>VMRM01000036.1:3930000-4334154 GCA_010277075.1 Poeciliopsis retropinna | reverse complement strand
TTACATTGAAATAATTTGTATAATTAAGCTCCTCTTTTTCTCCAGAACCTGGCTTTTCACTAGTTCTTCATTGTGGGAATATTAAGAATACTGATTGTGCTAAGCTCAGACAACAACAGAATAGATATAAATCGCCCTACAGATACCAATATTGGTTCTGTAGCGAAACTCCAGGAGTGGATGTGTGCTTTGTAAGTTGACATTGCAACATAATAAAAGAAAAAGAAACTTACATTTTTAAAGACACGTCTTCATTGAATGAAATTTGACTACAGTTTCTGAAGTGTAACGTTTGTCTTTTGCAGGGTGACTCCGGTGGAGGAGTTGAGTACAATGGCAGGATTTATGGTGTCAGTGCTTTCACTGGAGATAGATTTCATCCATGCAGGAAACCAGCAGCATTCATGGACCTCTGCCATGCAGACTATCTGAGGTGGATTGAAGACACTATTGGAGCACCTCCAAACCCATATGATGTCTAAATTGTTCATTTTGTTTGATCTACACATGAAAATTAAACCTTAACCTGGTTGGAAAATATGAAAATAAAAATGAAAACAGCTAGCATCAGAACTCTTTGCATTTAATAATGTCTTATTCTAAGTTTTTCCTCTGGCAATTTAGAAGATTTGCTTTCCTGATGTTTAGTGTTTTTAAACAACTGGAACATTTTCATCTTTAACTCCTTGTTGTTTAAGCTACAGTGTGGAAAACAACAGTAAAAACAACCAATGAAAACCTGGGCAACATTTTTCTAACTCCTAAACAAAATTCAGGACTCTAAACCTATTTCATTAATTTTATGTAACACACTTTCTATCTAAACAAAAGTAATTGGGGCATGCCCATAGCAATGCATAGGAGGCAGTGACAAAGTCACAGCCTCATGCATTGCATGGCAGGCACCTATTATTCTACACCCAATAGAATATCTCTTCATTATTATTGGGGCCTGCCCATAGCAATGCATAGTAGACAGTGACAAAGTCACTGTCATGCATTGCATGGCAGGCACATATTGTTCTTCACCCAATAGAACGTTTCTTTATTGGGGCCTGCCCATAGCAATGCATAAGGAGAGCAGTGGCTCACTTGCGAAGCAAGTGAGACACTGCCTCCATGCATTGCATGGCAGGCACCTATTGTTCTTCACCCAATAGAACGTTTCTTTATTATTATTATTGGGGCATGCCCATAGCAATGCATAGGAGGCAGTGACAAAGTCACAGCCTCATGCATTGCATGGCATGCACCTATTGTTCTTCACCCAATAGAACGCCTCTTTATTGGGGCATGCCCATAGCAATGCATAGGAGGCAGTGACAAAGTCACAGCCTCATGCATTGCATGGCAGGCACATATTGTTCTTCACCCAATAGAATATCTCTTTATTGGGGCATGCCCATAGCAATGCATAGGAGGCAGTGACAAAGTCACAGCCTCATGCATTGCATGGCAGGCACCTATTGTTCTTCACCCAATAGAACGCCTCTTTATTATTATTATTATTGGGGCCTGCCCATAGCAATGCATAAGGAGAGCAGTGGCTCACTTGCGAAGCAAGTGAGACACTGCCTCCATGCATTGCATGGCAGGCACCTATTGTTCTTCACCCAATAGAACGTTTCTTTATTATTATTGGGGCCTGCCCATAGCAATGCATAAGGAGAGCAGTGGCTCACTTGCGAAGCAAGTGAGTCACTGCCTCCATGCATTGCATGGCAGGCACCTATTGTTCTTCACCTAATAGAATGTCTCTGTTTTTATTGGGGCCTGCCCATAGCAATGCATAGTAGACAGTGACAAAGTCACTGTCATGCATTGCATGGCAGGCACATATTGTTCTTCACCCAATAGAACGTTTCTTTATTATTGGGGCATGCCCATAGCAATGCATAGGAGGCAGTGACAAAGTCACAGCCTCATGCATTGCATGGCATGCACCTATTGTTCTTCACCCAATAGAACGCCTCTTTATTGGGGCATGCCCATAGCAATGCATAGGAGGCAGTGACAAAGTCACAGCCTCATGCATTGCATGGCAGGCACCTATTGTTCTTCACCCAATAGAACGCCTCTTTATTATTATTATTGGGGCATGCCCATAGCAATGCATAGGAGGCAGTGACAAAGTCACAGCCTCATGCATTGCATGGCATGCACCTATTGTTCTTCACCCAATAGAACGCCTCTTTATTGGGGCATGCCCATAGCAATGCATAGGAGGCAGTGACAAAGTCACAGCCTCATGCATTGCATGGCAGGCACCTATTGTTCTTCACCCAATAGAACGCCTCTTTATTATTATTGGGGCATGCCCATAGCAATGCATAGGAGGCAGTGACAAAGTCACAGCCTCATGCATTGCATGGCAGGCACCTATTGTTCTTCACCCAATAGAACGCCTCTTTATTATTATTATTGGGGCATGCCCATAGCAATGCATAGGAGGCAGTGACAAAGTCACAGCCTCATGCATTGCATGGCATGCACCTATTGTTCTTCACCCAATAGAACGCCTCTTTATTGGGGCATGCCCATAGCAATGCATAGGAGGCAGTGACAAAGTCACAGCCTCATGCATTGCATGGCAGGCACCTATTGTTCTTCACCCAATAGAACGCCTCTTTATTATTATTGGGGCCTGCCCATAGCAATGCATAGTAGACAGTGACAAAGTCACTGTCATGCATTGCATGGCAGGCACATATTGTTCTTCACCCAATAGAATATCTCTTTATTGGGGCATGCCCATAGCAATGCATAGGAGGCAGTGACAAAGTCACAGCCTCATGCATTGCATGGCAGGCACCTATTGTTCTTCACCCAATAGAACGCCTCTTTATTATTATTGGGGCATGCCCATAGCAATGCATAGGAGGCAGTGACAAAGTCACAGCCTCATGCATTGCATGGCAGGCACCTATTGTTCTTCACCCAATAGAACGCCTCTTTATTATTGGGGCCTGCCCATAGCAATGCATAGTAGACAGTGACAAAGTCACTGTCATGCATTGCATGGCAGGCACATATTGTTCTTCACCCAATAGAATATCTCTTTATTGGGGCCTGCCCATAGCAATGCATAAGGAGAGCAGTGGCTCACACTGCCTCCATGCATTGCATGGCAGGCACCTATTGTTCTTCACCCAATAGAACGCCTCTTTATTATTATTGGGGCCTGCCCATAGCAATGCATAAGGAGAGCAGTGGCTCACTTGCGAAGCAAGTGAGTCACTGCCTCCATGCATTGCATGGCAGGCACCTATTGTTCTTCACCTAATAGAATGTCTCTGTTTTTATTATTTATTATTCTTCCGTGACCGGAATGCGGCTCGTACCGCTGCGAGCCCACCCACAAAAGTGGTATCAAAACGTGTGGTTTGATCCCGGCATTGGAGCTATTACTTTTATGGGGATTCGGACTTACGATGGCGACGTAAAAAGCAAAAAACGAGCCAAATTTCCAACTTTCGAAATTCAGAGCATAACTGACAAAACTAGAGTGTAGCCGGCGTCTCGTTAGAGTGTGGGAAGCAGAGAGATTTTGACCCCCAAATAAATTTTGAAATTGCCGTCACGCCCACAAATATCGCCCTATCGGTATCAAACTCGGTCAAAACATCGATACGAGTGCCTGCTCCGGTAAAATGTTTTCGAAATTTTCCTAGGGCTTACGGATTTCTGTCAAGGTGCTTTAGAGCGAAGTCATGCGACAGGATTTTCACACCCTCGGCCTCATTGACTTCCATGTATTTCTCAAAAATGTCAAACCTCAGCGCACAACCATTTCTAACTCGTCGCTGTTATTACTGTGAGTGATGTACAGATATGAATAGCGGTACTATCGGAGACGAAAGATAGCACTGTCATACGCTTCAAACCGTTTTCCGATACGTGTCACGGTTCCCGAACGGGAAGGAGTTGTTCGGAATGGTTTTTCCATTCAAACCCGACTGGGTGTCTCACAAAGATAGAATTCTTTCTCCACCTTTCAGTCTCACACACATGGCAGTTGGCAGAGGATCCATTCCCATAGCAACGGAACACAGCAGGGCCGAGCAGCTCATTAGGACTACAGATTAGGACTACAAATACTCCATATTTGTAGTTTTAAATAAAAATCAGTTAAAACAGAGGGCAGAACTGACATGTAGAAGTACTTGCTGTTTTGACCAATAGATAACTGATTTATGAACACAGCAGGGCCGAGCAGCTGATTAGGACTACAAATTCTCCATATTTGTAGTTTTAAATAAAAATCAGTTCAAACAGAGGGCAGAACTGACATGTAGAACTACTTGCTGTTTTGACCAATAGATAACTGATTTATGAACACAGCAGGGCCGAGCAGCTGATTAGGACTACAAATTCTCCATATTTGTAGTTTTAAATCAAAATCAGTTAAAACAGAGGGCAGAACTGACATGTAGAACTACTTGCTGTTTTGACCAATAGATAAGTGATTTATCCCAAACACTGTTACTCATAGGATTAGTGTATCCCTTTAAAATAAAGCCTACTGAAAATTTCAAAATAAAAGACCTGAAAATTTTTAAATCAGATAATTGCTCTTTGGAGCAAAATATAACTGATTTCACCCAATTACTGTTACACATGGGATTAGTTGGGCCCCTTGAAATGATGATTACTGAAAATTTCAAAATAAAAGCCTTTACATTTTTACATCAGATAATTGTTATTTTCGCAATTGCAAAACTGATTTCACCGAATCAGTTTTACACATGGGATTAGTTGGGCCCTTAGAACGATGATTACTGAAAATTTCAAACTAAAAGCCCTGAAACTTTTACATCAGTTTATTTTTGTTTTGGGCATTTTATAACTAATTTGACCCATGAATGTTAATCATGGGATTATTTTGGACATTAAAATAAGCTTACTGAAAATTTCAAAATAAAAGCCTTAAATTCGTCAGTGGCTAGGGCAGCGCCGCAGGCGCTGCAATGATATTATTTTTTTCATTATCTTTTCTCTCAGTTAGGCTCTGTCTTGCGCAGCTAATTAGCATTAGCATTTTACCTTAATAAGTATTAGCTATGTCTAAAGCTTATTAGCCATGTTTCGTGTACTAAATGGAGTAAGTCAATTGCACAACATGCTAGTGATGTACCACATGCTACTGACATTAGCATTTGCTAATGCTAACATTAGCATTTGGCTAATTTTAGCATATACACTTATTTAACCGACTGAATGGTGCAAGTCCATGTTAGTAAACATTCCTGTGATTTTTTAGCCAAGCTTAGCATTGATGCTAAGCATCAGAACGCTGGGTCCAATCCGACGGGCACACTTTGGCAGCCCCGGTTAAATTTCTCCAGGAATTTTCTAGTTGGGGCATGCCCATAGCACTGCATAGGAGGCAGTGACCAAGTCACAGCCTCATGCATTGCATGGCATGCACCTATTGTTCTCACCCAATAGAACGCCTCTTTATTATTGGGGCCTGCCCATAGCAATGCATAGTAGACAGTGACAAAGTCACTGTCATGCATTGCATGGCAGGCACATATTGTTTCTTCACCCAATAGAACGTTTCTTTATTATTGGGGCCTGCCCATAGCAATGCATAGTAGACAGTGACAAAGTCACTGTCATGCATTGCATGGCAGGCACATATTGTTCTTCACCCCATAGAATATCTCTTTATTATAGTTTCTTCTTCCGTGACCGTTGATGCGGCTCATACCGCTGCGTGCCCACCCACAAAAGTGGTATCGAAACGTGCGGCTCGGCGCCGGCATTGGAGCTATTACTTTTATGGGATTCGGACTTACGATGGCGAAGTAAAAAGCAAAAACGATTTAAATTTTTGTCGGTTTGAAACGGCGGGAACTAGAAGTGTAGCCGGCGTCTCGTTAGAGTGTGGGAAGCAGAGAGATTTTGACCCCCAAATAAATTTTGAAATTGCCGTCACGCCCACAATATCGCCCTATCGGTATCAAACTCGGTCAAAACATCGATACGAGTGTCTGCTCCGGTAAAATGTTTTCGAAATTTTCCTAGGGCTTACGATTTCTGTCAAGGTGCTTTAGAGCGAAGTGATGCGACAGGATTTTCCACACCCTCGCCTCATTGACTTCCATGTATTTCTCAAAAATGTCAAACTCAGCGCACAACCATTTCTATCTCGTCGCTGTTTATTACTGTGAGTGATGTACAGATATGATTCGCGTACTATCGGAGACGAAAGATAGCCCTCTCATACGCTTCAAACCGTTTTCCGATACGTGCCACGGTTCCCGAACGGGAAGGATTTGTTCGGATGGTTTTTTCCATTCAAACTGACTGGGTGTCTCACAAAGATAGAATTCTTTCTCCACCTTTCTGTCTCAACACATGACAGTTGGCAGAGATCCATTCCCATAGCAACGGAACACAGCAGGGCCGAGCAGCTGATTAGGACTACAGATTAGGACTACAATACTCCATATTTGTAGTTTTAAATCAAATCAGTTAAAACAGAGGGCAGAACTGATATGTAGACTACTTGCTGTTTTGACCAATAGATAACTGATTTATCCCAAACACTGTTACTCATAGGATAGTGTCTCCTTTAAAATAAAGCGTACTGAAAATTTCAAAATAAAAGACCTGAAATTTTAAAATCACATAATTGCTCTTTGGAGCAAAACTTAACTGATTAACCCAATCACTGTTACACATGGATTAGTTGGGGGGCCCCTTGAAATGATGATTACTGAAAATTTCAAAATAAAAGCCTTTACATTTTTACATCAGATAATTGTTATTTTCGCATTGCAAAACTGATTTCACCGAATCAGTGTTACACATGGGATTAGTTGGGCCCTTAGAAACGATGATTACTGAAAATTTCAAAATAAAAGCCCTGAAACTTTTACATCAGTTTATTTTTGTTTTGGGCCATTTTATAACCATTTGACCCAATGAATGTTAATCATGGGATTAGTTGGACATTTAAATAAAGCTTACTGAAAATTTCAAAATAAAAGCCTTAAAATTCGTCCGTGGCTAGGGCAGCGCCGCAGGCGCTGCAATGATATTATTTTTCATTATCTTTTTCTCTCAGGTTAGGGCTCTGTCTTGCGCAGCTAATTAGCATTAGCATTTTACCTTAAATAAGGTATTAGCTATGTCTAAAGCTTATTAGCCATGTTTCGTGTACTAAATGGAGTAAGTCAATTGCAGACAAACTGCTAGTGATGTACCACATGCTACTGACATTAGCATTGCTAATGCTAACAGTAGCATTTTGCTAATTTTAGCATATACACTTATTTTAACAGACTGAATGATGCAAGTCCATGTTTATAAACATTCTTGTGACATTTAACCAAGCTTAGCATTGATGTTAGCATCAGCAAGCTGGGTCCAATCCGACGGGCACACTTTGGCAGGCCCCGTAAATTGTCTCCAGGAATTTTCTAGTTACTTCTTCTTCCTTGACCGTTATTGCGGCTCGTACCGCTGCGTGCCCACCCACAAAAGTGGTATCGAAACGTGCGGCTCGATCCCGGCATTGGAGCTATTACTTTTATGGGATTCGGACTTACGATGGCGAAGTAAAAAGCAAAAAACGATTTAAAAATTTTTGTCGGTTTGAAACGGCGGGACTAGAGTGTAGCCGGCGTCTCGTTAGAGTGTGGGAAGCAGAGAGATTTTGGACCCCCAAATAAATTTTGAAATTGCCGTCACGCCCACACATATCGCCCTATCTGTATCAAACTCGGTCAAAACATCGATACGAGTGTCTGCTCCCGTTAAATGTTTTCGAAATTTTCCTAGGGCTTACGGATTTCTGTCAAGGTGCTTTAGAGCGAAGTCATGCGACAGGATTTTCACACCCTCGCCTCATTGACTTCCATGTATTCTCAAAAATGTCAACCCAGCGCACAACCATTTCTATCTCGTCGCTGTTATTACTGTGAGTGATGTACAGATATTATTCGCGGTACTATCGAGACGAAAGATAGCCCTCTCATACGCTTCAAACCGTTTTTCCGATACGTGCCACGGTCCCTAACGGGAAGGAGTTGTTCGAATGGTTTTTTCCATTCAAACTGACTGGTGTCCTCACAAAGAATTCTTTCTCCACCTTTCTGTTTCACCACATGGCAGTTGGCAGAGGATCCATTCCCATAGCAACGGAACCAGCAGGGCCGAGCAGCTGATTAAAACTACAGATTAGGACTACAAATACCCATATTTGTAGTTTTAAATAAAATCATTAAAACAGAGGGCAGAACTGATATATAGAACTACTTGCTGTTTTAACCATAGATAACTTATTTATGAACACAGCAGGGCCGACCAGCTGATTAGGACTACAGATTAGGACTACAAATACTCCATATTTATTTTTAAATAAAAATCTGTTAAAACAGAACTGACATGTAGAACTACTTGCTGTTTTGACCAATAGATAACTGATTTATGAACACAGCAGGGCCGAGCAGCTGATTAGGACTACAAATACTCCATATTTGTAGTTTTAAATCAAATCAGTTAAAACAGAGGGAGAACTGACATGTAGACTACTTGCTGTTTTGACCAATAGATAACTTGTCGAGCAGCTGATTAGGACTACAAATTCTCCATATTTGTAGTTTTAATAAAATCAGTTCAAACAGAGGGCAGAACTGACATGTAGAACTACTTGCTGTTTTGACCAATAGATAACTGATTTATCCCAAACACTGTTACTCATAGGATTAGTGTGGCCCTTTCAAATAAAGCCTACTGAAAATTCAAAATAAAAGACCTGAAAATTTTAAAATTAGATAATTGCTCTTTGGAGCAAAATATAACTGATTTTACCCAATCACTGTTATACAGGGTTTAGTGGGACCCCTTTGACATGAAGCTTCCTGAAAATTCAAAATAAAGCCTTACTTTTTACATCAGATAGTTCTTTTTTTTCGCAATAGCAAAACTGATTTCATTCACCCATCACTGTTTACACATGGGATTAGTTGGGCCCTTCAAATGATGATTACTGAAAATTTCAAAATAAAAGCTTTAAGATTCGTTTGTGGCTAGGGCAGCGCCGCAGGCGCTGCAATGATATTATTTTTCATTATCTTTTTCTCTCAGGTTAGGACTCTGTCTTGCGCAGCAAGACAGAGCATTAGCATTAGCATTTTACCTTAATAAGGTATTAGCTATTTCTAAAGCTTATTAGCCATGTTTCGTGTACTAAATGGACTAAGTCAATTACAGACAACATGCTAGTGATGCCGCACATGCTACTGACATTAGCATTTGCTAATGCTAACATTAGCATTTTGGCTAATTTTAGCATATATACTATTTTAACAGACCGAATGGTGCAAGTCCATGTTAGAAAACATTCTTGTGATTTTTAGCCAAGCTTAGCATTGATGCTAAGCATCAGACGCTGGGTCCATCCGACGGGCACACTTTGGCAGGCCCCGGTTAAATTTCTCCAGGAATTTTCTAGTTGGGGCATGCCCATAGCAATGCATAGGAGGCAGTGACAAAGTCCAGCCTCATGCATTGCATGGCATGCACCTATTGTTCTTCACCCAATAGAACGCCTCTTTATTATTGGGGCCTGCCCATAGCAATGCATAGTAGACAGTGACAAAGTCACTGTCATGCATTGCATGGCAGGCACATATGTTCTTCACCCAATAGAATATCTCTTTATTATAGTTTCTTCTTCCGTGACCGTTAATGCGGCTCGTACCGCTGCGTGCCCACCCACAAAAGTGGTATCGAAACGTGCGGCTCGGCGCCGGCATTGGAGCTATTACTTTATGGGGATTCGGACTTACGATGGCGAAGTAAAAAGCAAAAAACGATTTAAAATTTTTGTCGGTTTGAAACGGCGGGAACTAGAGTGTAGCCGGCGTCTCGTTAGAGTGTGGGAAGCAGAGAGATTTTGACCCCCAAAATAAATTTTGAAATTGCCGTCACGCCCACAAATATCGCCCTATCGGTATCAAACTCGGTCAAAACATCGATACGAGTGTCTGCTCCGGTAAAATGTTTTCGAAATTTTCCTAGGGCTTACGGATTTCTGTCAAGGTGCTTTAGAGCGAAGTCATGCGACAGGATTTTCACACCCTCGGCCTCATTGACTTCCATGTATTTATCAAAAATGTCAAACCTCAGCGCACAAACCATTTCTATCTCGTCGCTGTTATTACTGTGAGTGATGTACGATATGATTCGCGGTACTATCGGAGACGAAAGATAGCCCTCTCATACGCTTCAAACCGTTTTCCGATACGTGCCACGGTTCCCGAACGGGAAGGAGTTGTTCGGAATGGTTTTTCCATTCAAACTGACTGGGTGTCTCACAAAGATAGAATTCTTTCTCCACCTTCTGTTTCACACACATGACAGTTGGCAGAGGATCCATTCCCATAGCAACGGAACACAGCAGGGCCGAGCAGCTGATTAGGACTACAGATTAGGACTACAAATTCTCCATATTTGTAGTTTTAAATAAAAATCAGTTAAAACAGAGGGCAGAACTGACATGTAGAACTACTTGCTGTTTTGACCAATAGATAACTGATTTATGAACACAGCAGGGCCAAGCAGCTGATTAGGACTACAGATTAGGACTACAAATACTCCATATTTGTAGTTTTAAATAAAAATCTGTTAAAACAGAACTGACATGTAGAACTACTGCTGTTTTGACCAATAGATAACTGATTTATGAACACAGCAGGGCCGAGCAGCTGATTAGGACTACAGATTAGGACTACAAATTCTCCATATTTGTAGTTTTAAATAAAAATCATTTAAAACAGGGCAGAACTGACATGTAGAACTACTTGCTGTTTTGACCAATAGATAACTGATTTATGAACACAGCAGGGCCGAGCAGCTGATTAGGACTACAAATTCTCCATATTTGTAGTTTAAATAAAAATTAGTTAAAACAGAGGGCAGAACTGACATATAGAACTACTTGCTATATTAACCAATAGATAACTCATTTATGAACACAGCAGGGCCGAGCAGCTGATTAGGACTACAAATACTCCATATTTGTAGTTTTAAATCAAAATAATTTAAAACAGGGCAGAACTGACATGTAGAACTACTTGCTGTTTTGACCAATAGATAACTGATTTATGAACACAGCAGGGCCGAGCAGCTGATTAGGACTACAAATTCTCCATATTTGTAGTTTTAATAAAAATCAGCTAAAACAGCTGATTAGGACTACAAATTCTCCATATTTGTAGTTTTAAATAAAAATCAGTTAAAACAGAGGGCAGAACTGACATGTAGAACTACTTGCTATATTAACCAATAGATAACTGATTTATCCCAAACACTGTTACTCATAGGATTAGTGTATCCCTTTAAAATGAAGCGTACTGAAATTTCAAAATAAAAGACCTGAAAATTTTAAAATCACATAATTGCTCTTTGGAGCAAAATATAACTGATTAAACCCAATCACTGTTACACATGGAGTAGTTGGGCCCCTTGAAATGATGATTACTGAAAATTTCAAAATAAAGCCTTTACATTTTTACATCAGATAATTGTTATTTTCGCAATGCAAAACTGATTTCACCGAATCAGTGTTACACATGGGATTAGTTGGGCCCTTAGAAACGATGATTACTGAAAATTTCAAATAAAAGCCCTGAAACTTTTACATCACTTTATTTTGTTTTGGCCATTTTATAACTCATTTGACCCAATGAATGTTAATCATGGGATTACTTTGGACATTTAAAATTAAGCTTAATGAAAATTTCAAAATAAAAGCCTTAACATTCGTCTGTGGCTAGTGCAGCGCCGCAGGCGCTGCAATGATATATCTTACATCATCTTTTTCTCTCAGGTCTTGCGCAGCAAGACGGTGCATCAACTTTAGCACAAACATTAGCATTTCACTGTCCCCCACTAGTGCACTGCCGTAGGCAGTGCAATAAGATTATCCTGCAGTATAATTTTCTCTCAGGTTAACATTGAATGGAGTAAGTCAAATACAGACAACATGCTAGTGATGCCACACATGCTACTGACATTAGCATTTGCTAATGCTAACATTAGCATTTTGGCTAATTTTAGCTCATTCACTCATTTTAACATACTGAATGGTGCAAGTACATGTTAGTGAACATTCTTGTGATTGTCCACATGCTACATTGCATTGTTTTATCATTGATGCTAATGTTTAGCATCAGAATCCGACGGGCACACTTTGGCAGGCCCCGGTTAAATTTCTCCAGGAATTTTCTAGTTGGGGCATGCCCATAGCAATGCATAGGAGGCAGTGACAAAGTCACAGCCTCATGCATTGCATGGCATGCACCTATTGTTCTTCACCCAATAGAACGCCTCTTTATTATTATTATTATTATTGGGGCCTGCCCATAGCAATGCATAGTAGACAGTGACAAAGTCACTGTCATGCATTGCATGGCAGGCACATATTGTTCTTCACCCAATAGAATATCTCTTTATTATAGTTTCTTCTTCCGTGACCGTTAATGCGGCTCATACCGCTGCGTGCCCACCCACAAAAGTGGTATCGAAACGTGCGGCTCGGCGCCGGCATTGGAGCTATTACTTTTATGGGGATTCGGACTTACGATGGCGAAGTAAAAAGCAAAAACGATTTAAATTTTTGTCGGTTTGAAACGGCGGGAACTAGAGTGTAGCCGGCGTCTCGTTAGAGTGTGGGAAGCAGAGAGATTTTGACCCCCAAATAAATTTTGAAATTGCCGCACGCCCACAAATATCGCCCTATCGGTATCAAACTCGGTCAAAACATCGATACGAGTGTCTGCTCCGGTAAAATGTTTTCGAAATTTTCCTAGGGCTTACGGATTTCTGTCAAGGTGCTTTAGAGCGAAGTCATGCGACAGGATTTTCACACCCTCGGCCTCATTGACTTCCATGTATTTATCAAAATGTCAAACCTCAGCGCACAACCATTTCTATCTCGTCGCTGTTATTACTGTGAGTGATGTACAGATATGATTCGCGGGTAACTATCGGAGACGAAAGATAGCCCTCTCATACGCTTCAAACCGTTTTCCGATACGTGCCACGGTTCCCGAACGGGAAGGAGTTGTTCGGAATGGTTTTCCATTCAAACTGACTGGGTGTCTCACAAAGATAGAATTCTTTCTCCACCTTTCTGTTTCACACACATGACAGTTGCAGAGGATCCATTCCCATAGCAACGGAACACAGCAGGGCCGAGCAGCTGATTAGGACTACAGATTAGGACTACAAATTCTCCATATTTGTAGTTTTAAATAAAAATCAGTTTAAAACAGAGGGCAGAACTGACATGTAGAACTACTTGCTGTTTTGACCAATAGATAACTGATTTATGAACACAGCAGGGCCAAGCAGCTGATTAGGACTACAGATTAGGACTACAAATACTCCATATTTGTAGTTTTAAATAAAAATCTGTTAAAACAGAACTGACATGTAGAACTACTTGCTGTTTTGACCAATAGATAACTGATTTATGAACACAGCAGGGCCGAGCCAGCTGATTAGGACTACAGATTAGGACTACAAATTCTCCATATTTGTAGTTTTAAATAAAAATCATTTAAAACAGGGCAGAACTGACATGTAGAACTACTTGCTGTTTTGACCAATAGATAACGATTTATGAACACAGCAGGCCGAGCAGCTGATTAGGACTACAAATTCTCCATATTTGTAGTTTTAAATAAAAATTAGTTAAAACAGAGGGCAGAACTGACATATAGAACTACTTGCTATATTAACCAATAGATAACTCATTTATGAACACAGCAGGGCCGAGCAGCTGATTAGGACTACAAATACTCCATATTTGTAGTTTTAAATCAAAATAATTTAAAACAGGGCAGAACTGACATGTAGAACTACTTGCTGTTTGACCAATAGATAACTGATTTATGAACACAGCAGGGCCGAGCAGCTGATTAGGACTACAAATTCTCCATATTTGTAGTTTTAAATAAAAATCAGCTAAAACAGCTGATTAGGACTACAAATTCTCCATATTTGTAGTTTTAATAAAAATCAGTTAAAACAGAGGGCAGAACTGACATGTAGAACTACTTGCTATATTAACCAATAGATAACTGATTTATCCCAAACACTGTTATCATAGGATTAGTGTATCCCTTTAAAATGAAGCGTACTGAAAATTTCAAAATAAAAGACCTGAAATTTTAAAATCACATAATTGCTCTTGGAGCAAAATATAACTGATTAAACCCAATCACTGTTACACATGGGAGTAGTTGGGCCCCTTGAAATGATGATTACTGAAATTTCAAAATAAAAGCCTTTACATTTTACATCAGATAATTGTATTTTCGCAATTGCAAAACTGATTTCACCGAATCAGTGTTACACATGGGATTAGTTGGGCCCTTAGAAACGATGATTACTGAAAATTTCAAAATAAAAGCCCTGAAACTTTTACATCACTTTATTTTGTTTTGGCCATTTTATAACTCATTTGACCCAATGAATGTTAATCATGGGATTACTTTGGACATTTAAAATTAAGCTTAATGAAAATTTCAAAATAAAGCCTTAACATTCGTCTGTGGCTAGTGCAGCGCCGCAGGCGCTGCAATGATATTATCTTACATCATCTTTTTCTCTCAGGTCTTGCGCAGCAAGACGGTGCATCAACTTTAGCACAAACATTAGCATTTCACTGTCCCCCACTAGTGCACTGCCGTAGGCAGTGCAATAAGATTATCCTGCAGTATAATTTTCTCTCAGGTTAACATTGAATGGAGTAAGTCAAATACAGACAACATGCTAGTGATGCCACACATGCTACTGACATTAGCATTTGCTAATGCTAACATTAGCATTTTTGGCTAATTTTAGCTCATTCACTCATTTTAACATACTGAATGGTGCAAGTACATGTTAGTGAACATTCTTGTGATTGTCCACATGCTACATTGCATTGTTTTATCATTGATGCTAATGTTTAGCATCAGAATCCGACGGGCACACTTTGGCAGGCCCCGGTTAAATTTCTCCAGGAATTTTCTAGTTGGGGCATGCCCATAGCAATGCATAGGAGGCAGTGACAAAGTCACAGCCTCATGCATTGCATGGCATGCACCTATTGTTCTTCACCCAATAGAACGCCTCTTTATTATTATTATTATTATTGGGGCCTGCCCATAGCAATGCATAGTAGACAGTGACAAAGTCACTGTCATGCATTGCATGGCAGGCACATATTGTTCTTCACCCAATAGAATATCTCTTTATTATAGTTTCTTCTTCCGTGACCGTTAATGCGGCTCATACCGCTGCGTGCCCACCCACAAAAGTGGTATCGAAACGTGCGGCTCGGCGCCGGCATTGGAGCTATTACTTTTATGGGGATTCGGACTTACGATGGCGAAGTAAAAAGCAAAAAACGATTTAAAATTTTTGTCGGTTTGAAACGGCGGGAACTAGAGTGTAGCCGGCGTCTCGTTAGAGTGTGGGAAGCAGAGAGATTTTGACCCCCAAATAAATTTTGAAATTGCCGTCACGCCCACAAATATCGCCCTATCGGTATCAACTCGGTCAAACATCGATACGAGTGTCTGCTCCGGTAAAATGTTTTCGAAATTTTCCTAGGGCTTACGGATTTCTGTCAAGGTGCTTTAGAGCGAAGTCATGCGACAGGATTTCACACCCTCGGCCTCATTGACATCCATGTATTTCTCAAAAATGTCAAACCTCAGCGCACAACCATTTCTATCTCGTCGCTGTTATTACTGTGAGTGATGTACAGATATGATTCGCGGTACTATCGGAGACGAAAGATAGCCCTCTCATACGCTTCAAACCGTTTTCCGATACGTGTCACGGTTCCCGAACGGGAAGGAGTTGTTCGGAATGGTTTTTCCATTCAAACTGACTGGGTGTCTCACAAAGATAGAATTCTTTCTCCACCATTCTGTCTCACACACATGGCAGTTGGCAGAGGAGCCATTCCCATAGCAACGAAACACAGCAGGGCCGAGCAGCTGATTAGGACTACAGATTAGGACTACAAATACTCCATATTTGTAGTTTTAAATCAAAATCAGTTAAAACAGAGGGCAGAACTGATATGTAGAACTACTTGCTGTTTTGACCAATAGATACTGATTTATGAACACAGCAGGGCCGAGCAGCTGATTAGGACTACAGATTAGGACTACAAATACTCCATATTTGTAGTTTTAAATCAAAATCAGTTAAAACAGAGGGCAGAACTGATATGTAGAACTACTTGCTGTTTTGACCAATAGATAACTTATTTATGAACACAGCAGGGCCGACCAGCTGATTAGGACTACAGATTAGGACTACAAATACTCCATATTTGTAGTTTTAAATAAAAATCAGTTAAAACAGAGGGCAGAACTGACATGTAGAACTACTTGCTATATTAACCAATAGATAACTCATTTATGAACACAGCAGGGCCGAGCAGCTGATTAGGACTACAAATTCTCCATATTTGTAGTTTTAAATAAAAATCAGCTAAAACAGCTGATTAGGACTACAAATTCTTCATATTTGTAGTTTTAAATCAAAATCAGTTAAAACAGAGGGCAGAACTGACATGTAGAACTACTTGCTATATTAACCAATAGATAACTGATTTATGAACACAGCAGGGCCGAGCAGCTGATTAGGACTACAAATTCTCCATATTTGTAGTTTTAAATAAAAATCAGCTAAAACAGCTGATTAGGACTACAAATTCTCCATATTTGTAGTTTTAAATAAAAATCAGCTAAAACAGCTGATTAGGACTACAAATTCTCCATATTTGTAGTTTTAAATAAAAATCAGCTAAAACAGCTGATTAGGACTACAAATTCTCCATATTTGTAGTTTTAAATAAAAATCAGCTAAAACAGCTGATTAGGACTACAAATTCTCCATATTTGTAGTTTTAAATAAAAATCAGCTAAAACAGCTGATTAGGACTACAAATTCTCCATATTTGTAGTTTTAAATAAAAATCAGCTAAAACAGCTGATTAGGACTACAAATTCTCCATATTTGTAGTTTTAAATAAAAATCAGTTAAAACAGAGGGCAGAACTGACATGTAGAACTACTTGCTGTTTTGACCAATAGATAACTGATTTATCCCAAACACTGTTACTCATAGGATTAGTGTATCCCTTTAAAATAAAGCCTACTGAAAATTTCAAAATAAAAGACCTGAAAATGTTAAATAAACATAATTGCTCTTTGGAGCAAAATATAACTGATCTCACCGAATCACTGTTACACATGGGATTAGTTGGGCCCTGTGAAATGATAATTACTGAAAATTTCAAAATAAAAGCCCTGAAACTTTTACATCAGTTTATTTTTGTTTTGGGCATTTTATGACTCATTTAACTCAATGAATGTTAATCATGGGATTTGTTTGGACATTTAAAAATACTGAAAATTTCAAAATAAAAGCCTTAAAATTCGTCCGTGTCTAGGGCAGCGCCGCAGGCGCTGCAATGATATTATTTTTCATTATCTTTTTCTCTCAGGTTAGGGCTCTGTCTTGCGCAGCTAATTAGCATTAGCATTTTACCTTAAATAAGGTATTAGCTATGTCTAAAGCTTATTAGCCATGTTTCGTGTACTAAATGGAGTAAGTCAATTGCAGACAACATGCTAGTGATGTACCACATGCTACTGACATTAGCATTTGCTAATGCTAACATTAGCATTTTGGCTAATTTTAGCATATACACTTATTTTAACAGACTGAATGGTGCAAGTCCATGTTAGTAAACATTCCTGTGATTTTTTAGCCAAGCTTAGCATTGATGCTAAGCATCAGAACGCTGGGTCCAATCCGACGGGCACACTTTGGCAGGCCCCGGTTAAATTTCTCCAGGAATTTTCTAGTTATTATTATTATTATAACTTCTTCTTCCGTTACCGTTAATGCGGCTCGTACCGCTGCGAGCCCACCCACAAAAGTGGTATCGAAACGTGCGGCTCGATCCCGGCATTGGAGCTATTACTTTTATGGGGATTCGGACTTACGATGGCGAAGTAAAAAGCAAAAAACGATTTAAAATTTTTGTCGGTTTGAAACGGCGGGAACTAGAGTGTAGCCGGCGTCTCGTTAGAGTGTGGGAAGCAGAGAGATTTTGACCCCCAAATAAATTTTGAAATTGCCGTCACGCCCACAAATATCGCCCTATCGGTATCAAACTCGGTCAAAACATCGATACGAGTGCCTGCTCCGGTAAAATGTTTTCGAAATTTTCCTAGGGCTTACGGATTTCTGTCAAGGTGCTTTAGAGCGAAGTCATGCGACAGGATTTTCACACCCTCGGCCTCATTGACTTCCATGTATTTCTCAAAAATGTCAAACCTCAGCGCACAACCATTTCTAACTCGTCGCTGTTATTACTGTGAGTGATGTACAGATATGAATCGCGGTACTATCGGAGACGAAAGATAGCCCTCTCATACGCTTCAAACCGTTTTCCGATACGTGTCACGGTTCCCGAACGGGAAGGAGTTGTTCGGAATGGTTTTCCAATGGAGTAAGTCAAATACAGACAACATGCTAGTGATGCCACACATGCTACTGACATTAGCATTTGCTAATGCTAACATTAGCATTTTGGCTAATTTTAGCTCATTCACTCATTTTAACATACTGAATGGTGCAAGTACATGTTAGTGAACATTCTTGTGATTGTCCACATGCTACATTGCATTGTTTTATCATTGATGCTAATGTTTAGCATCAGAATCCGACGGGCACACTTTGGCAGGCCCCGGTTAAATTTCTCCAGGAATTTTCTAGTTTATTATTTATTTTCTAACAAAATGAATCAAGGAATTTTCCATCACCAGTAACTTACACCAGGCTTTCCCAGAACATAATTATTAAGTCCATGCTGAAGAGAGCTTAGCTTCTGGTCTTAGAGTCAGTAACATCAGATGTTTACTGGTAGTACAGCTCGCTCCAAACATCTCTTTCTCTAATAACACTGCTAGTGTAAGGTGTATGAAACTTTACACTCTATTACATTCAGAAATGGTCAACAAAGACATGTCATTATACTCTTAACCTATGCTTTGCGCTTCAGAAAACAGCTTGATCTGACGCACCCCGAACCTCAGAAAGAGAGGCTAATGCGTTCCACCTCGTGACAATACGCATAGAACTGCATTCTCACCATTAATCAGGTTTCCCCGATGGTAATCGCCGCAAATGAATCAGATTGATGTTATTGCCACAACGTCTTGCCCTTCAGGAAGGCAAAGTGAGACGGATGACGCTCATAACAGCTGGCAGAAATGCCGTCAGATAAATCACCGTTATCTCAGGCGCTCGCTCATCTGCAGTGGTCATGCAGACCGTGATGCACATCTGGCAGAAAATCACGCAGGGACGGAGTTTTTCAGATTTCACAGATGAATTCATATCATTCATTCTTATTAAAAACTTCACTTTATTTGTGAGTTTTTTTTTAAAACACCATATCAAATATATCTTTTTATTAAAACACTTTTGATCAAGATGTTTTCTATTCATGTGTTTATATTAAGAGTCTCAATGATACACCATGAACACATCTCATGGAAACACTGCTTGCTTTTCTCGCTTGCAATAAGAATGCGCAACTGCTTCTTTTTAAGATTGTAAATTAGACACACCAAAAAAAAAGTTACATATACATTTCTCATAAGCTCATGGAGTGATAACACAGTGTGCAAACCTGGGACAGTTACTATGAGAATTTTCCATATTAGACAGAGAAGCTGAATCTCTCGCAGCATCAGTATTGCTCGATATCAGAAGGCTGCTAATAGATGTTTGCTGCTATTTAATTGTAACTGTCCAGGTGTCTTTTACAATTACAGTGGAGATTTATAAGAAACTTTGATAAAAGAACTTTAAAATCTTTTCTGAAGGCAGAGTCAGTGGTCTGAATGCCTGGCGTTGCTCCTCTCCGGTCCTGTAAGAGTTCAAACGCATCGTACATAAATCACACATTGAAGCAGAATTGTAAATCATACAGGATATTTATTGAAAAACATGTTCTCAAGATTAATAAAAGGTTAGTGTTTTTTAAATCACAGCAGCTCAGGGACTTACTATTCCATATCTTACTCTGGTGAAAAAAATAAAAAAATAAATTCTCAGCATATTGCTTTTCTACTGTACAGCAAGGATGCAATTATTGTATTAATTCCAAAATAACAGGAAACCAAATTCGACTCATTTGTTAAAAAAATAAATAAATGATTATTATTATAATTGAATCCTGAGCCTTTTAGCTTCTAACGCTGTACCAGTGGAGTCGCTGCAGCTAACAGTCTTGTTTATCAAACTCTTGGTTTACTGGAAGGCTTAAATGTTTGCACTCCCTCTTCCCAGCTAATTGGAAAGCTTCTCTCATGTGTTTACTGTAATTATTGATGCTTTGCTGTTGTAAATAACTTGATTTAAATAATAATAACAGCTACTCTTAAGTGCTAGCTCAATAGCAGCTAGCACTTAAGCTAGCTGTTGTAGCTCAGCTAACTAGTGCAAAAAGGTTTAAGAAAAAACTTTGTTATTTTTGACTCTCTGTTATGACTATGCTACTTTTTTTGTCTAGGTTTTGTAGATAAGGATATTATTACTGTTAATGTGAAGTAGTGAAATAAACAAGCTGACTGAGTGAATACTGTGCTGCTGGAGATGGAAACTGAGGTAACAGATGTGAACTAAGGTTCATTTGTGTCTAAACTCCAAGTAACAACGGCTTCTATTTCCTTGGAAAACTAAAAGAATGTTTTACAGCTGCAGATACACATGCATAATGTAGTACTTCACGTAAGAGACTTGTGTTTTTGTTTTTTGACAGTCTCCATGGACAATCAGTCGGTTGCTAACTGAGGGCATTCCTCAGTATTTCCCTAAAATAACTCAATTCAGGTCGATCATAAGTGATGGTAGGATCGAGCAGGAAATGACTGGATGGGTTATGTCTTTGTTTGACCAATGCTACCTCATCTATAGTCATGAGCCAGCAGTGCAGGCAGCTAATATTTCTCCCTACAGGTCATGAGGTTGTCTTTGGGTTTGATGCTAAACCTTCTATATATTCTGTAGTTATTGCAGACAACAGAGTTGAAATCCAAAACAGCAATCAAAGTAATGGAGTCTGCCATCATCCGGTTGGTTTAGCTGTTATTTTCCAGTGGAGCCTGAAGGCAGAGCAACGACCAAGGGAAGTAAACCAATTTCTAAAGCAGGTCACCCTGTTCACCATCTTTCCGTGCTTCAGTTTCTGTAATTCTACTTTTTTTTTTCTTTTTAACTGTGGCTCATTTTATTCTCCTTGTCCATGTTGCAAACTATACAAAATGTTGTTTTCCTCAGCATCCTGCCCCCTTTCTTCACGTGTGCCTCACCTTTTACAGCATTGAACAAGAAGTCTTCTTGACCTTGGCAGGCTGGGGGCAGAGCACGGCCCGGATGGCCTCATCGAACACAGTTTTCAAGCCGCGCTGAGTCAAGGCAGAGCACTCCAGGTACTTTACGGCGTCTGAACACACGGAGAACAACAAACATACATGCAAATAAGCATTCAAATAACTCATATATTCAACCACAGTGTAAATTGCAGTGATTTCTTGTTTTAGGGAAGTAAAGGAAGGGCATGAAGACAATCAAAACGTTAAGAAAACATCACAAGTGCGACTTACCTATCTCTGTTTTTATGTAAGGATTTTTTGGCTCTAATGGCCTTTATTTCACAGGCCATTAGAAAGGGTTGTGAGAGAAGGAGAAGGCATTTGGCAAAAGTCAACGAGCCGTGACAAGAGCTGAAGGCTCCGAACACGGGCTGCATTGCTCGCTCTACCCAAAACGCCACCGCCAACTTACCTATCTCCTTAGCCAGAGCGAGACCCTGTGGGTAAGTGATGGGGGCCAGCTTCTTTTCCTTCAGCTTCTCAATGGTCTCCTTCTCATCCCTCAGATCCAGCTTGGTGCCCACCAGGATGATGGGGGTGGACGGGCAGTGGTGACGAACCTCTGGGTACCACTGAAAACAAAGACAGCCACCAAGAGAACTTTATTTAAGTGTTGCAACACGAATCAAAAATAGCCGCATTTTGCTTCTTTATGAATAAACAAGTTATTGTCAGAATTGCAGTTGTGACCTTTCATCTTAATGTCACAGGCGTTTCTCCCATTTGTTTCCTGCCTCATCGTCCTTTTTTCTCATCCACCTTTCCCTTTGTCACTTCTGCACTCACTTCTTCCTACTCTGTTAGTCTGTAATGGATGTGGTATTTGACTGACAAATGCAGCCATCTTAATAGCATTGCTTGCACCAAAGCCATCTGATTGACGCACACAAGTTGTGGGACTTACCAAATGAATCATGCTGCTGCTACCTTCACTGGATTCTTGTTGGGCATTTATTAGACTCAAACAATTACGAAAGTTGCTTCTTGAGCTCAATTTAACTTCTTTGTTTTGCAATTAGGATGAAATTCTGAGTAAATAATCAAACCGAAATCTATCTATATGATTGTGATGTATTGTAAGTGATATGATTATGCAGTTCTGGATATGATTTGAACCTTTACCTGATAAAAAGAGCCTTGAGATGACATTGTTGCAAATTGATAAACCGAACTGAATTGACTCAGACATGGAGACAAGTGATTGTTGGTTTAGATAAGTGTAATGAGACCAGCTTTATTTTCTTAAGAAAATTCTTCTTCACTGATTACTTTTAGAAATATAAGTGTTATTTCAATATACCAACATTAAACCCTTTATAACAGTTTTATCTTGTTGTTTGCTTCCTGTTTATTCCTGTAAATCACTTTGTGTTGCATGTCATTGTATGATAAGTTGCCACACAAATTAGATGTGATTGACTTATAGAGAGCTTTTTGGTGTGAGACAAGGAGACTCACCTTGGCTCTGACGTTCTCATACGAGGCTGGGCTGACCAGGGAAAAACAGATGAGGAAGACGTCCTAGACAGACGAAAAAGAGAAAAAAAGAAGAAAAGATTGCTCATCTTAAATTTATGTGGTTGTTGAGATATTTAATAATCAGTTTAAACATCTACTGACTTATAAATTACCACATATTGTCTCTCCATACCATCTTTTATAAAACTGCATGCATCAGTCTCTTATCACCCTCAATATTTTTGTTTTCTTTGAAAGACAGATGGTTCATTTCCTTTTACTGTTTGCATCATTGTCAACAATCACTTTTCTTTTTCTTCCCCTCCCTGTTGCTCCAATTAATGAAAACAGGCTTTCATCAGACTGACATTTGGTATAAAATTGACAACTGCAATTTAAATAGCATCACTCTCCAAGCTGGAGTTAAAGATGGATCTTGTTTCCCAATGAAATGCCTGGCGCGTGGACTCGGTCATGCGGAAATGACTGCATACCGTCTGTGGATAGGACAGGGGGCGGAGCCTGTCGTAATCTTCCTGCCCCGCTGTATCCCAGAGGCCCAGGTTTACCGGCTTGCTGTCCACCATCACATTAGCCGAGTAGTTGTCGAAGCTGTGAAACACACAGAAGGTCAGTAAGTTCAACTTCAACTTAACAAGCAATTTAAGCTACCAGTCTGTTGAGACACACAGTAAAAAAAAATAAAAGAAAATCCTGAACAATTTGAAATAGGAAAGAATACAAAGAAGAAGAAGAAGAAAAAAAGGAATATGGCGCAGTGATTAGAACGCGAGCCCTAAACGGGCCGAACCGAGTTCGAGTCCCGTCCTCGGTTTCTATGCTGTCCCTTTCCTAACAGAATACTTTCAAATAGGGCCTACTAGCGCTAAAAATAAAAATAAAAAATGCTAGAAAACAAAAAAATCAATAGAAATAATACCTCTTGGAAAAAACAATAAGAACAAATCATTTATGCAGGCGCTGTTTACACATCAAAATTGTAAGCAACACTGCCACTTAGTGGCCGAAATTAAACTCTACAGACTCCTGTATTCCTCACCAAAAATGACTTTTGAAATAAAAACACAAAGCAATTGTTGCTTCAAAACAAAGCTCAACTGAAAAAAAACAAACAAACTACAATGCAAAGTCAAGCCAAAGCATGTTTGACTTCCTCTTCTCGGATCAAAGCCCTTTAGCAAAGTTCAAACATTCAGCTTCAGTTTTGCTTCTGTGTCACACATTTGCTCAAGTTAGGCCTCATAAGTCAGTTTCCGACAGTTCAAACTTCCAGCAATTAAAAAGTGAACTGTTTTCTGATTTGTTTGTTTATTTTTCTATTTTACTGATTTTGGTAAGAAAAAAAAAAATTAAGGTTGCTCCAAATACTTAATTGTTTATATCTATCGTTGGTGATTATCCTGTTGCACAGTCTCTTTCTGTCTGGTCCTATAGTATTGGATCTGTGGGTGTGTGTGTTTACCTTAAATTACAGATCAAGCCCACTGATACCATTGGAACATTTTAATAAAATACATTATTAAATCCAAAAGATTTAGTCATCCCTATTACTTTTTAAAGGGACAGTAATGTACACATTACAACTCCAGTTGTTTAAAATAAGTCATCTCTGTTAAACATGAAAAACCAACATTAAAGTTGGTTTTTCAATTTACCAAACATGTGAAAGCAACAGTATCTCTAGCAATAGTGTCATTATCAATAATGACAATAAAATGACCCAAAAGTGTCAGAGGAGGAACAGAAAGGAATAGTTTAACCTACATTGCACTGTTACTTGGATGATCCAAACAATGACTAATACGCTTGGACATCTAAACCAAAAATTAGAATGAAAGAATCCCTGAAACATGATATATCTTCAAGAATAGTCCATGAAGAAGTCAGCCTATTTTTCTTACTTTATTCACTGAATAACAAATAAAAAGCACCAATAAATTTATAGGGGAAAATTTTCAGAGGTGGTCCGATGGAGAGCGCTAATATCACGGTATACGGCCAAAACAAAACTCTATAGTAGACTTTCAGGCGTTGGTAGAACACTGTCATTATGTTTAGGAAGCTGGCATTTAAAAGTAGTTCTCTATAAAAAAAAAAAGTCAAAAAATGGGGGAGGTATGAATAGGAACAGCAACAACAAAAAGAAATGAACAGTCACAGAAAATGACAGTATATCCACAAAGCTAGCTTTTGAGGTTCTGAGTGCAGAACCTCAAGAATATAAATATCAAAGTTTGACCTGAATGCAAGAGAGTAATAATTTTACTTAGCTAGTTTTAGAAAATCAGGAAGTTGTAAAATATCCAAACTTTGTTGTGACTTTAATTGCTGATTAATTTTGTGATAAATACTTCATGTGAAACTCATTTTACTTAGCATAATAATTGTGTATGATGTACTTGAATGTGAAAACCTTACAGGGATGGACTGACAGACATATCTTTCATGTAACTCAAAGACTCTGCTTCTGATTGGCTTATTAACCCCTCATGACAACTCCGCCCCCAGAGACAAACTCTGCAGAGTAAACAATTGTGGCTACGTTTACATGAGACCACTGTCTAAAAACTCGACCACCAAGACTCTTCAAATCTGCTGTAGCTGTCATGCCAGGCCACCACATGGCGCTGTGATTTTATCATATCCTTGAAGCAAGTATGCACTTTTGACCATCAGCATCCACCTCATTTAAAACAGTGACCCGTCTCATGTAACGCATATATTTCTTATCACACACAGCACAATGTGAGCCGCCATTGTTTTCAGTGTCATTTTGCCCATGCATGCATTCTGCACATGTGCGCTTTCACACCTCTGCTGGGGGTTTTACAGAAAAGTTTCACTCTGAGACCTGGTTTCAAGAGGTGCCGGTGTCAGAGACTCCGATAGCTGGAGGTGAGCAGCTGGATCGCAAAGTTTAACAAGCTTTACGATCCAGCTTATGTATGCTAAGCATCTTGTTAGCTTAGCATACATAAGCTAACAAGATGCTAGTTTGTGAAGCTAACAAACTAGCATCATCACAAGCTAATTTAGGAATGTTAGCTAACATATTTGTTATCTTAACAAGCTAAAGTATGTTAGCAGTGAGCCCCAACTTGGAGCTTAGCAAGCAACTGTGGCTGAACATACTGTGGTAGCTAAGCTGCAGTTTAACATACTGCAGCTTGTTAAGCTTTGGGTTGGGGCTGACTGCTAGCATACTGTAGTTTAATAATCAAGTGTAACTGGATTCAAATAAATTACATCAGTGAAACTAGTCTTTATACTTGTTTAAAAGAATTGCCGAAAAAGAATGCTTTCCCGCTCTGCCCTCCTTTTAGTTTCCAAGAAAAAAAAAAAAAAATCAGCTGATAAAAATTTTTGCTTTTCTTTCAAATTGAATGATGCAAAATAGTTTATTTAAAATTTGTCAAGATAATTTCTTTTTTACAAATTGAGTCATAATCTGTCAGAGCGCATGTTGAAACAGAGCGAGTGCAACATTTCCTTCTGCACTGTGATGCCTCTCGTGAAGCGCTCCGTGCTGTTTGTGGGTCAGTGGCACAGTGACACGTAGAAAGGAAATGTGAGCGAAAAGGTCTCTTCCTGTTGCGCCTCTCCTACACTCCGAAGACGCTTGACTTTTAAAAGAGGTGCGTCTTCCTCTGAGGTTTGCTGCTTGTCCCGACCTGTCCCTGTCAGCGCTTCCAGATATCTACAGCGGCACGTGTCGGTTATAATTGTCATGAAGACGACAAAAGTCGAGATATTTCAAATTGTTCATGAGTTGTTTGTGTTGCTCCAGATAAATGTCCATGTATGTCTGGGTTTTAGATGCAACCTTAAAACCTAAAAGCAGAAAATGCGTGTGTGTGTGTGTGTGTGTGTGTGTATTATACTCACACTGTAGGAATGTACTCCCCAGGGAAGGCATTGGTGGTATAGCTGATGAGAAGACATGTTTTACCCACAGCTCTGTAACAAAAGGAACGACAACAGTCACTCAGGGTAGTGTCAAGGAAATGTCATGTGTCAAACTCAAGGCCTGGGGGCCAAATCCGGCCTGCATTAGCTGCTTATGAGGCCCACTAGTCTCCAAAGGGATGCATAAATAGTACATTTGTATGCTCAAATATTATTTTATCAATCAAATCAAAGCAGTTTTTTTTTTTTTTTTTTTTAAACGTTGCCAAAAAACATCAAATCATCCCTCAAGTTTTTTACAAATCCGTCATCATGACATTTCATGCAAAAATCAACAGATCCTTGAGTGTTCTAACTCCCACCTCCAGGTGGGAGTTAGAACAATCTAGGGTAGCTGCAGAGTAGCAGAGAGCAAGGGAGGGAGAGCACCGTGCAAGATTGTGATTGACAGCGCAAAGACCCACCTCCTGGCTCTGATTGGTTGTTTCTAGTTTGTACTGGGTGAAGACAGAATATCTGCCTCACGCCAAACTGTCGCAACATTTTGACAGTTTCAACAAAAAAAAAAAAAAAAAAAAAAAAAAAAAAATATATATATATATATATATATATATATATATATATATATATATAAGTTAAATACTGCAGCTTTATTGATGTCAAAAAGTCACATTCACACATGCGCAAATATTGCAAAATTTCTTGCAGATAATTTTAAATTAGAATCACAAAATCGGCTACAATGACAAGATCCTTGGGGTACTGAACAATGTGAAGATGTTCAGCACTATTTAATTTTAAATATTAGTCACTGAATGCAGACACACCTTTTTATTAGTATTTTTAACAGTTTGTTGAAGGGTTTCTGTCAATGCGTTCTGCCACAATGAGCCCTTTGAGAAGATTCATAACTGGACCCAAAATAATAATGAGTTTGACACTCTCATATGGCATGTTCATCTCAATGCAACATATTTATTGATTAACTCTACATAATGCAACTAGAATAAAAAAAATAAAAAAAAAAACAAAACAACATCTTGCACTGACAGGAAATGATGCATCAAACACACGAACTGAAATTGGTTACTCTGGCTGTGACCTACTTATTTGCAGAGTTGTTTAAAAGTGGTGGAAAAAAAACAGGTCTTCAAATTTTAAGAAGCTGGAATTCTGCGACATTTCAGACCATAAGGAATCGCATGAAAAACTGCAGAACGTGCAAAACGCTACGCTCAAGAGCCAACCTTAGACTCAGGACGCAGAATAGAACAACTTTATAGTAAACCGTAAAAACATCACTGCAGGGCAGTAAAACGAGGCGGGATGGGAGTGGTTACGGGAGCTCGGCAAACGGGCTGCTTCAACAACCGCAGTGATGGAGAAGCACAGGAGAGAGGTCGGTCAACAAGCACCGACTGGCCCACTTCTAATTTTGATACAGGAATTTGCTCTCAGTGTTTAACAACAACAGCGCGTCACCAACTCACAGAAAAATAATAATAATAATGAAAAAAATAAATAAATTGTACATCAAGCAGACGAGGTTCTGAATAAAACTTCTGAGGAATTTGTTTGAACATGTTTTCCCCTGAAAGTACATCTGGTGATGTGTGTCTGAAATGTTCTTGTTTTCTGACGAGGTGGTTTTTTCCAGACATACTTATGTTTTTATATAATTATGATAGTTCGCCAATTATGATAGTTTTTTTTCTGTCCTCTATTTGTCTGTCTGTCTCTCCATCCATCCATCCATCCATCAGGTAAACCAAAAAAGTTCGGCACTAAGCCAGATGCTGAGTGAAGGTAGGGTTTTAAACGATCGCAATTTATGACTTACTGCCATTATTTGTGTGCATGAGTGTGTGTGTGTGTGATTACGAGTTGTGTGGTGAAGTGTATGAGTGTCAGAAAGGAAGTGTTTCAGAAGCATCAGTTGACGCTGAAAACAGGAACCAGCCATTTTAAGCCTAAAGCCTAAACGTAAAGTGAAATCAACTAAATCCTAAAACAAAATACTTTTTATTTATACTCCTTTTTCATGTTTCTTACCATAGAAGAAAACCAAACCAGTCCAACACGGATTGGATGAGATCAGCCTTAAATGTCGACATTGTAGTTTGAATTAAGCTGCGCTTCACATTTTTAGCCAATATGAAATTCATTCCAATTACTTTCACTTCTTTATGTTATGATTGGGAATACATTTGCTGAGTCTGACTTAAAAAAGGCAACATTTTTTATCGTTTTAGTTTCTATTAACATGCATGTTAATTTAGAGTTGTTTCCTGGAAGAGTTTTTGGTTTCTCGTCAGACTTGTTTTTCGTGCAGTCATACTTTGATGTTCCATGAGGTTCAAACTCATGAAGTCAATCTGATAGGTTGACTAATGTCCCTGATTTTGGTCCCAGCCAGTCATCAATGGGCGATGGCAGCTGACCCGTCGAGTGCATACAGTCGTACACTATCGGACTTTTATGATTATTGATTACGGTTTGTACTGGATGTAAAAATACTTGTCTAATAAAAATGTCCCTGTTGTAGGTCAGGTGAGAGAGTAGCTGTTGTTTAGTCGAGGAATTGCTGGTTTCCTCCCAGTCATCCAGAATACTCTAAATCAACCTACAGTGGAACCGAGGAAAATGTTTTGGACAGAGGTACCTGCTAAAAATATGAGACATAAACTCTGTTAAAGAGGCAGTACTGTTTCTACTTGAAATCATGTTGTAATGTTATCCACTCATCCAAAACATACCAGGAGTATTGCCTTGATTCTTTCATTCATGTCTGAGAAATCATTTAATCTCCATGGCAACCATGCAAAATGCCTGGTTGGACCTCGATCCGCCTTCGAGGACGAAGCTCCTCCTCTGAGCTGCAGTTTCCAAGCCTCACAGATCTCCTCTCCTCCCTGAGATTCCCCTGCTCGGTTCCTTCAGACTAGCCAGCAGCAATTAGCAAACACCTGGTGGAACTGAGGATCCACTGAGCTCATTATAGGAGATACTTATAGGAGAGTGAAACTCTGGTAAACGTGTTGTTTAAGTGTTAATAGAGGAGCCATGTTGTGATGACTTCCTGAAGGCGGAGTTTCAGAAAGAGCAGGAGCTTCTTAAAGAGACAGAGGCCCAATTTTATGGTGTTAAATTATAAAGTAAAATTTCATATTTCATATAGGTAACATTTTTATAACAACTGAAGCTAACATAGTTACTTAATTGTGCTATAAAATGTCATTATGTGCCTGAAAAAAACACAATACTGCACCGGTAAATATTTTACTTAATGACAACAGCGCCATGGATGGATTTTAAAAAGTGGATAAAGCTAAAATTTTTGCAAGTCTAGTCTTTGCTTTGTACCTCCTAAATATTGAATTCCTTCACTGAAGTACTGCGACTGGTAAAATCTTCGTCTTAAAATGCCATGGAATTAACTGGTCCATCCTAAAAAGTTTTACATTTATTGGTATTTCTGATCAATTTTGAAGTAATTTCATGAAATGTGGAGCTGTGTTCATCACAAAAAAGTCGTGCAAAAATCTTTCAACCAAGACATTCTTCTTTTTTCACCTACTCTCAAATATTTTTTGAATTGCATATTTTATAGGTCAAACTGTAACCACTGTGACTCGTGACAGACTTTAAATCAAGTTTGTTTTTTTTCTTCCCATCAGGTTATAAATATTTAAAGCGGTCAAGTTTAAAGTGAAGGCTATATGGCGATTCAAAGAGCAAACTTCCCTGCAATCTAAAACCGACTTCCTCTTTTTGGAGTTGCACTGTCAGACCAGCAGACACGTGTTCACCCAAAAACGCACAGCTGCTCCACTTCTTTTAATAGTTTCCACAGGGTCCAGCTTACAGGCCCGAGCTCGACATGGTGTTGCGTCACCAGCGCAACTCGAGTCTCTGCCGCCGCATCAACGAAACGTGGAGATGTTGCCCTCAGAGCAATTAAATAACAGTTTTACACGAGATGCGAGCTTTTTCCTGTTCCTAAAGTCATGATCTATTTTTAATCATCCAAAGAGGAGCGTTTTGAGTCTCACACACACACACACACAAAAGTAAAACTCCTACCCTTGACTAATTTTTTATTCTTTCCCACTTATTGCTTTGACCTTTGGATTGTCACTCAGTTCGCTTTTACATTTTTGGCAGTGGAAGCGTCACCCCCCGTGCTTCGGCTTTTACTGATGAGCAACATTAATCATATGTCGTTGCTTAGTTCCTCTGCGTCTGCTTGACATCTCTAAATCAAAGATGTGCAACAGGAAGCTCAGCACATGAGGAAATGCAGCCGCACTACCTGTGTGAAACCTCCGATGGGTTAACTGCCTTTTTCATCGCTCAACCAGGCCAAGAAAGTAGCTACAGTCTGAAAAAAACCATCTCAAACATGTTGCTTTAAGAAGCAATTATTATTATTTTTTTTTCATGTGACACATGGTTCAAATTTGTCAGAAGAGAAGAGTTTCAAGCAAATAAATTCACCAAATTCTGTTTTATTTTCTTATTTTCTCCTTTAATGAACAGCTGTTTCAATCCCTTCTCTAAAAAGGGGAGTTGTACTTTTACTTTGCTCCTTCAATGCATTTTCCTGCGTGTTGTGACCTGCACAGCTCATTCGGTGCCCTCACAGCAAAATCAGTACCATCAAAACGAAGGAAAAAAAAAAAACCCACAGAGAAGGCTACGGGTTTAACGCGGGACCTTCTTCATTTGAGTTGTCGACACATCACTGCGGAAGTCAGTGAAACTCTGATTCTGACTCGTTTCTCTGCTGACACCTAAGCTCAGGTTCTGGCATCATCATCATCGCCACCATCATCAACAACAACTCCCTCAACTGATCTAAACTTTGAGACAACCCCAGAAGGCAGCTGAAGCTAAGGCAAGAAAAGTGAAGAAGAAATAATGGCGTACCCATCTCCAACGACCACACATTTGATGGCCTGCATCCTGTTCCGCTCAGCTTCGTCTCTGCTCCGCTCTGCGACAAACAAACTCAGAGAGGAGAGGCTGAAAGACTCAGATCAGCATGCAACTACAGGAAGTTGTTGCACACCTCCCTCTCTCTCTCCCTCCCTCCCTCTTCACCTCTTGTTCTTCTTCTCTCATGCTCACCCTCCTCCTTACTCATTGCACACATCTTCTACTTCCTGTTTGCTTTTCTTTCTGTCACTTTTTTCCTTCTTCTTCTTCAGAGCGGCACAACTTTGAAGGGTTTTCTCATGGAAATGTTTTAACGATTGTTTCTGATGAAATTGATAAAGAAAATGACAATTCAAACAGCAAAAAAAAAAAAAGAGGAAGACTGTTCGTTGGTTATAAAAGCTCAATCTGAAACTTCCTCCTTTGCCTTGCATGCACACCAGCGGTCACACCGAACCAAGCACTACTCTGTTTCTCATTCCTCTTGAAATACAAAGGTTTGGACTTAAAAACCACAAGTTTGGGGGGAAAAATGCATTAGAGATTGACAGTAACACAGTCTTGTTTGCCATTCTGAAGAGGACCATTCAGCGCAATAAACACCAATCTGTTATTATCTTCCACTTGTCTTGAGACCATTTTGATCCGATGCCCAAAGCACCGGAACTGATTGTTTTTGATGAGGACCAGTGGTGCTATTCCAAATGTTCCTCTGGATCATGGAGTTCTGCATCGTACCACTAAGGCCGGTCCAACAGATTTAATGGACAAAGTAAATTTGTGCGGGGCGGTACATAGACTGATTTGAAAAGTGTAAACTTTGGCCTTTGACGAAGCTTTTCCTTCACCACTAAAGACATGATAGTAGTGCCTGTGTCACTGAGAACAAGGGCCCAATATGGCTTTCTCAATGCTACCATCAATCCAATCCAATCTAATGTTTTACATTACCGCAAGGGACCAAAATGCTGGACAGCATAAACATAAATATTAACATTACAAGTGTCATTACAAAACTGCAAAACACTTCCAAAACAGACATAACGACACATCTTGTAAATGACGATTCTGGTCTTTACCTTACAGAAAAGCGCCGCAAAGTTTGCCTTGCAGGCCTAATTACAGTTATAAATACACTAGCTCTGCGCTGGCCACCTCATACACATGTCTGTCACCAATTGGCTTCGGACTCTGGATAGAGGCGTAGACAGGAAGGGGCAAAGAACTTTTGCCTTTAGATTCATGAGCGACAGATCCTGCACTCTTCCATAAGTGGATGAGGAAATTTAAAGGTAAAAAAAAATATGTCTGAATTATAAACAAACCTAATTAGCAACATGCATGCAAACACGCGAGAGCCAACACACACAGAAACACAGAAACACCGGCGCAACTCATACAGTAACGGCAGCTAGCTAGTTTAGCAAATTTGTAAAACTAGCTAATTTCTGATTGATGACAAATAAGAAACATTGTTCCACACAACAGTCATCAGTGACAAACCCACACTTTAAATAGGGTAATGTTAGCAAGTTCAGAAAACAACAAAATAGAAAAAATGTTTAGTTGACGGCAAACAGTCACAAAGAGCGATGAATCAAACATCCACACAGTTGATGGCCTATTATTATCAGAAGCTGTGGGATCTGGGAAAGGTTTTTTCTTTAAAATTGAGATGGAACAATTGTTTTAAATTCACAGGAACATGAGGACAAACTGTTGTTAAAAAACAAAACAAAACAAACAAACAAACAAAAAAAACAGCAGACAGAGACCTCTAGAGGCTTAAAAGCAAAGTCAAGCAGCAACTGGGGGAACCTGTTGGGTTTAAGTGACTCTCATGCAAAGAAGAAAGAGTCACAGGTTTAAACAGGACTGACCTCATCAGCCAGAACCTGGTTGATGAGCCTTGGCTGATGGGGCTCAGCTGGGCCCCAAAAAAGTATCGGGGAGACCCCAGCGAACGGGCCAGAACCAGGGCTTTCACATGCTAACGATTGCTAATATAATGAGTTTTTACAAATTACAACATTCATCTTAACATCTGTGTTTTATGGCTGATTAATCCTGTTTAGGGTCTAAGGAGAACAATAACTCCAACTCTACTCTACAAAAACACCAAATCTTACCAAGTATACTTAACCTGGTTTCTAGTGCAAATATCTGCATACACTTAAAATAAGAGAAAAGTTCACTTCATTAACATACAAGTAACTTTTCAGCAATGGTCAGAGTATATGTAATTTGTTTTCTCTCCACTTTCTAAGTTTTTGTGGCATAGATGTAGATAAAATTAATTTCACAGTCTGATGTGGTATATTGGAACAAAACAGATTGTGGGTAACATGTGAGCTCACTGCTGACAGTGAATAACTCCTTAATATTGATGATAAAGTACTGGTTCCACTGGCAGAATATTTCACTAATAACATGGGGAAAATATCTTGTTATAAATTTAAAAAATATATATTAATATTCAAGAATTATTGACTTCAAAAAAGCTCCCATGTCTTGTTTTTGAGGCGTAAACTTACACAAGTTTAAGGCAGCATAGATATGAGTTGTGTTTCAAATTTACATGTTCGTTTCACGCAACGTGAGCAAAGCAACTGTGTAAATTACATTTCATATGTCCTGATGTTCTGCAGCAGTACCTGTGATTTTGTCCGTTGACCATAAGATGGCGCTCTAGACCCGCCTTCATCCTGGACAGCCATGTTTTAACCTCTGACCGACCCAGTCGCTGCGCTCAGCTCACACCGCTTGCACAGACCTTGTTCTCCTTTCAGAATTTGTTTTGTTCCCGTTTAAGCGAGAGCTCTCCCCCTCCTCATTTTGTAAAAAAACTAAATTCTGATGCAACTGCAACTTAACATTAAGCATTAATCTGAAATGCAGCACGATTAATAATATTTCAGTGTGTGGACATATCGGATGATTGTGACAGCCCTTCTGGTTGATAAAAACATCACAAATCTGATGCCAAAGCTGACTAAACCTTCAATTAGAAACACACATGTTCAATGTTGAATTAGAAACAAGCCCTCCACCTCCCAGTTAGCAGAAAATAAAATGTTAATTTAGAACCAAATAATCCTTCATGTCTGCAGACGTTATCAGAATAAGATGCTTTAAAAGGCTTTATTTTGAAAAGTTGCTCATGTGTTTGTCCTGTAGATGTGTGATGGATGAGGAAGAGGTGTGGTTTAAAGTCAGCACTCTGTTGCAGCTGCCCAACACTTCTCTGTGCTTCTCTCTCTGGAGCTGCCAACATTTCTTTCATTACTTTTGGAGCCATAAATGACCGATTGCCAAATGGGTAAGAGACGCTTTGGTGTTTTTGTCGCTGTATGCTGAGAATTTTATCAGATACATTTACATATTAAGATAGAAATATAAGTGGTTGCCTTTATATGCAAAAAAAAAAAAAAAAAAAAAAAAAAAATATATATATATATATACATATATAGATATCTATATATCTATCTATATATATAGATAGATATATAGATATCTATACATATATAGATATTTATATACATATATACATGTATATATATACATATATAGATATCTATATATCTATCTATATATACATATAGATAGATATATAGATATCTATATATGTATATATATATATATATATAGATATATATACATATATATATGTATATATATAGATATGTATATATGTATATATATATAAACTGTCAAACAATAACAACAAAAACTAGTGACATTGTAGAATTACGGAGGGAGTACTTGGAGGTTTTTTATTTTTTATTTTCATCTGCAAATCTTTGTGTGTTTCTCTTAAATATTTCTTAATGTGCTGAACAAACTGCTGAAGATGTGACACAGTCTTAGATTTGGGACACCAGGAGTCACGACTCAAATTACTAAAGTATTATTTCTTTTAAACTGTGTTTTTATTTATTTGCCTCTCCACTTTCTGAGTTTTTGTGGTATGAATGTACTTGCAATATATTTCACAGTCTGAACCGGTATGTTAGACTAAAAAAAAAACATCACCAACAACAACACAAAAGCAGCGTTGGGTAACATTTGATGATTTGATGTCACTGGTGCATGGTGGTAAGCACTTGTTGCTGTTAGCAACCAGACGTTTTTTTTTTTTTTTTTTAAAAAGGGCCCTTCTCAGCTGAAAATGCAGAAGAGACACTCATAGTCACTCAGAGGACATCAGAGGTAATAATACAAAAAAAAAAAAAAAACCCAGAAGTTTCCATCTAAGATTTAGAAAGATAAACAGTCTGGTTTTTAGTTTCAAACAAGGTTACTGTAAATTTGTATCTTCCTTTGTTTGTCGTCAGAAACCCAGAATGAGGTGTATTTGTGACGGGTTGTGCCTTTAAGCTTTTGCTTCTTAAGATGAGCAAAGGAAGGGTGGAGAAGTGGAAGTTGTGGTCAGATCATCAGATCAAACAAGTCACATCACTAAGGAAGGGCTGGCAGCTGCCTTTTCTCTAACTACATACATATATATATATATATATATATATATATATATATATATAAAGATGCTTTTAATGCCATTTTTCTCCTGGCTGATAAGAAACTGAACTGAAATGCATGACTTCTGTTCTTTTATGCTAATCAGTTTTACTGGAAATGGCCGCTGCACACGAACATTTTAATGGTCACATACGATTAAGCAAATATTACAATAGTGCAAAAAGAAAAAAAAAAAGCTGTGGGGAAGTTAACTCTCATTCAAAGAGTTAACTTTGAACCAGAGGAGCATCTTATTTTTTATTTTTTAAAGACTAAAAGAAAGCTGGTGTGGCTGTTAGACACTGAACTGCAAAGTGTTTCTGTGACACATGTAGATCTTAGGTCTGTGTCCCTTGAGCATCTTTTCACACATTTTTTTCTTCCGCTCAACTTTTAATTCACCAAATAGCTTTACCTGCCCAATTCTTTTAGAAGACATGCAGTCTAAATGTACGTCTCTTAAAGGTAGCAAAACCAACTTACCATCTATAAGCTTAAAAAACTGTGGAAGGAAGGTTTTACGTCAATCAGATGTTTAAATTAATATTTATTGCAAAATCGTACAGCTTTGATGTCCGACCTGTTAGGTAATTGGTCAACAATTTAAGATAAAGTCTTTAGAAGAACATTAGGAGGAAAGTCAACATCCGACTGATAAAGAGCGTTGATGGACAGTCAGGGCAGGCGGCACACGAAAAGCAGAAAGCGTGTGCATATCGACAGAAGAGACGTTTTGCAATGTGGGAACGTAGCAAAGTCAGAGGGGAAGCATTTCATTCATCGCATGTGGAAACAAGAGGCGGGTCACGCGAGGGATTCAGTGCTGCTGCAGCTCACTGACGAGCTTCAGAAAACAAAAAGTCCTTCTTCGAGAGCGAGATTTCTCCTTTGTGCATTTCATGTTAACTGGAAATGCAATTCATAGGAAAACTGAGCCCACAGGAAGCGCGAGCTGGCCTCATCTGGTTTTAGAGCGTCGGTCTGAACAGGTGTGAAGGCTTCACAAAAACAACGAAGACGTCAGACGTCTTCTTTTAGAACGTTTTCATCTGGAAGAGATGTATTAAAAATATCTGTACAAAGAAACATCCTGGGGAAACGCTGCTTCCTAAAACATTAATTATTGTTAATGGGGAGTTTTTCCTCCCCACTGTCACTCCACGCCCGCTCGGTATGTGGGATTGACGGAGCTTACCGCTTTGTTTGATAACTTGGATCAATGGGAATGTATGTGTGGTTGAATTGAAATTACTTTTATTTTCTTTTTGTTTTAACATTTTTGTTAACGAGTCGGCGTTTGTTGTGAATTGGAAAGAACAGAAAGCTTCACTGCATAAACACTCAATTTTACCGAGTACTTTTGGTCGAGTTTCTCGTGCAAATATCTCACAAAACTAACTGTACGACATTTCAAAGTTATTAATAACATTGATGAAATGTTACTAACAAGATATAGGAGCTTGTTTTAAGTCAATAATTTCTATAAACTAATGGTTTTTCATCAATATTAAATAATTATTAACTTAAAGCAAGCTGATGTATCTTAGTGAAAGGTTCCCAGTGGCTAAGGTTTGTCTTATTACAAGTGAACCTAGATATTTGTACTAGAAATTAGAGCAAAAATACTTAGTAAAAAAAAGACTATCTGGTTTAGATATTCATTGCTTCTCCTTTTGGCAGAATTTGCAGACATAATGGAAGTTGTTGACTGACATTTTGTTTATTTTTTTGTTCTAATATTTTGTTCAGTTTCTTCAGACTTCACAGCTGATGAAAGGCTGGAGATCGAAAGCATCAAAATGTATAAGAAGGACCTTTTGGACGACATCCAGGTGATGTTTCCGCAGACGCCAAAGCGATACATGTTTCATGCGACCTGCGTTTGAGTCCTCTTGTTTCTCATTGCAGAAGCTGAAGTTGGAGATAGACAATGTCATGGCCGAAATACTCAGCTTTGAGTCGACAGAGGAGAAGTAAGTGGGGAAAAACCCTTCGCCTCTTTTACACGCCACACTTTGTTTCAGAGTATTTGATGTCTTCAATACCTGCCAGACATTCCACTTATCTGGCAGGTTTTCTGAACGTCTGTGTCTTTGGTCACTTTTTGAAAATATTTTTTAAATTTTTTATCCCCCCCTCCCCTCCTCCTTTCTATTATTTGTGGAGAAATTAGTCTTGTTCATCTGACAAAACAAAGCTTATTTCAGGAATAAATCCCTGAGAAAATTTCCTAACACAATTTTAAAAAGTCAACTTTTCACACAAACGGAACAGAATTGAACTTAGTGTGAGACGCCTTCAATACGCTGTTTTAATGGTGCAGTGATGAACCCTCTTCTCAGCAAAGCTTTGTTTTTACTATTTCCTTCTAACCCTTCAAAAAAAAAAACCAAACCCTGATTGGCTCCTACTGGTCAGCTGACTGATCAGAAATTATGGCTTCTCCTTTTGGTTATTTGGTTAGGGAAATCAAATTAGCACAATCTGAGACATAATGCTAATTATTTTGGCGGTTACATAACACGATGGAGAGAAGCGTGTTTGGACTACATGACACGTAAAGCACTTTGAATGCTTGTGTGGCACATTTCATTGTTACTGAAATGTGCCACACAAGCTTGACTAGACAACAAAGATTTCAAGTGTAAAACATGGCATAAATTAATTCACTAATTAATTCATTAATTAGTGAATTTCACAAAACTATGGCAGGAGTTCTCAAGTTTCTTCCTTTAAAAAAAAAAAAAAAAAAAAAAAGTATTCACTGTTGTAGTAGTAAAAAGCACAACAACAAAGATGGTCATTTTAAAAAGCACTGCTTGTTACTCGGTTAGAAATTATGTTTGGTTATTTTTACACAAGCTCAAAATACTCAAAAGTGAAATTGGAAGAGTGAACAGAATGGTCCCAAATGTAGAATTAAAAATAAATTTAAAAAAAAGGATTGATGGATTGCTACCAACCTTGACCTACAATCCAATATGGCCGTCTATAAACTCAGTGATAGCTGCAGTAAACAAAGAGCCATTTGTTTGCACTGGTCAGAATTTTTCCACATTCCTTTAACAAACATGTCGTTTAGTGGTTTAACACAGTGCCAAAAAATTACAATGTTTGTAGATCCTCTTGCTAATTGTAGTTAGCCTGATCAAATAGCATGTCAGTTAGCAAAGCTAACTGAAGTACCTTTGAAAGTACTTTGATTACTAGTACAAGAACCATTGAAGGTAGTCCAACTAGAGTTTGAAAACCACAACACAGAGATGTAGTTTGTCTTAAAATGATTCATACTGTTACCTCAGATTCAGAGGCTGGAGAAGCTGTGGAGGAAGACATAGACTGTACCGGTCATCACCAAAGACAAATGATCAATTATCAACGGAAAGATGCAAAGAAGGTCTTTGTTTACCGTAGAACCAACGAAGGCTCTTCCCGTGACTACAGACAAGGACTTAAAGGAGCATTCAGCACCATTTTCCATCAACCAGGAAACAAGTCTTTAGTAAACCTGGTTTATTGTCTTTTAGGAGATTATTTTGGCATTTACAACTACAAATACGATTCTTGTTTGAGTAAAAACAACTTTAGATCCAGATTCAGGGAGTGAATAATATCGAGCCTCGTTGTATGTAAGGTCGTGACAGAACAGGGAAAGCCCCAAACTTTGAATTCTTTTAAAATGCAAGGCGACGCACTGAAAATGCCACCAGTTACTTCAGGGTGCAGCTAGGCAGATGTGGGCAGATGCCTGTTTGTATGGAGCCAGGTTTTGGTTCTGGTTCTGCTGGAGGTTTCTTCCTGTTGAAGGAGTTTTTTTTTTTTCTCTCCACTCAACAGTGGAGAGAAATGCATGCATGCTTGGTGTGACGGATTGATGCACAGACAACAACACAAGGCGAATGATTGTCTGTTGTTGCTACAAGTGAATAATGCAAGGCAGTGACTGCTGCATTTCCTGACAGAAACTTTTGAAGCTAATTTGAATAATAAATGGCTTTTAGTGCATCGTTTGTTCACTTGGATGAATTGGAATGCATGTGCAGTTGAATTGAAATGACTTTTTTTTTTGTAAATAAATGACATTTTTTGTAAATTGGCACTATATGAGCAAACTGAATTGAACTGAGGAGGTTTCTAGGGTAAAAAATTGTCTAAATTTTGTTCAAATTTGAACAAACATGGCAACACATTTAGCTTTCACTCTGACAGAGCACGTAAAGCATCAAGTTCTCCGCAATGTTTTCTGAATTGCAGCAAAACTATTGAGAAGAACCAGCGGTTTTTAAACGGGAAGAAGAAATTCAACATGGACCCAAAAAAGGTAAGGCCAAAAACACAGTTATCAGTGAAAAATGAACAGGTTCACCTCTCACTTTGCCATTTCTCTTTGAGGCCTCTCTGCTTCTCGGCGGTCTAAGTGTGTTTTAGCCCAACGCACTCTGCAGTTGTGTCATTTCCGCTGCGCTCCTCTCTGTTGCTGTAAGCCTGCGAACCGCACCAACAGAAAGCCACCGCCAAGTTTCTGTGGTTTTGCTGGAAGGCCAAGCATAAGATCAAAAAACGGAGAAGCTGAGATGGCGACATTTGACATTCGGGTGGGTTAGGTTGAGTTTGAGACCCATCCAGTTGTTTAAATGGCTCCTTTTTTTTTTTTTTTTTTTTACTTCCTTAAGGACAGTATGTCTAAAGCAGGAAGGGAAAACCCGCAATACCTGCCAGCGGTAATGAAACCACATTAGTTTACAGAAAACGCGAGATCCACGCATCGCAGATTCCAGAAATGTGTACCAAAGCGGTCCGTTTTTAATCAGGCTTTCTCCTCAAAGCCCTGCGACGGAGCAGAAAGAGGAACAGAGATTAGTTTTAAGGAATTGGGATTACGGAAGCTGTAAGAACCTTATTTACTAGCTACAGATGAGCTCATTGAGAAACCAAAACGTTGCGTGGAGGGCAAAGTTGGGAAAACTGCTTCTATAAAATCTAATAATGGAAATTATTTCTGCTGACTCCGAGCCACAGAAATTGCTTGAAAAAGCTTTTTTTTTTTTTAGGGTGTGATTTATAATATATTTCATAAAGGAAGCCGCAGCTGCTGCAAAACGTGCATGTCTGCTATAAGCTAAAATGGGAATTGTTTTTTTTTTCCTTTGAACTTTCCAAGACTCCTCACGGACACTCTCCCGTTTCCTGCAGGGCATCAATTTCTTGGTGGAGAACAAGCTGCTGGACGGAACCGCAAAATCTATCGCGGAGTTTCTTTACAAGGAGGAGGGACTCAACAAGACGGCCATCGGAGAGTTCCTCGGAGAGAGGTGATGCACAGAAGGGGAGACGGGGCGAACAACATGGAGGGGGTGGGAGAAAACACAGAAGTGAAAAAGCAAAAAAAAAAAAAGAAAGTAATAAAAAGGAGAAAATTCAGAAAAATCTACAAAAATAAGATTTTTTTTTCTATTCAAAAGCTGACAAAACAAGACAAACTGTAAGGAATAATGTATGCGCCGTCGAGAGAGGACGGCTGCAGTTGGCTGGTTTTTGTTACAAACACCTTGAGGGTTTTATTCTCCTCCGTCACACAGGGAAGAGCTTCACCTTCAGACCCTGAAAGCCTTTGTGGAGCTGCACGAGTTCGCTGACCTCCACCTGGTCCTGGCGCTCAGGTCAGCCTCCTTTAGCTTCACTTTCTTTGCATGATGTCAAGCGCTGTGGGTTGTTCAGGCTTTGTGGCTACCAACATTCACTTCCCAGTTTACCCATGGGAAGCTTGCTAATAGCCAGCGACACAAAACATGGGTGTGCACCATGTGCGACACATGGGGGCGCCGCGCTGCAGTGGACGCCAAACAGTCAGGACATTTATAGTCGGCGTTATCTATATTTAACAGATTGTTGATGGGTGTGGAAATTATTTGAACATTAACAAAGGTATGGTACTGATTGTTCAATGTCAAAGTTTAGCTCACTTATTTAAAAAAAAAAAAAAAAGCTCTGTAAAGTTCAAATTGGTAATAGTTTCCTTAGCCATTGTAGAAAGATGCAGCTTGTCAGCTGATTCAAGCAACATGACAGATTAGTTGTAACTCAAGCGTTTCAGCTGAGAAACATCCAACAACCGGTGGTTAACAGCAGCAAAACTGTTTACAAAGAGATTAAATCAATAAGACAAACTCTAAAAAAAGACACAAAATGTTTCATCCAAGGATCAAATGAAAAATTGCACAGGATCATAACTCATAACACAGTCGTTGATTTGCTGGATAAAACCAAGTCCTTTCCTACTAACCCACAAACCCAAGCTGAGAGGCGGACTGCTGCTTGCTCTAAAATGTCACTCCACAGTCGCTGACATTTTTAACGTAACCTGGTTAATGGCTATTTCTGCTCGCCAGCGTTTGTGGGCATGTTCATATGAGCTGCAAAAACAACTTTTACCAAAGACAAGCGACCAAGACTAATGGATTTGCCGTCAATGACATTTTGCAAAGTTAAGTGTGGCATAATGTCCTATTTACGTCTATTACCAAAATGAAACTTTTGTTCACCTTTCAAAACATTCTGACATATGTTCTAAATGAATATTGTGTTTTCGCAACAGAAATCACACAAAGATGAATAAAATCTTTAAAAATGAAGGCAACCAGACGCAAAGTTAAAAAGGGAAAAGGCTGAGGTTTCAGATGTAATCTTTTTATTCTGTGACTTAATGTAGTTAAATAATCTTTATGATCTAAATGTCAAAGTGATATTGCTGTTCTTCCGCAGACATCAGACAGTTCGGGACACTAATTAGGGGTTGGAGCAAATGAAACAGCTCGGTTAAGAACCCTCAGTAGCGTTTTCAAGCTTCGGTTAAAAAAACTGTTTCCTGACCACATCGCTGTAAGGACGCAGGTAGATCTGTGTTCAGAACAGAAATAAGCAAGTGCAATAACAAGAAAGATATTTTTAAAAGTCTAGACTATAATTAATCCCAAATTGCTCAATATTTTCGTTCAACCTCTGCAGCAGCAGCCGGCAATCTTTGCCTGAAACAGAAAGTGACATGAAACACGCTTAGCCTGCATAGTCAAAGTGGTCAAATCGACGTGCAGAGGCATCCGCAGGCGGGTGGTGAACGTGTATCAGCCAGACCGACAGCCTGCAGTCCACCTACTCACGTCTCAGGATGACGAGCTGCTAAATATCACCGTGTTGTGCTGTTTATGTGACAGACAGTTTCTGTGGAGTTTCCGTCTGCCTGGTGAAGCTCAGAAAATTGACCGGATGATGGAGGCCTTCGCCACACGCTACTGTGAATGCAACCCCCATGTCTTCCAGTCCACAGGTTTACCTTCATTAAAACAAACCTACTTCCTCTCTAGACTGCAACTGTGTGTGTATGTGTGCGTGTGTGTGTGTGTTTGTCTAGCTTGTGCGAGTGCAACAAGAGGGGATATTTTTACATGATCACAGCAGAGCTTTGATCCTCACTGCTTTCTGACTTAACTTTTCTTTTTCCATCTCTCTGTTCAATGGCATTTACATATTTATATGGACCTACAAACAAATTATAAAAAAAACTGTTAAGAGAAAACTTTTTCACATTTAGTATCTCAAAAACCAGTTGGTAGGCCAACATGAAGTAATTGTGAAATATGAAGAAATACATTGTATTTATTTATTTTTTTACAAATGCAAAATGTATTTGGCCCCTGTGAGTCAATTTGTCACCGCAATTAAAACCGCAGGCATTTTGAAGTACTTTTACCAGCTTTTCACAGCTACTGAAACATGTACCCATCCGTCACACTGAATGAAAACCATCTACAAACGAAGAGGTTCTCGTCTGGAGGCGTGGACTGTGTGCAAGTTTTACATTTTACCCCATCGCTAATGACGTACGCGATGCGCCAGTTTGCCGTTATGAGGTTTACCAGAAGTTGCCTGCGCTGTAAACAACCATCTTCGAGTGCGAAGAGAGAAATGCCAAACCGAACCAGATGGCTGTTGATGTTGATTCAAGGAAGCGTGACCAACACGGACTGAAGCGGCTCCATTCACTTCCTCAGTTGCTAAAACTACAGGCAGACTGCCATTCTAAAACAGCAACTTCATCGCTCACAGCTTCTCTTTCTGTTCGCCGATTGGCGCGGTTGATATTGTACCACAGGAATCCAAGTCAGTGGAAGAAATCCCAGACGGATAGCATGTTGGATTTTGTTCCCTTCTGTTCCTGGGCATTTTTATTCCACTTGTTTACATTGTCTTCTATGTGGCTTGTGGCCATCTTTGAATTTGATTTCAACGTTTACCTTTTCAGATCAGATATTCAAACACATTCTCCCACTGTGTTTCCATGAAGCTTCTCCAGAGTGGGCCTCTTAGCTGCTTCGCTGTTTAATGCCCAGAGTAATTAAGGATGATGGATTGGACCGCGCTCTGAAGGGTTGTTCAGAGCGTGAAATACTGTTTTATGACCTAACTCTGCTTTGAATGCTTTGAATTTTCCCACGACATCCTCAGTCTGTTTGATGCGTTTCCTGGCCTTCATGATGCTGTTTGCTCACAAGTGTTAGCAGAACAGCAACAATTGTCATCAGATTAAAGTACACACAAGTGGACGCTATTGCTTTCCTGCGCTATTCCACTTGAATAAACTTTTGCTTCACAGACATTCAGGTCTTTCACCCATTCACTTGAATTCCTCTGGCAGATATTGGACCAGGTCAATCAGTGAGCAGAACGACGACGCCATTGTTTTTAGAATTGCAGTCTGCCTGTAGTTTTAGCGATGGCGGCGGAGCTCCGTGTTGGCAATGCTTCCGAATGTTGAACATCAAAAGGCTTTGGTTCTGCACTTGTCTCTTCGCTTTGGAGGATGGTTGTTAGCAGCACAAACAATTTCCGGTAAGCGTCGTAGCGTCAAGCTGGAGCGTTGCATGCATCATAGGCATACGTTTGCAATTGGGTAAAATTTAAAACTTCAACAGAGTCCGTGCCTCCAGTAAGGAAAATGTCTCTCTATAGCCTGGAGCCCAGGGTAGAGCAAGGGGATGGTTTTCACAATGCTGACGCCCCCAAAACAATCATATTACCAAAACTTTATCATCATGCACTACTTTGTTGTGGTACAACTTAATCAATCCCATTAAAACATATTGACGTTGGTAGTTGAAATATGATAATGTTAAAAAGTTCGACATACATAAATACCAGGGCAAGATAATATTTTCTTGATCGGTTTCCTTCGAATTTAACATGTGCTTTTCATGCCTCTTCAAACCCAGACACGTGCTACATCCTGTCGTTTGCCATAATCATGTTGAACACGAGCCTCCACAACCCCAACGTGAAGGACAAAACCACCCTGGAGCGATTCATCTCGATGAACAGAGGGATCAACAACGGCGAGGATCTGCCCAACGACCTTCTCTCCGTAAGACCCTTCAGCTCATTTCAGCCATGAAACCTTTCAACATGAAATGAATCTAGACTCAATCTTACTCTTTGGTTTTGGAGTGGCAGTGAGTTTTGAAGGAGATGACTAATCTTCATTGCGTTCATTATCCTAACCGGCCTTGCTGATGACGGATTAGCCCACAGGAGCAATTGTGCCTCTGTTGACTTCAGGTGTGTAACTCTTGTGCTCTTAGAAACTCTACGAGAGCATACGCAACGAGCCTTTCAAAATCCCAGAAGACGATGGAAATGACCTGACCCACACGTTTTTCAACCCTGACAGAGAAGGCTGGCTCCTTAAACTCGGCAAGTCCCTTTTTTACATCGTTTTGTATTAACACAGCTAGTTCATTAAATCAACAAAACTCTGACCAATCTAGCATGCACCGAATGAATGCAGGAAAGTACAGAGGAAGTCTTTTGAGAATAACTCAACTTTGGACTGTTTGCATGGAAACATAAGAGGCCGGTTGCACAAGGCTTCAATTGACGCAAACGACCTAAATAGTTTTGTTTTTAGCGAGGGAATTTTTTAACCAGCCAGTGTCCGGTAAGAACCGGCAGCATATATAAAATAAGTTTAACCTCTGCTGCGTCTCTGTATTTCAGGAGGTCGTGTTAAAACATGGAAAAGGCGATGGTTTATCCTGACAGACAGCTGCCTCTACTACTTCGAGTATACAACAGTAAGGATTTAACCAGACATGCCCAAATTTATGCAAACTTCTTAAGTGAACAAACACTGAGCTTAAGATTAAAAAAAAAGTACAAACTAAACAGTTTAAATATTCAAAGGCGAAGTGTTTTTCAGCTTTTCTATGGGTTTCCTTCCGGTATTACAGATTATTCAGATGACATTTTCCTCTCCTTTTTGTTCTTATAAAATATAACCTAGTGTAATCCGTCTCTTCAAAATGTTTTGTTTTTCAGGATAAAGAACCCAGAGGTATCATTCCACTAGAAAATCTGAGCGTGAGGGAAGTGCCGTACCCTCGCAAATCGGTAAGATTCAGAAAGTTTTTCAACACGTCCCTTTTTTACAAAGCTACACAAAGCTGTCTGAAACTGAAAGGAGGAGTACATTGAGTTAGATTTTTAGAAAAACAAAACAAAACAAAAAAGCATTTCAAGATTTAGATCGGATTAACTCCAATGTCCGAAACATACTGTCGCGTAGTACTGTCTGGAGCTGTACAACCCCAACAGTCACGGGCAGAAGATCAAGGCGTGTAAGACGGAGACGGACGGCAGGGTGGTGGAGGGAAAACATCAGTCCTACACCATATGTGCCTCCAGCGCTGAAGAGAGAGACGCCTGGATTGAGGCAATCAGGTAAACACACCAAGCACATTCATGTTCTAGAACCTGTGGAGATGTCCACCCCGACCTAATCCTAATCCTAATCCTAATTGGTCAAATCAGAATATGTTCTGAGGGGGAATTTGGAAACTCTATTTGAGCATATCTCTGTCGAGGACATTAAAGTCCTGGTGGATGATTTAGTCTGCGAAAGGTCTAATAAATGTGAATCCACTAACAGCTAATGTCAACCGTCTTTACTGGAAACAGGGCGAGTATCACCAAGGATCCGTTCTACGACCTGGTCTCGGTCAGGAAGAAGAAGGTGATAAACCAAACTCCTCCTCAGGACTAAGCACCGCAGGCGTCCCCCGAAACTTCTACACTGACGCCAGTTTTGCATCGGCCTTCGTTCGAGGCTGCCTGGAATGACCTGGTCGCCACGCACGGAGGTAACGGGCACGTCAAGATGAACTGACACTGGGAACTCCTCTTTTCACAAACCGAGTAAAGACTTTGTCAAAAAGGTGAAATCGAAATCAAACGAGTCAGTATTATCGTGACAGTCCAAAGGGAATCACTCCAGGGTTCCTCTGGAACTTTGCAATAAGGTTTTTAGTCAAAACAAAAATGTCTTCAGCTTTGTTGTTGTTGTCGTCGTCACACAAGTCAGAAGTAGTGAGAACTGCCGTCGTGGGCTTGTCTTTATGTGACTTAGTTTCACAGCCCAGAGAGGAATAGAACATGTCATATCTTATCATGAATGCAATAAAAATATCAGCATGTCTGCTTTCTCACAGCTTTCTGACACTCGCAAGGCGACACCCATCCTTAACCTTTAGTCTGACAGAATCGACTAAAGAGCTTCACCTGTAAAATATGCCAGTTTACACAGAAATCTTGTGAAAATTGTAAATGACTTTGAGGAATTATCTTATTTTGGTTTGTACTTTATAGCATGTGTAATTATTAAAGCAGAAATGTCAAAAGATTGTGCAATAGATGTTACCACTCAAATGTTTCATTACAAGCTGTATTGTGTTACCTATCAAAATGTACATTATACCTTCTACACTTTATCTTTGTAACTACAGTATTTTTGTTTTCTTTTTTTTTTGGTGTTCCATTGAATTCATTGTCGAATTAAAAAATACTCATGTAATAGAAACCGAAGTGAATTATTCTCTTTTTTTTTTTTTTTTTTTTAAAGTTCAGGAATAGCCAGTCGACAGCTGCGTTTTCAGCTGAATGCTCTCTAATTTCATCTAAACTTCCTCATTGTTTGCCGTTTCCATGCAAGCCGAAACGGCAAACAATGACCTTGTTGACCTCCGCGGTTAAATTGTGAGGTCTTAAAGGCATACGGGTATAACGTGTGCATTATGGCAGCTAAACCTACGCTAACGGCGTTCGGCAGGTCTTGTGTCATGCTGAATGTATCGACACGAAACACTTTAATGCAAACACTTTACAAAAATTCTTCCAACTGCAAACCTACTACAAAACATTTGTTTAATTAGGTTGCTGTAATCCTCCACTCATCAACAAAGAGGCGTTTTGAGTTGGTTGTTGTCATGCTTCTGCTTAAGAAAAACTTTCTTGCTGTGCTGCATGATAAAACGCGCGTGTTTCACAGGAAATAATACTTTCTCGTGCCTGGTGGTGTGTCAGTAAAATTAGCCGGTGAATTATTGTGAGACCGTCTCTTCCTGCTGCACCTCGAACTTCCTGTTTCAGTATTTCACCACAACCTGCCCCCCACCCCACCCCCGCCCTCATCCAGCTCGATGTGCAGTTCCCATCAGAGCGCTGGTTCCCCTTTTGAGCGCTGGGCGGCTGCTTGGCGGCGTGCAGTGGTCAGTTTGTGAAATGCAAGTCATTCGTTTCTTTTTGCTGCGGTTCACGATAAAATACTGTGGAAAAAAACAAGACAAAACAAAAAAACAAAACAGCGTGTGAATGGCTTCTTTTCTGTTAAATTATAATTTGTCAGTGCTGAAGAAGGAAACTGTTAAACAGAGAAGTTGTGTTTCAACAAGCATACGAGTCTGATTGGATGGTTTTTGAATCTTCTGCTGCAATAAAGGGCGGCGTTTTTTTGACAAGAAACCAGCACACATCACCAAGGAGTCTTTTTAAACTACTTTCAATAATTAATTGAGCGTAATGTCCCGTTTGATAACTGGGAGCAATTGGAATGTGATTGAATTGAAATAATTTTTGCAAACTGCTTTGTGACGGCATTTGTTGTCACAACAAATGGCGCTAAAGAAATAAACCGAGGTGAACTGGATGGAAAACTTTCAGTCAAGAATCCGGGAAAAATTCAAACGGAGAACAAGACAAAGAACAAAACACCAAAATTAATTAGTGCATTAAGTAGACTTAGTGGATAACAGATTTATTGAAACATACAGAAACAATAAATGACAGGCATCAAACCTTTGTCTGTATCCAACAACCCAACATGCCACTAAATGGGTAATAATGTCTGTTCAGCTCATTTTTACCCCACTAACTAACGTCTGTTCATTTAAGTCTCAAGGCTTTGAGGATTTCTTGTTTCCTACTATGGATCAAAATGTAACACAAAAAAATCAAAAAAGTTCAAAGTTACTTGTGCAAAAGAGTTAAAAGTCTATTAAAGGTCATCACAGTATATACTTTTTAAGTTTAGTACAACTTAATGCAGTGGTTTTATTTCAAGTACAAAGAAATAAAACCAACCATGTTGTTGTGTTTGTGTAGATTTTCACACAGGCTTTTCTATCAACTGACATCTGCTGCTCTATCGCCTCCTCCTGTCACCAACATGAGAGTAATCTCCTAAATCACAATTCTCTCATAACAAAAAAAAAAAAAAAAAGCTTTCACTCACTGTAAACACACACCATGCAGATGAGGGCTGCCTACTTCAAATAAAAGGGAACTTTTATTTTTTTATTTTTATGTAGCGCTATCCGGAATCGAGAAAAATACCGTGAAGGCTGATCGTGTTGCTGAAAAGAAGACAAGAGGATCCTGGGTAAAAATGTGAAATTAAACTTGAAATGTATCATTTACGCTATAATCGCACTTTCTGGTGGTTGTTACTTCAAGATGGTGGCAAATAACGGCTATTAACTGTTAAACGTCACACACTGTTTGTGGTGCTCAATATTTGGGTTCAGTGCATCACATCCAGAAACAAGAGAAACTCATCTTTAGCATTAGAAAGCAGGTCTCTGTCTCTTTAAACACCTCTACCTATTATTTCCCATTGTTAGGAAAATGAATGTGTCGGTTGGGCAGATACTGATTCTACTTTCTTAACGTCATCCATCTACAAACAGCAAAGAAAGGCAATGCACACAAGCAATCTGTAGTGGCATCAACATTCGGTACATAATCATATATGTGGGCAAAAATAAAAGCAAAAATGACCCGATTCAATGAAAACAAATCTAATCTGTAGTCTGGTAGCATAAACTTCTCTGCAAACCAGGAATCCTCATAGAAATATATGCTTGACATACACTGCTCAAAAAAATAAAGGGAACACTCAAATAACACATCCTAGATGGACAGTTTGATTTCACAGAAGTTTGATTTACTTAGAATTATATTGTGTTGTTTAAGTGTTCCCTTTATTATTTTGAAGAGTCAGTGTGGTTGAATAGGTCTGAAAAAAAAAAAAACATTTTGAGCTGCAATTCATCGCAATTAATTTAAATCTGAAACCAAACATCTCCCTAAGAATAAATGTGTTTTTTCTTATTCTGCAATAAACGGGTGTGACACATAAATACATTCCCTGAACAACTTTTAAAACTTCACCCATGTTTGCAAGAAAAAACAAACAAAAAACAAACCCTGACCCATAACAAGGTGGGTTCAAAGGTCTCCATACATATGTGATTCCAGAGGTTCTGCCAGATCGGCACATCTGGCAGAACATATGTGATTCCAGAGGTTCTGCCAGATCGGCACATCTGGAGCCTCATCTGCATCAGGCTCCAGATGTGAAACCAGTAGATCAACACCCGAAGGACGGGGCATTCATCTGGTCTTCATTCAAACGTGCGTGACGTTGCGGTGTCCCATGGCAGCTCTGTTCAAGTCATTTCCTCGTCTGTCTTAATATGTAACTGTACGCTGTTGAAAGTGTCAAACAAGTTCAGCTTAGGATGCTTTACATCCTGATTTAACATGGCGACGACTCTTCAAACCTGTGGAAAGAAGAAAAAAAAGATCATTCAAAAGGTTAGTGAGATGAAACACACTCAGAACCTACAGCACTTCAATATTAACTGAAAACAAACAATAAAAGCTATTTTCATGCAAATACGTACTCCAGTTTTAAATGTGTTTTTGTCGTGCTTTTCTGCATACTTCTGTTCTGTTCTTGATTTGCATTAGCAGTGAAATCTTTCTACCATTTTGTACATTCGCTCTATTTTGGTGGGTAAGAAACAACAAAGCAGAAAGTACAAAATACTCTTGCATACCTTTAACCATTTCATGCCAAAAACATGGCAGTTCATACCTTTTAGGAGGATCATACCTGCTTTGACAACCAATAACTTAACAATCTTCTATATTTAGTTTCAAAAAAAAAAAAAAAAAAAAAGAAGAAAATATCGGTTGCATGTCTTCATGAAATATTCACCATCATATGGAGTGACTGGCTTTACAAGGGTCTTAATGATCATTTTTAATAAATAAATAAGTACAGATTATAATATTAGCATTTAAGACTATTTATCCATATAGTAGTAAAAAAAAAAAAAAAAAAAGAACTCATATGATGTCTCACGTCCAAATGAGGCTAAAAATTGAACCAAACCTTCTTACATTCATATATGTTACGCTATGCCTACAAGCATATTGTCTTGTCCCTTCAAAGAAGGGTTTTGTGAAGGGACAGGATTAGATTTTGTTACATTAGGCACTTACTTTCTCTGTCATGTGACGTGCTGACAGTTTGCTGAGACAATGTTTTTTGGTCCAGTTTGGAAAGCTTCTTACTGCCTTTGGTTGGGCTTACCACAACCACCGTGGCACCGTCTTCCAATTCATTAGGATGAGTCTCTGTCGCTGAAGGACTCCCTGTATTTTTAAGAGAAAGCTTACTCGGAGATTTTTTCCTCGAAAACTTACAAGTGAAGCCTCTCTTTTTCCCCACAGCTACTTTGTTTGGCATCTTGAAGTTCTCACTTGGGGCCTCTGAGGGCAGCGGACTCTGCCCGTCTAGCTTAAGACTGCTGGCCACTCGGGGCCTTCCCTCGTCTTCGCGAACATCTGTGAGACCCGGCTTTGTTCTTTCGTCATGCAGAGATTTTGCAGGAAGTGGAGAACCTCCGAACAGCAGCGAGTATTTGGGATTGTAGTATTTGTGGGCAGGGACCTGGATTTCGACGTTCCGAGAGTCTCCGAGGCTCACCTGGAACCGGGACGTGGTCGCCGGCAACGGGGGGCGTTTGGGCTCCAGTTTGGAGCGAATTGTGGCGGTCACCTTGGCAGTGGGGGGACTGACGTGAAACTCCTTGTACAGGTCCAGCTGCTCCGAAATGGCGTACAGCTCACGGAAGTCTCTGTCGAAGACATCCACCACCTGCCCCGTCATCACAGTGATCATGTTTCGGTCCATCCGGGAAGCAGACCAAGAGAAACTGGAACCGAGATAAGAACAATCGTCAATGCTCTTCATCATCTCTTTAGCTTTAACTAGGTAATGTTAAGTTCAATGGGACCAAGCATTGGTATTGTCCATTCACGTACAATCTAACTGAATGTTTTTTAATATTGTATAACAATATGCAGCTTTTTATCTGCCACCACATGTGGCACACACTGAGGTTTCCTGGTGTTGGACTAGGACACTTTGACAGATAGAGGATTTTGGATTGAACCAAAACATTTTCAACCGATAGAAGACTTTCTTTTACCTAAAACATGGAGAGTAAGAAGAGACAGGAAGTGAGACATTGGTACCAAGTAAGATATTACTTTAATAGCAACAACTATTTTCCTAAAGTGCGAGCGCACATTGGTGGTCCTGGACGTTGTAAAGAGATATCATGGCATATTAAACCTTAAAAAATAAGTTTTTTTTATAATAATTAGGTGGTGCAATGTGAGCAAATGTTTTTAATTCTGTATCTGGAAAAAGCTGCTCTATGCTGACACCTTTTACCCTTTGGGTCTTCTTCCGAAACAATAAACGAAAGATTTTTCGACCTGCCTTGCCTTGTTTTGTTGACACAGTCAATTGCTCATTGACATTGCTGAAAAGACATTAATAAATAACATAGAAGAAATGTCCACCACCCTGAAATCATTTATTTTGTTTTGGACACATTAACAAGCGAAGTATGATGACAGCTCTGGTTAACTATTAACAATGCTAAAGCTGGAATGAATCAAGACTGTATTTCATTACCTCGTCTTCAAAATCTAAACTACTTGGACTGATCCGACTTGATTTCTGTTCTCCGTGGAGATTCTTTAAAGCACATTTTGAGATTTTTGAAACATAAATCATTGGTAAAAAAAAAAAAAGAAAAAAAAAAGGGACTTTATTAATGCTCCTTTTGCATTCAGATTAAGAATTACTCTACACCGATCAAGAATTTGTTAAAATACAGTTTGTCATTTGTAAAATCTTCACACAAGTTTTATTGCCCTAACTTGTATATAGAATACATTTCAGCATAAGTATTTAGACATTTGAAATACATTAAATAAAATGATTGTGTTTCATTGTCAATTTTTGGTTCATAGAGGATGCAGTGAATTAAAAGTATAAAGAAATCTAGATCTGACTGCCTTCCTTTAGCTTGCACATCTTTTACTTTTTTGTTGCGTGGTATAAAACAAACACTCTTACCTGTAAGAGCCAAATGCAACTTTGTCTCCATCCACCAGCATGTATTTACTAAAAAGCGAACCAGGGAGTCTACCGAAGGACATATTGAAGCCAACTCCTTGAAGCGATCTTGCTCGGATAAACTGCCAAGTTAAGAGATGATTGTAACACAGACAACATGTGAGACGTTTTAAACCAGAGTTTAAAGCAAAAATCAAACTGCAAATAGAACTGGAGATTTAGTGAGAAAAATATGAAGCACCATTCATAATAAAATAACAAAACATTCATTTCAGTGATGCGTTGATTTCTTCAATCTTTAAGAGTTTCCTTTATGTTTATTTTACAACCACTCCTTATTTTACTTGTTAACGATTAACAAAAAGGATGAAATAGAAATAAACTGACCTTTCTGCACTACAGCCCTCTAGTTTACCTAATGCAAGTAAAATATTTTGGGGATTTTTGTTCAAAGATTCAGCTCTTTTGGCTTGGCTCCTTTGACATCTACGGGCCCAACATGACTTTCACATAGAATTTTATTTCAGCCTAATCTGGTAAATATGAATGCTTTGTGTGTTGGTGATCAATTTTTTTTATTCTGCATTTGAGAAAAAAAAAAACAGCTTATTTTTCTGTATTTTTAGTGACAACATTTTTTTTGCTATTTTTCAAAAATGTAATAAAACATTTGAATGAAACTACGCTTTTAGTTTCAGTTTGCAGCAGTATGACAGACAGATTCACTTTCTTTTCCTGTTTTTCTTTCTTCTTCTGTCCTCTCACAGTTAAATCTAGATACCTGTCTCACTAATCCTATTGAGAATCTGCCCTTTTCATTTTTTTCTTACACAATGTTATGACTCTAGTTTGCCTTTGCGAGCAATTAGCAGCCTCTTGTGGCCACTAAAAGTAGTGCTTATGATTCCTCGGCACCAGCTATGGTGAAGCAGTTCTGACCATTTCATTAAGTCACTGAATTTCCTCAGAAAGTTCACAGAGTATTGGTAGTGACATCAACAAACACCTTGGCAAGCTTGATTTAACCTCATCACTTTCATCTTCCAAAATTAAGTTGAATTTCTATAAAAATCAGTCAAAACCTCCGTTTTTTTTATTTTTGTTGGCACGTTTTTTTTTATTTTTTTTTATTTAACTTAAAATGATGCCTATGTAAAAGTGCTGACTAACCTGGAGGTGCTGTGAGCCAATCTGAAGCCTGCAACACATGTCCAGGAAGTGAGGAACAGCTTGGTCGTCCAACACAATGTAAACAGGCACAGACCGACGGCAAGCTGCATCCATCAGGTCCTGCAGGATGTGGATGTCCGTGAGCATGTCCATCACTATGGCGATGACCTGCAGAGACAGAAAGAGAATAAACAGTCCAACAGTCTGTGGATCTATGTTATTGCAACTGGTACATTTTCTCTAGAAACCGACAGTGAAATCGGTGAGTGTTGCATTTGATCAAGTCAGTTAAAAAACAACTACACAGTAAACAAAGATTTCAGGGGTTTCTATCTGTGCTCTAATTAAAATATAAACCCTAATAAGCTATCAGACACACTGCCAAAAGATTTAAAAAGAAAAAAAAAATCAGAAGATTTAGACTTAACTTTTGCTTACTTCTTTGGCCCACATCCAGAATCCCACCGTCTGATTATAAACTGAACAGATCTGGACGGGGAGCAACAGGAAGCTGCCAAAGAAACCGTGTGGTGGCGCTAATATTGCTCAGCCAAAATCCCTGAAACACACTGATGCTTTGCCTGCTTTGATAAAGTGTTGAAAAGACCCTATGAGTTGTTGTTTTTTTTTCCCCAAACAGCTCAAGAGTAGAAATTGTGACATGAGTAAAAATTAGATGTGTAAATATGTATAATGTGGAACATATTTGGATGAGACAATTGAGGGTGAGATTTAATCGTCTTCTTCCCTCTCCGTTTTGAATCTGATATTGAAGTCTTGTTTTTGTTTTTATGTATAATTATTATCATGATATATCTTTTCTTTTGTTTTCTGATTTTTTTCTGATATTTTATTTGTTCAAATTAAAGATTTAAAGTGTACACTTCCTTCTGCTGGTTTCTTTTAGACCGATATACCAATGCTGCAGATGAATCTTGGAACTGCAAAACTATTTTAAGTCTTAAATCCATCTGTTGTGTAAAAACCATGCGCCTTCTTTTCTATAAGGGTTGTAGAAGCTACAGGTTTAGCTTTCACCCATGCTTAGAAGTTACAATACACAGCAAGTATCCATCGAAAAGTAAATGCTTCAAAAACAAGCAAAAGTAGCTTTACGGCATGTTTGAACATGCTCCGCACAAGCTAGCAGGAAAAGAGCGTTAGACAAGTGAAGTCACGGAAAAGATTTCCCTTTAAATGCCAGTGATTCTTTTTTTTTTTCCTGTTTGGGAGAAAAGGCCTGCTGGTTTCAAAGGAAACTCAAAGGAAAAATGCTGAGCAGGCTTGCTCAGGGTAATAAATTGAGCAACAAGTTATGGCCTGCAGACAGCCGCCCTTTATCTTTTGCAATCAAACAAACGGAACACGTACAAGAGAAATAAATAGAATAAAGTCATGTTCATATAATTCTTACAAACACATATTTTGATTCTATATGGCTTTTAAGTGTGTGTGTTGTCTGTTGTAAGGTCAAAATTATGCTGACTGGCTTAGTTTCTGGCAGGTTTCAACAGAAACTTACCGGTTTCTATTTTTCTATTTTTTATTAGGAAAATGCATTTTCATAGCAAACACCTTACAGTGTTACTAAAAGCCTTACTAAACTTTGAGGCTGTTGAAAAACGTTTTAATAACTTTATGGATTAAATTTAAGACCTGTATAATGACAGAAATGTATAAAATAAAACTTTTTTGTACTTTTTATAAAATAAGATGTATAAAAAGAAAAAGCCAGGCTTTTTCTTTTTTAAACAGAATTCATGTAGCATCGTATGGTTGGCAACAGAAGAGAGCCAGTGGCCAAGGCAAACGTCGCCCAGCCAGGTGGCATTAAATTTACACTAAGATGCAAAACAAAGCTAGCTAGCTATCAAGGGTATGTTAGCAGCTAGTTAGCGGTAGCCTCAAATCACAGAACGAAAAGAATATGTCTGCGTGCGATTCATACGTTTGTCGAAAATAAACTACATAGAATATAAAAGATTAAACAGTGTTGCCAAGATAACATTTAAGACCTGTGATTACTGCATTTAAGGCCAACTTACATTTCTACAATGAATGTAAGACATATTAAGGCCTTGATTTTACATGCATGAGTTTGTGGCTTTTTAAGACCTAAAAAGGATGTAAAATATAGAAATACAATAAAAGAAGAAGAAGAAGAAGCATTGACTATTACTCTGAGTTATTCTTAGAACCCTAAGAACAAGCCAGGTTATTCTTCCTGTGGTTACAACCAAAAGTTAGTAATTAAGACTTTGAATCAGTTGTTACCTACATAGCTAACATAATAACTGGAAGACATACCTACTTAATTACCTATATATATGTGTGTTAGCTGAGAAACATTTTATTGCAATGTCTTTCATTACAGTGACTTGCAATGAAAGACATTGCAAGTCACTGTCTGTATATCAAGCAAATGGTTGCCTTACCACTTAGAAAACCAGTAATATGTTGTTATTTCCAACCAGGAAATTGTCAAAGAAACAATTGTAAGAATGTTAACAAGCAAGTCAGACCCACTGAGGCACGTAAAGTGAAAGCCAAACAGGCACATGACATCACAGAAGATGAAATGGGGATGAAGACAAAGACAGGGAGGGGAATTCAAAAGTGTTTCAGGAAAATGTGGAGATAAGCTGGGTAATAAAACAGTAAAAGCTAAAAACCGTAAATTAGGGTTTCACACTCCTGACCCACTTTTAAAGAGGAAAGCTGAGGCATGCCTGGCCAAAGGAGGGGGGGGGGGGGGACACATCACTGCCTCCCTGTGAGCAAGAGGAACGGATGACTCAGCTCAGGACCCGGCACTGAAAGAGCAAACACCACAGCTGCCTGTTGCATGGTTACTCACATTCAGGTCCAAAGTTACAAGTCACAATGTTACAATCACTCAAAGTTGTCTCTAAGCTAAAGTTTACACTAACAGGTCTTCAACTTGTGCAGGGAAGTAAGATTTTCAGATGTAGGTGTATCCTGCTGGGTTTTTTGTCTTACCATTCTAACTCAATGTTTAAAAAAAAAAAAAAATGACTGGGAAAAGAGTTCAGGAAGCTGAGCGACAAGGTTTGTTTGAACACAATGTTCTACTATGTTATATTTCTAAGCCTGTTGGAGTTTCAGGCTTGACGTTGGGTTATTTGTGCCAGGACACACAATACTGTCTTTTGCTCCACTGACTCACAAAAGGGACAAGAAAGTCCCATGATTCAAGTTGTAAAAAAGGTGATGTCATTTCCTGTAAATCACATACAAGTTTTTTTCATTATTGTTAAAGAAACCCCCATGTCTGGACTTAATTTCTAACACTTTTGCATTAAAAGCATTTGCTCTCACCTACTTAACTACCTATATATATGTGTGTTAGCTGAGAAACATTTTATTAGTATTAATTTACCTTTCATTATTTAAAAATGACTAAAACCTGAAGAATGCTTCAAGAACCCCCCCCCAAAAAAAACAACACAAAAATAAAAAAACCCACACCACACATTAACTTTTGGGGTAGTGTTTAGTGACTGAAACCTTTTCAACAAATAATGCAGAAATATGAAAGACAAACAAAACTTGTGTTTAGAGGGAACTAAAGCTCAAACTGCAGCCCACTGACCCAAAGCATCTGTGTCCTGTTCACTGCACATCTGTTTCTAATGGCTTTCCATCCTTTTCTGGATGCATATGGGAAATGTAAAAGCTGAATCTTTTTTTTTTTTTTTTTTGCTTTGCGTCAATTACGTAAAGCGAATTATCCGCTTGACATAAATTAAAATATATAATAAGGCGACGTAACCCCATTTTTCCGGGTCCCTGAACTCTCCTCACCTTGCTCGCCTCCTGGATGAGCCGCCGCACCACCTCCTTGATGTGCGGCCCGTTGTCTTTGGGTGGGTGGGTGTGCACGGCCACCCGGGTCACCCCTTTGAAGAGCCCCCCGCTGGGCCAGCCGATGTCCAGCGACGGGACCTCGGTGTCCGACATCACTGGCCAGTAGGTGGAATGAACCCCTGAGTCTGCGTCGGTCCCAGTGGCTCCCTGTTCCGCCGGCTTGCTGCTGGTGTCATTAGAGTCATATTGTTTGAAAGTGCTCACGAGAACTTTAACTTCCCTCGCGGATAAAAAGTCTGTGGCGTTGTCCTCCTTGAGCCGCGTCTTGAAGGCGCCGTCGCCATTCTTCAGCAGCTCCTCGATGGCAGCACGCTGCTCTTCGCTGTAGTAGAACTCCGGCTTGGACTCCGGGACTTTGACACCGATGTGCCCGTCCTCCATGCACACGAGCTGGGACTCAGCCATGGCTACGGAAGCCCTGACACCCCCGGGGAGGTCAAACTCCCCCCACCCACTACTTTACTGACTGAATCCTCAGAGTGCTCGCCTGTGTGACCGCACAGGTGAAAAAATAAAAAATAAAAATAAAGCTGGGAAGTTTTCTTACCTGACCGGGAGCGTCAGAGGTGGGACGGACTCTGGTGCTTTCAAGTGCTAATGGAAAAAAGAGAACTGTCCTACAGCACAACGAATTGAGTCAAATACATCTTCCTTAGGGTGGTCTAAAAAAAAGCTGTTGTGTACTGGGAATAATTATGTTGATTAAAATAAATAAAAAATCCTTGTTAATCGTTCACATGTGATTTTATTTATTTTAACAAAAATTGCTTGCAAATATTTATTATTTATCCTCGTTCTGCACTTTCTTGCTTAAATAAACGACAGATGTCCATATATTTATAATAAAAAAATATTGAAAAACTTTCTGATAAAAGAGTGGTAAGTGGAAGTTTTATTACCCTGAAGACGTAAAGGTTCAATGAACCTGGTGTCCCTGAAGAGGGTTGCCCTGACTGAATCTCAAAGCGTTAAGTTGATTTCTCTTTCCTTTTTGTGGGGAACATGTTGCTCTCATGATCTAGTCCTGTCCCACAAAAAAAAAAAAAAAAAAAAAAACAGCCTCGCCTCTGTACTAAACCAAGCAAGACGGCATTTAATGTGTGTCAAAAACGATATATTTATACTGCAAAGCATAATAACCAGCTTAAAGTGTTTTACAGCATAAATCCTGTGTAAATAGAACAAAGAGTGCTCTGCTAATTCCCCTTGAAAATTCATTTTACTATCGGGGAATTGCCAAAGCAAGCAAAAGTTATTTCCTCTGCACGTGTATAGTTCATACATTTGGGGCAGTGGTCTATATTATTTATACTTTCAAACTACTTTTCTCAAAACTAACCACACATTTCAGGAAAAAAACCCAGAAACAACTAACAAATATTTAGTTTGTTTGTCTTTTAATGCCCTATAAGTATTGAACTGAGTGGGCGGCGCACCAAACAAGCGGCGTGGGACGGTTTGTCTCGCGCGTTGTCGCTGCACATGGTCGTGCACGTGGACCTGAATTTTATTTTATTATTTTTTTAACTGGATCGCGCGCCACATTCCACACAAACTGGATGATTTTGGAAGGAGTTTTTGCAGAGCATATAATCCCTCTATGAGTGATTGTTTTCTGAGAATAGCTACGTCACCGATGTCCGACGCGGTGACGTTTTAGTCAACTTAAAGAAAACACGCTCACGGCTCGCTCCGCTCACGCGAGCTTTCAAAGGCGCGACAAGAACCTCACAAACAGTGACGGACTTGACTTTTAATTAAGTCCGTCACGGTTTGTGATCTTCTGCCGTGTCAGAATCACTCGCCGTGCGTCACGCCGCGACGTAACACACGTTTTTCTGCGCGCATTTGAAATGCATTTCAAGAGTTGACTAAAGCAAACAAATTCCTGCTTTTTGTTTGCAGTGGAACACCGGCTGGTTTGAGACACACCCTCGCCTGCAGCATGCCGTGACAATTGAGCTAAAACAAATAAAAATAAATAAAAAGACAGCACACACACATAACAATGGGCTTTTAAACAATACCAAAGTTTTACCAAATATCTAATTGATTAATCTCAAGACTCGCAAACACATGCATTATTGGTCTAGTTTTAGATACATTTTGCTTTTTTTTTTAAAGGTCATACATATATTTTTTCCCACAAGCCCCGCCCACCTGGTATTCTTTGGAAGTGACGGTGGAGAAACCTGCTGCATGATTCATGACCCGTTCTGCTCCACAGAGCTTCACCATCGTTATCCCAACATTCCCCTGGAATAATGTTGGATTCATGCCAACATAACACGTCACCTGACCAAACAGCTTTATTCTTGACGTCCTCGTTCTTTCCAGCAGCAGTTAACAAACACCTGAGATTGTTATGATAGCAACTTCTGGTTCTTTGTGTGACTGACTATTATTAGTATTGGTTTTCTTTTTTTTCCTTGAAACTCTAAATTCAAACGGGAAACACAATCAGACTTTATCTTTGCTTTGCTGCGCCCTTTCTAAAAATATCCAGCATGCAAACTAACTTAATAGTGACTTTTGCATACTTCAACAGAAGGATAAAAAAATCATTCCTGTGAGTCGCTGTGGTTGACTGTGGTGGAAGCAGCTGGCTTAAAATATATATATATACAAAAGGGCTAATTACAGAGCGAGAAAAAAAAACAAACACAGACACGGAAAGAAAACGAGAGGATTTAGAAACGCAACACACAAATGAACACACTGCCACCATTAGCCCCTTTTTCTTTCTTCTTCTGTCACTCCCTGTGATATTCTCAGCCGGTCTCAGTGGTCGGTCTTGCATGAATGCTTGAATCGCAGTGTGGGGTGCAGTGGGGATTTTTATCCTGTAGCTCGGCTGAAAAGCAAATGCGCTTTACAACTCAATAACTAACTAAATATAACCGACTGAACACACGGTCCAACAAATAAAGCTTGCGCCAAAGAATTTCTTACAATGAGGGAACTGACAAAATGACTCATGTACCCTTTTGTATGGTAGTTTAATCTACCTTTTTGCAGCAGTTGCCAAGGTGACGTACAGCTGTACCAGAGCTTAAGTTATTGTTATTCACAGATTGTGCAGGTGTAGCTACTCATATTCTGTACTGTTATGTCTGTTTAGAAGCGTCCATGACATAATATTTACTATGTTTATAGGTTTGGGCCAATTAAAGGTCCAGTTTCATCACATCATAAAGCTAAGTCTTAACAGGTGGCAATAACTTATGTTCTGCTCCATGATTTCTAAACTGTGTGTGAGGGAAATTTGAGAAAATATACTGGCAGAAATGGGATGAGGCAAACATGATGCAATATGTCTGATATATTTTTGTCAAATGAAAGGGGCAGTATTTTGTTATATCGCCTTTAACAAAATACCAAAACGTGTCTGAAATGTTGTTTTGGTCCTTTCATGTTACATGTTTCATGTTACAATCTTTTCATTCATGTTACATTTCTCTAACCCCTAACCCTAACCCATGTTTGAGAAATTCTTTAGTCTCCCATGGCAACCATTTAGCTGTGCTAAACACCTGGATGGACCTAGGCCCGCCTTCAAGAGGAAGCTCCTCCTCTAAGTTGCATTTTCCAAGCTTCTGCCTCACAGAGCAGCTCCTCTCCCGTGACTTTCCCACTCAGCTCCTTCAGACTAGCCTGCAGCAATTAGCAAACAGCTGATGGAACTGAGCTTATTATTTGAGCTTCTTGTCAGTGCAACGCTGGTAAAAACGTTGTTAAATGGTTAATAGAGGAGCCATGCTGCAATAACTTCCTGAAGGTGGCGTGTCAGAGTTTTTAAAGAGACAGAGGTCCAATTTCAAGGCGCTAAAGATAAAAGTAAATTTTATTTTAAGTCATATTTGATATATAGAGCATTTCCAGAACAACTGAAGTTAACATAGTTCCTTGATTGTGCTATAAAATGGCATGATGTGCCTAGAAAAAGCATACTTTAAGAATTTTTGCACTGCTACATGCAATAATAAAATTGGCAGTAAAATACCACTAAAGATAATAATACGAATAAAAACCAAGGCATACTAAATTTCAGTCGCAGCAATTTCCCCAAATCTCAAAAAATAAAAAGTAAAAATCAAACAAAAAAACATTTTATTCTCTTCTTTAACTGCTGTTGAAGGCCAAGGAAAATAGATGCGTTTTCAGTCTGGACTTAAATTGACAGCCACATTTTCATTCATCAGTTTAACTATATTAATGAATGAATCCATTTTACTAAGTTGCTTTGAGATTTTTGAACACATTCTGTAGAGAAATCTTTATGTGAAGGAGGTTTGACAATTTTTCATAGAGTTGAAGGTTTGGTCGGTCTCAGTGTTATGTTGTTCATTGTTTGACAGCTCTGTCCTGTGGGTGTGCAGGTGCAAAATCAATGATATTTGTAACAATATAAAGCATGTATTATTATATATAACACATGCAAAAATAATTAATTCTCAGATTGTTAACAGCATGTTGGTGTACCTATTTTTTACATTCCAGTTTTCTTTTTTCTCTTTTTACAACTTAGTTTCTCCTTTTCTGGCAAAAAAAATTACAATTTTTGGATGACCATTGTCTCTCGTTTTGGATGCTGTGCAGCTGGAAGTATTTTTGCTGCTCCTTTTTTTTTGTTTTTTACTTTTGGTCATTTGTTATGACGCATAACCATAGCAACAAGGCGGTTTAAAACCGGGAGCGGCTGAAATACAAAAGCTGAAATAATACCTCAACCGAAGCCGCAAATACCAGATGAGTTGAAGAGAGAAAAGAAGGAGGAAGTCCAAACCATCTCTTCCATCGATCATAATAAGAAATGTGAGATTTTCGGTGTTATCAAAAACCATCAAAAACACAACATCGCCCTGCGATTAAAGACGGACGTCTGCATGTGGCGTTTAGTTGTTTTAGAGGTTTACTGCAACAGAAACCACAAAGAGACTGCCCGGCTTCATGCAGCACGTTGTATGCAAACAGCGTGAAAGTGGGTGTTGAGAGGAGAGAGCATTTTTCTTAAAAACATTTTTCTTGGAAAATAGAAATGTAGCCAGACTTTTCGTTGACTGTTCAAAGAGAGTCAAAGACCTTGACCATCTTTGTTCCTGCGTAGTGTTCATGTGTGAAGGGTGAAATAAAGATCAACTCGGAGGACTGAGCTAGAACTTCCTGAAAAATAAAAAAAGAAAAATCGATAGTGCATTATGAATCAGATGATGTGACGATGAGTGCTCTGGCCCTTGCTTGTCCTTGTCAGCTGGCATCTGGCCCACACTGGTTCAGATTCATACATCTCGTACCTTTACGTCGTATGGTGCACATATATTTATGTGCACCATAAATATATGGTGCAACGACGAGCGACACTTTGACAGTATTGGATTGAATCTGCTTCCAACTTCTGTAATGGAAAATCTTCCGTTCCACCACATCCCATTATAGAGAGACTGGAGAGTTACTGGAAATATATTGTAATATATTCTAATCCATTATTTCCCCAATATATTTTCTAATATATTATCATGTAAATACATTGAATTATATATTGATGATTCATGAATTATACAATAGATCATATTTTCATGCAATGTATTGAAATGTATTGCAAAATATACAAATGATTGCCTGTCATTACTTACTTTGATTTCCTTTCAACCATAAACATCAGCTAATGTACACTGAGCTCCGATGGATTTTTTTTTTTTCCTTAATCACTTTGAAGTTTGCTGCCTTTGATACACAAAATCCAAAAGAAACGTCCACTCATTAAATGAGATGCGCAATTACCACGGCAACCCTCTGCAGCCCTGCAGTGACCCTCGTTTCGACCACCGTGCATATTCACCTCACCCGGACGGCGGCCAGCGGACGGATCAGATGGGGTGGAGATGAAGGGAAAGCGTCGGGGATGAAGGGATGTGGGTGCAGCATGGACACAGGTTTCTATAGGAGAAAATGTCCAAACACACACACACACACGCACAAGCACACTGGCCGCCGTTCCACTCCTGTTGAATAATTCAACAGAACGGAGGTGTTATACGGAGGGCAGCGGTCTGTGGAGTGCGCTCTGTCAATCTCACAGTAAAATATTGTTTTATTGTGCCTTGCCTGTGTGTTTCATCCCTTGGCGTGTGATGAGATTAAATTCACTGCATTTTTTCAGATCCAGCTGCATTAATCAGATGCTACTCACATCCAGACCAGCTTTCTGATACAAATAGTAGAAATAATAAAAATAATTTAAAAAATAGGGCAGTTTTAAAACAATAATAAAATAGCTCAGCGATTCTGATTGTGCGCTAACGATATGCTCAGTCCAAGAATTCAAAATTCAAGCGGACAGGAAGCAGTCGACTCCATGAACCCAAAGAGGCAACTCAGGAATTACTTCCTTTCTGACTTCAACATGGGAGTCTTAAAAGTAGACACTGGCAGAACATCTCACTTAAAGGGGCAGTATAGTATAGCTTTGCATCAGGTTATAATGTTATTCCCTCATCAAAAACATACCTGCGGTGTTGCCTTGATTCTTTCATTCATGCTGCGTCCTGTGCAAACTGTGCGAAATGCCTGGTGGGACTGAACTCTGTCTTTGAAGACCCCTCAGCTCCTTCAGACTAGCCAGCAGCAATTGGCAAACACCTGTTGGAACTGAATATCTGCTGAGCTCATTATAGCAGCTATTTCTTAGTGAAACACTCCCTAAAATATTGTTCCAGGGTTAATAGAGGAGTGATGTTGTGGTGACCTCCTGAAGGTGGAGTGATGGAAAGAGCAGGAATTTATTAAAGAAACAGAGGCACAATTTCAAGGCGTTAAATTACAAGGTCAAATTTCTTTGAAGCCACATTTGAAATATACAGGATTTTTTTTTATGGCAACTGAAGGTGACATAGTTATTATAAAATGGCACTATGCGCCTGGAAAATGCATGATACTGCCCCTTTAAGAGCCAGAGTGTTCACAGTGTAGATAAATCATTCCACCCCAACATTCCTTTCAGGAAAGAATCAAAACACAACTGAAAGAAGAAAAAATGTTAAATATTTTTAATGTTAATTCCAAAATTAAAAACCTTCTCTGAAATACAGATTTAAAAAAATTCCCCCATAAAGCAATAAAATGTATTTTGTTTGTCTGGGTAAAAAAAAAAAGAAAGAAAAGAAAACAAGAAACCTTGTATCTCCATTCACTAAATATACACGAGAAACGTCCACAGAACCCCGTCACAGAATTATATAATGTGAGGTAGAACATTTTTAAAATGTTACTTTTTTGTTCAGCTCCACAGTCAATATCTCAGGTATCACTGAATTTACTCTGTTTACATGAAGCATGGTCATTTCCTTGTGTACAGCAGGAAAAATGTGGTTGACTAAAATCTGTTTAGATTTATTACTATCCATTGGTAAAAGTGAATTGAACAAAATTAATCTAATCATTAAAGGAAATATTTAAATATTAGCAAGAACAAAAGAGAACACAGCATAGTGTACACTGATTTGACTGGAATTCATATTCTGTAACATGAAAAGTACCAAGTACTGATCAGCAGGGGGCAGTGGAGTGCTGCAGAGTCATTGGGACTGAAACTGAGAGGGGAAGAGAAGCACAACTTCACTGTTAGATGGAAAACATAGGAACTGGGCTGGCCTGCTTGACCACGTGATAACTTTAAAGTGTAAAAAAAAAAGAAAAAAAAAAAGAAACATTACACTTTGTGAAGACTCAGTGATTGAATGAATGACTGAGTCACATTCATACATTCAGAGAATGAAGTGGACCTTTGCAAAATTGTCAGACCTCTTGATTCCCCGCCCACATTTTTTCATTTTACAACCACAAAAATCAATGGGATATTCTTAGGACTTTTCGTATAACAAACAGCATCTGTTTGTATTGGCTCACGGGGGATGAAAACAAATCTGTCAGTTTTCAGGTTATTTGTAAAAAATATTGAAACATTTTTTTTCAATCTTGTAGTTAAAGTTTTTTTTTATTTCTCCTAAAATCTCAATACAATATATTTTTTTAAAAATTGTGGTTGTAATGCCACAAAAGTTTTAAAAAATGAAAGAGTCATCAATGCTATTGTAAGGCGCTTCATGTAGATGCAAATGAGGACTAAATTGTTGATACCTCTTGCAGTTTTCATTCTACCGCTGACTCGGGCGTCGCTATGACGATAACAGTTGACGGCTTGTCTTTGGTGAGGTCAGGACTCAGCCGGGCCAATCAAAAACAGAACCACGTTACACCAGAAGACACATGTTGGCAAAAATTAAAGGGACACATAGTGCCATTTTATAGCAACCTGCAGTTGTTATAAAAATGCTGTGTATATCAAATATGACTTAAAAACATGATTGTTATTTAACGTTTTTAAAATGGGCATCTTTTTATTTAAAAACGTCTGTTCTTTCTGTTACTGCACACAACATGGCCCCTCTATTAACCCCTTAGCAATGTTTTAAGGAGTGTTTCACTGAAAAGTAGCTCCTATAATGAGTGCAGCAGACGGTCAGTTCCAACAGGTGTTTGCTAATTGCTGCTGGCTAGTCTGAAGGAGCTGAGTGGGGCAGTTGTGGAGGATGGAGCCTCAAAGGTGGCGCTGGGTCCCCCCAAGCTTTTTGCACAACTGACTGGTTGCCATGGGAGATTAAAGGATTTCTCAAACACGCATGAAAGAATCAAGGCAACGCTCCAGGTCTGCTTTTGGTGAGAGATTTACATTATAACATAAAGAAAGTCAATTTTACAAAATGCTGCCCCTTTAAGATTGCTTTAAAAACCTAAATTAGCCCAAATAATATTGGGCTTAGCCATAAATGAGAGCAATTCTGCTACATAACCGGACCTCCATCTCAGATCTCAGGTGGGGCTCTGATGTAGCATCATCAGGGTCCAGATCCTCCTGCAGTCAGTTGACATGCATGCTAGGTTAACTGATGACTTAACTCAAAGTTGACCTCTGAGGAGGGAGAGTTCATGACTGTGTCTCTGGGTTGGATTCCCATCATGTCCAGGGTATGTCCCGCCTCTCCCCTGTTGACAGCCAGGACAGAATCCAACTACCCTGCCACCCTAAGTTTTTCAATTTAAAAAAACTGTGAGGGACTTGGTGAATCAATAAAACATGAATTATTGAATGTTCTAAGGTATTTTCCAAAGAAATTTTAATTCACTCAAAATGAAGAACTGGTTTTAAATGAATCGCCATATAGACCGTGATGCGTGCGGTCTTTATGAGAATCGTCATGTTTGGTATGTCGGCCCATACCGTTGTCGTTGCTTGCCAACAGCGGCAGATGGCACATCCACAGGAGACGCCCTTGCCACAGGGCTTCCATGTCACCATCATATAGCACCATGGCCAACACGCCTCAGTGCACCTGAATTTAGTTTTTATTTTTGTTGTTCTTTTTTCTATCAGCTGAAAACATGAAATTGAAACAAATCGGAATCTGTCTTGTTGATCGCGACAGCACGACAAAAACACAAAAAACTATCACCTGCACTCAGACCTTTCACTTGTACAGTATTATAAAAACGGAATCTATTTTTACTTATTATACATGTTTTTTGTTCACTTGTGTCCCTCAAGGATCAATCTTGGAGACCGTTTTTTTTTTTACATACTGTGCATACTTTCCTTGAGTAAAATTTTCTAGAAGTATAATATTATTATATATATATATATATATATATATTTTTTTTTTTTTTTTTTTTTTTTTTTTTGCAGTTTGACAAGGAGACTTGTGTCCCCTTGTGTCCTGATGACTGCATATCAAATAATCTGAATTAAAATTTACAGGTGAAATCCTAAAGTAAGCCAATTTGGCGGTGGCAATTTTTGGTTCTCCAAACATTTTCAAAAACATTCACACCCGTTTAATAATAACTAAGTGAAGACAGCTCCAACACATTAAACTCGTAAACTGTAGATGATTGTGACTATTGGCATCAGTCAACTAGAAATGCATTATTTTGATCTCGGACAAATCTCTGCACTCTAAACATCTGAACATGTGAACAGTTGTTTTTTATATATATATAAACGCTTTTCTAAATAAGTCATTAGGAAAAAATGTTTGTGCTGCTGCCTCTGGAAGCAGCGCAAACATTTCTTTGTTCATCTTCTGTTAACAATTTTATTTCAATCTTAACATTTATTTGAACTTATTTGTGCCAAACGTTTAATCATCATGGCATTTTTAATGTGTTCTTTAAGTGTTTATTTTCCTTATTTAAATTTTGATGCCTTATTTTTGTCATCTTAGATAAATGCATATGTGGCTCCAAGATCTAAATAAACTACGATGTGTTGGGTTAAAGCTAATAATCTTTCATTTTTAGTTATTTTATTTTCTACAAACTGTTCATAAATTTACTTTGTATTGCTTAGATCTCAATGAATGTTCAGGTTTAGGGCACTTTTTGAAAATTTGAAAGCTAATGACTTTTACGACAAGACTGATCTCAGGGTTAATTTGAAAGTACAAACTTTCCCCACTCCACTTATTCCACCCATGTTGTCACCGTCAGACACGGCCGACATGGTGACTGTTGTCTTCAGTACGCTCTCATCAACATCATCCGCCTCGGTCAAACACTTGACTCGGTTTGCAACTGCTACAGAACGCCAGCAAATGCCATCATTACTCGCCTTGACCCCAACCTGCCTCTTCCAACTCACGTCCTTAACCTCTCTTTAGATAGCCAGATTGCCAGTGATGACAAGAAATTACAGGGGAGACGAGTACAGACTGTTAAATGTCAAGAGAGGCAGGGATGGGAGGGGAAGGATGTGTACGAGTGTGATCATAAAAATAGAAACCGCCAATTGCAAGACGTCACTCACCTCAACTTTGTTTTTCTGGCTGGTCTGGAGCAACAGACACTGAGGTGAACAAACTTTTAATATATTTTCAGGCGGGGTCGGCGTTTGTCCTCAGATCAGTTACGGCTTATGAATTATTCCACATTTTCCTGATCATCAACATAAGCAAAAAAAAATAATAAAAAATTAGTATACATACCAGCTGAACTTTAACTTGTATTGACAAGACACTGACAACCAACACGGTCAATATTCATGTTTTTGAGCCTCGGGATGAATTTGATTTTAACTTGACCGACTGTCCTTTGACTTGAAATGGACCTAAAGTAGGTCAGCATCCGACTATTGCTACTGGTTTCATATGTGTTACTGTCAGGGTCATGAATTCAAATTAAGTTTGTTGTTTTTTTTCAGCAGCAGCAGCAGAGAAGGAAGGTCAGGAAATAAGCAAAGTGATCACAAGTCTCTCTCTGGCATTGTTTTGTGTGCACTGCAGCTGTCAAGACGTCCCAGCTTATCAGGCTTAAAGCCCTGTGCACTCATAATAATTGGCCATTAAAGTATCATCACAAGCACAAAAGAGCACCAGTCCCTCCACTTGCTGATAGAGCGAAAGACACGTGTGAGTTTTCTGGAGGAGCTGGGAGGCCCGTAGCCACCCCGGAGCCCGAAGCTGCCAGATGATGAGGCAGCGCTCTCTGCCATTACGGCCTAGTCAGGGGCCACTAATCTGGGCTACATAGCCGGGAAGAATGCACTGGAGTGGATCCAGCTTCTCCAAAGACAAAGAACAGCATTGTGTGTGTGTGTGTCTCTGTGCGTGTGTGTGTAGGTGTGTGTGTGTGTGTGTGTGCAAACCACACACGGTGGACTTTTTGTCTCTTGTAATATGGCGTACTTCATGATTTAAACATGCACCAGGTGGTTAGCTGTCATCCGCATAATGTTTATGGTGACGGATATTCAAGATGTCCGACGTGAGCGCCCACTTTTATAACGCACACACATACACACACACACACGCACATGCACACAAAGCAGAGCTGATCTAAAAGGCTGGCAGCCGGTGAAAAATGCTGCGCAGAGTATGGAGCGACCTCACCACTTGACCCACCAACCTCACTGCAAAGCACGGTTTAACAGCGTTGGCTTCTTTCCGTTTGTGTCTTTTTGTGTGTCATCCGGTGCGCACGCACAATGTAAGCGTGTGTGTGTGCGTGTGTGTGCTTCCAGGTAAGCCAAGACCGTAGGTGGTGGGGAGTGCATTGTTGGCTCATGTGGTAAGATGTGTGGGATATAATTCTGGACAAGTGTCCATTTAATCATCTCACTGAGAGAGGTGTGTGAGCCTTCTTATGCTGCATTAAAATGCATAAAAAGATTTAAAGAGAAGGTTAGCAACGATTGCTTTATGAAATATCCGGATGCATAAAAAGCACTTCGTAAGTGTTTGTTTGACAGCAGAAAAATTACATTACATTTGAAACTTGCAATGTAATCATGTCCATGGCAGTAGGATTTGATAATTGAACTACAAACAGTAATACTTTAAACATGTATCTAAATATAAAAACCTGTAAAATGGATCATTTTCGGACATGTTTGGTTTGAGGTAATATTTGGAGACATGCACATATGGAGGTTTTTGACATGTCTTTGTCAGTTGTTCCCTGAACATGCTTGGTACTACTTGCCTGAATGTGCAGTGGAGTTAAGTTTCCCTTAGTTGCTGCTGAATCCTCGGAGATCACATTACCTGCAAAATGAGCAAATTAAATAAATCTGACAACTGTCTGCGTTTCAATTGGTTGCCCAGGACCACATAGTTAGGGCATAGTGATTATTTGTGATTAATCACAACGCTAGAGGGTGATTAATAAATTTAAATAAAACATTTTAATTGATTGTCACCTCATGTGTATATATATATATATATATATATATATATATAATATATATATATATATATATATATATATATATATATATATATATATATATATATATATATATATATATATATATATATATATATATATATTCCCCACCCTCTTAAATTTTTACTGGCCTCGTCTGGCCATCCCAATGGAAATTTTCTAGGAACGCCACTGCTAACATGCCATAAAACAATAAAGCATTCAGCGAGAGCATTTAACCCTGAAGGTCACTGAAATGACCACAATGACAAGTTGGTTGAAATGGGGCAAAACGAGAGTAATCACCAAAGATGCCCCCCCTGCTGGGACATTTTAATGGTCTATCAGGCAGACGCACCGCTGATCATTCCAACGTGACAAAATATCCATAAACAAGGACACTTGATTAGGCCTTTGCTTCAGCGGCTCCCTGAGTAACGGGCGGCTTTGGTGATGAAAGCCTTGTCGGGTCGACGTCTAAGACTGCCGGAGTGTCGCCAACACATTGTCACGGGGTGAGGAGGTGACTTTCTGGAGGACAAGCCGCAGCCCGTCCTTTGTTTTAATGAGGAAATCTCTTCAGGAGGCTTTTCTCAATGTGTGATCGGCGCCTCGGAGCACGTGACTGGCATACTGCTGCACGGCAGGGTTGAATTAAAGAGAATGATTCATGGCACATGACGATTTTAATGCAATATATCAGCAGTGTAAAAATAGAAAGATTATACACCATCGTCAAGAGATTGATATCGACCATTGGGTACGTGACGTCAGGCTCTCCAGAACTCTGCCCGCTCCGCCGTGACGGATGTCGAAGCGACCTACGCGCTTCCTGTAAAGCTTGTCAAAAAAACATTTTGAAAGTGAAATCAACTTTACTTAGTTGATTTCACTTTAAAACTTACCTTCAGATGCTCTGCAGTCGGCTGCACAAACAAGGACGCAAACTAAACGTGTCGTTTTATTGTATAACTTTTAATGGGGAAAAATACGGCGGCAAAAAATGGCAGCCATCAATAACAATGACTGCCTCGATGTAATCGTGTAATCGTGCCTACCTTGTAAAGCACATTTTACAAGGTAGGAAGATTAACGTTCATATACTTTAAAAGTAAAGATGACAAATATTGCATCATGATTCCCTACGGTCATGCAGCCTAGCATGTACGGGAAAAACTAGTTAGCATCTCGTCTTTTGTACGTTTTTAAGGTTGCTCCGATGTAAAGGGGATTGCTGCTTCTGAAACGGTGGCATAAATCATGTGGTGTGAATTCAGGCAAAGTCTGCAATTTGACCAACGCATCAGGAGGGAGGAGGTTAGGGTCGGTTTCTAAGCTAGCTGTTAACTTTCATAAATATCGGCGTTTGAGACCCCAAACTAGGTGTGTTACGTACAGACAAATTAGCTCGACTTAAAAAAGTAGGCGCCACAGCTAAATTGGCAAAAACAACTTTTGGGGGAAACAGTTTCAGTCGCTCTGTTCAATACCACTAACCCTCACTTCCAATGTCTGTCATGGCGCCTCGAGTGACAAAGTGACGTCGTTGCAAAGGGTCAATAAATAGTTCTCATGGGACGTCACCCTTTTGTGAACTTGGTAACTGGCAGTCATCTTGGCAGGCAGTTGCTATGACAATAAATAAGACACAAGCTTAGAGCTAACTCTCGCCTCTTTCCTATGTAACTTATATACACCGCATGAGTGCATCAGAATTACAGTATTACTCTAGCACAACTTTTGAGTACTTACTAACATGGTTGTAATACTACGATAAATATCTGTGATATTTACAGTACTACCAAACTAAAAAAATTAGCTTAGCTAATGTAACTTTTATCTGTAAGCTAAGATGGACATGTAGCCTATGTGCATGTTGCTACATCTACTTACTCTGCCAATCCCCAGGACCTTAAGCTAAGCCTATAGTTGACGCACTGAACTGGGCGAGAGGGGTTGAGCGCCAATTGGGCCGTCCCTGTACCTGCCATATCCCATTATTTCCAAATTATGAACGTGCACCTCCAAAGTTTTGTAACTTTTTACATTTGTTAACATAAAAACACAGTGGGTTGCTGGTGCACAGCCTTAGCGTTCCTACCACCGGCCTTAGAATGTTTTCTAAACTCTTCAGTGAAAAACTTAAAGAGTTTAGAAAAATCATCAGTCATCGACTTGTTTGGACTTTGAATCATCAGGTTACTTTTGCTTTGTTGTGCAAAAGTACCCCTTAACCCGTATACTGGTTTTTACAGCTACAAATAAAATGCTCCATATCCTATCCGTAGACCTTCCTCTCCATGCTATTGCATCTTTTTGTTTGACTTTGTCACCTGAAAAATGACATCTATATCTTAAGTCTTTATTTTCGTCTGTTTTACCTTTGCTCGCCGAGTAAGTTTGTCGCGAGACTAGAATCCGAACGGGAAACTTAAAATAAAAATCAATCACTGCTCATTGTTTCACTGCTGCTCGCAATATATAACTGCGTCCACCGCAGTTATATACTACTATTCGCCGTGGTCCATCAGTGGTATGAGAACCTGACAACTGAGCTTTGAGGAGACGGCGTGAACGTGACCGAGGTGCTCAGCAGCCGGTTTCTCTGTGGGGTCTTGGAGAAAAACTTGACCTTCCTTGTTGTGCTGGCAGAGGATGAGGACATTGTGTAATCCAATGGGATTTTGATACATCGCACTGCTGCTTTCTCTTCATCTTTATGTAATTACCAATAAAAACACGAAGAGATGCTATCGAAGAGGACTGAGGATACAGAGAGTCTGGGCACCGATTCAAAACAGTCTTTGTCTGTGTCAGACTATTTTAAAAATATCAAATGTATGTGAAACCAAAAAGTTTGGGTGAAAACATATTTTGCTTTATGTATCTAAAAGTAAAACTAGACACTAATTTTGTTCTTTTAGTTAAGGGACCAACGGGGACTGGTGGTGGATTTCTCTGCCGATGAACTAAAAGCAGATCAAACTCCCCAAAAATGTAGATTCACCCTATCGAAGAAATCATAAATCCTTCATTCCAACAATAGTGGTTCCTAAGAGTTGAGATTTTTTTGTTGTTTATGTCAATATTTGGATTACTTCGGTAAATTATGACTCTTGCAAACTGGAAATGCTTTTTTTTTTCCGTTCTTGTTCTGTCAAAATGTAAAGGACCGGTCTTCACAAAGCGAACAGGTGAGAGAAATTTGAGCCTTTTTTTGGTTTATTCTCGATCTGTTATTGTTATTTTCTCCTTTTTTTATATATAGCAGACGATTGAAATTAAAATTAATTTTGTCAAAATCCATACAATCACAATACTGTCTCTACTATAGTGTAGCGTCAGAGGGTGGTAACTCAAAAACTTTTTAAAAATATTCTATGACCGCAGGTAACCCAAGGAGTTTGCTGAAGAAAAAAAAAAAAAAGGTTTGAACATTTGGGTCAAAACGTGAGATGTGAGTCGCATCCAAAGCAACACGAATCCTCTGAAACTGGCCTTGATGTAAACCTAGCTGACTCAGATCAATATGTTTCATCAACCCACCAAAAAGATCCAGAAGAATGATGAATAATAAATGAAGAATGGAAATGTTGCAGGTTTGGGGTCCGGCTCCATCATAAGCTTTTATTGTTGGTTATTTTGATTTGCGAGTTTTCATCAGATGTTACAGGATTTATTTTGTCCATACGTCTGGACTGTAAAACTTCTCAAAATGAACAAAATGTTGCTCACGCAAACATTAGAACCATTCAGCTTCTATGCACCACAAATCTGGAACAAACTTCCAGAAAACTGTAACACAGAGTTCCGATAATTACTGGAAAATTGATAAACATATATGAATGATTTTGATGATGCCATTTGACAAAACGTTAGGTCCGTCGCTGGTTTCTCGATTGATGAATTTATTACGTCTTTATGACTTTTTAAAAAATGTGTTTTCATGGTGTAAAACACAAAAACTTCATTAGTTGTTAAAAATAACATTTAAAGCTACATTTTGCTAAAACGCTCTCTGTCCTTGGTGCTGATCCGAGGTTGGTTTTCTGCAGAGACCATCCCCATGTTTACGTGCTTTCCTCGCGTGCGCGCGGTACGAGGTCGCGCGCGCACGCGTCTCTCTCTCTCTCTCTCTCTCTCTCTGCGTTCAGGGCTGCCGCCGTTTAAATATTAATTCGCTGCACCTCAAAGGCTCTTCTGCCTCCCAAACTCCACCTGAACCCAGACGCAGCAGCGCCTCCGCGCGGTGGGAGCAAACATCAGCAAAAAGTGACGCCACCAGGCACCTTCAGGTCCAACGTTTTGGCTCCGCGTGTTGTTTGAGATCTTTCACGTGCACCTTTCTGCCAATAAAACACCCCGACAGGAGAGCGGCAGTGAAATGGTTCAGACGGTCTCTCAGCCCGCAGAGCGCGTCCCTGCTGCGCTCTTTAACGATCGCCGGTGAAGTCTGCGCGCTTTGAAACGTGCGCCGGGATCCCACAGTGAATAAATGAACAAATATATTATAATGGTCGCAACAGGCGGGTGAGATACTCAGCAAAAAAAAGAAAGAAAAGAAAAGCTGCGTTCTGCTCTGGGTTTAAATGGAAATGTAGTTCCCTTCTCTCCTTTTTTTTTTTTTTTAATTTTTATTACTGTTGTTGGCGCGTCCATTGAGGAATCCCCCGATTTTTGCAGAGGCGAGTCCCGCAGAGATGCTCGTTCAAAACCAAGTGAGGGAGAAAGCTGCGTTCCGCTCGCGTCGCGGAGCGCGAGGAGCGTTTGGTTTGAAGTTGGTGATGGAGGGAACGCCAAGAGGCTCGCGATGAGGAGCCCTTTTCTGACATTTTGATTTTTGTTATTTCCCCTCTTTTTTTTTATTGTTTTTTTTTTTTTTTTTGCGCCGATCTGCCACCCCGAGACGCGTGTTCGAGCTCCCCGATCTCTGGGGGCGCAGCGCGTCAGCCCCGCGCCGGCCGATGGAGCCGCCTCTGTTCAACTTGGACGCGCTTCTCTCCTTCGGTCTCATCACTTAAGTTCGCAACGATTGCAGCGACCTGAAAGCGGATGGGGAAGGGAAGGAGGAAACGCGGTAACCGACGTTCACGGCTTCAAGGCGCGTCGGGGTCCAGTTATTTCCCCTTTCCTTCTTTTCACGGTTACGCAACAAATCTCACCGCCGAATGACTTAAAACGATCAGGAAATCAACATTGGGGGACTTTTTGAACCCTGAGGACGACTTCGGTTGTGATTGTGTTTTTTTTGTTGTTGTTGTTTTGCGGTTGGAATATTGAGCCTGATCATGGGGGAGACGCAGCGTTCGGGCTCTGGAGTTACAGCGAAGAATTTGGAAAGTGGCGCTCACGTTTGAGGATTACCAGACGTTTTTTTTTTTTGTTTGTTTTTTTTTTAAACTATCTTTCTTATCCTGCACAACTCAGACGTCCAGTTTGATGTCTGAACAGGTAAGAGAAACCAGCGCGTCCGTCTGTCGTTTCCTGTTGCTTGCATTTGGATCGCAGTGGAACAAGAGTTCAGCTTTTAAAACACTCCAGAAATCAAATCCGGTCAATATTAATAATTAAAAATAAAATAAAAATAAAATAATTTTAAAAAAAACACTTCCGATTCATATGAGTCTGGTGCCTGTACCTCAGAGGCCTTGTAAATTTTGGGGACATTACATCACTTTTTAACATCAGCGTGACATTTATTTATTTATTTATTTATTTATTTATTTATTTACTTTTTTTTTTTTTTTAAATATAATTTTAGCCGAATGAACTGCTTCATTACAGATATTGAATTTGAGTTATGAGACATTAAAACTCAAATTGATGTATCTAATTAACAGACCCGTGTTTCTCCCTCTTTCTCTGAGTATAAAGTACACGCAGTACGTGGCGTTCACGTTTCGAGCCGCAGATCAAATGGAATGGCAAATTGTGTCACTGCTTTCAGCCTCGATCTTAAAATACACAGGAATCTCGCTCAACAAAGCGCAGTTTGTGCTGTTTTTGTTGTCGCCGATGTTCCGGTTCAGACGGTTCGATGTTTGAATCGTCTGAGAGACGAGCATCGTTTAACGATACGAATATATTCAATTCGTTTATTCTTCCTACGTGATGCAAAAACGGTTGTGGACTGGTTGTGCAGAAGGAAAATACCTGTTAGGACCTCTGTCTGGGTTAACTTATGGCAAAAAAAAATAAATAAATAAATACAAAAAGTTTTGCATTCAGGCAGAAGGGGGCGCTCTTTCAACTGAAACTAGACGTTCTGTTATTAGAAAAAAATCTCAGGTTTATAAAAGGTTAGAAATAAGATCCTTACCTACAAGGCATTTCTATATCAGGATATAAATAAGTATTTTAGGTTCAATGTGTATTGAATATATGAGTCAATGTTCCATTTATTGTGGTTCAAATGCATTTCTAAACAGTTGGGTTTTTAGCCTTGATTTAAAGGAACTCAGTGTTTCAGTTGTTCTGCAGTTTTCTGGGTGTTTTTATTTTCTAGGTTTGTGGTGTATAGAAGCTAAAGGCTGCTTCTTAATGTTTGGTTCTGGTTCTGGGGATGAAAGACATCTTTTCTGTCTTTCACATTTCAGGCACTTTTAGAGACTGTTTAGGATGGAGGGAACTGCCACATTTTCTTTGTGACAAGTGATGTCATATTCAAGTCACCTCTGAGGGAATTCAACCTCTGGTTGCAAGACAGATGGCGCATCAAGCACCTGACAATATGTAAAATGGACTTTTCTGAGCTTTACATCATGATAGTTGTTTCTCGTCAAAAACATTTCTGAGCGGTTGCTTTAATTCTTTCATGCATGTTTGAGAAATCCTTTAATCTCCCATTGCAACCATTCAGTTGTGCAAATCGCCTGGGTGGACATAGCTCCGCCTTCAACCACAAACATCCTCCTCAGAGCTGCAGTTTCTAAGCTTCGGCCTCACAGAGCAGCGCTCCTCTTCAACTCCCCACTCGGCTCCTTCAGACTAGCCAGCAGCAATTTGCTAACATCAGAGTTGTTTGCAAACGAGGTGCTTCTCAGTATAACGCTGGGGGGGAAAAAAAGAAGAAGGAGCCATGTTGTAATGACCTCCTGAAGGTGGAGCTTTGGAAAGACCAGGAGTTTCTTAAAGAGACAGCAGTCCAATTTGAAGGTGTTAATTTAAGAAATCAAGTTTTTTTTTTAAAGTTATATTTCATATACACAGCAAAACTGAAGGTAACAGAGCTACTTGACTGTGCTATAAAATGACAACGTCCTGCTAGAAAATACATAATACTTCCCCTTTAAAAACTTAAAGAAATTTGCTATCTTATTTCAGCATGTATTTTATTTGCATTTTAGTTGTAGTTTAGACAAAGCTGAATAACTATTTGCTGGAAAGCCAAATGATTTTGTCATAGTTTATTTTTCCTAAAGTTGTTGTGCCAATTCTTTTTTTCTGGAGAACAGTAGGAAAAATCTTTTCTGCCTCATAAAACTAAACTAATATTTTGACAGAGAGCCTAAGTCAGTTCCCAGTTGGCTGCCGTTTTTTTCCTCCTTTTTATTGTTGTTGCTGTGTCTGCCTTCTACAGTGAAGGAAAGGCTAGGTGTAAAACAGTATTTTGTGATTATTCACTGAGCTTTCTTGACACCGAGCATCACTGTCCGGTAACTAAAACCCCCGGTTTTGTCCAATATGTCCAAATCTTGACATCAACATGAACACTGCCACAGTTCACGAGATGAATCTCTGGACTGCGATTGAGAATACCACTGAGCAAAACCAGTGTGCAAACACCAGGCAGTTTATTTATTTATTATTTTTTTTGAGTTTATGTCTGGGATCATTTCAAACCAGATCGCACCTCACTGGATGAGGTTACTGTGATTACGCGTTTGCTGAAAGCACTTCTCTGGGTGTCGAGATAATTACCACAATCAACCAGTACAATGAAACCAGACTGCTGATTTCATTGCACAGGGAATCAGCAGCGTCTTGACTGATGAGGCAAGCGGTTCAGACTGTCAATGTATAGCAACACGAAATCGAAACAACTATAATTGTATTTGGTTCTCGTGGGGATTATTTTGGTGTTGGGAGATTGTAATTCTGGCTGTAGATTTGTTTTTATCTGGATGCTCATTATGAGATACGGACGCAGGAAAACATCCATTCCTCTTTCCTGGCTCTAAGAATGCACAATATATTAGGATATCGGTATCGGCCGATGTTGGGAATTTAACATATCGGTATTCGTCCGATAAGTAAAACTGCACTGGTGTTATCAATAGATGTATATTTTCATTTTGTTGCTGCTTGTATTTCAGGAATTAAACGGTCCAGTTATGTGGAGTTTGTGCCATCATGTGATAACATGACTGGACAAGTGGTGTAGCAGAGGATTATTTGAGTGCTCGACTAAAGCAGAAAAGCAATGTAGCGGTGTGTTACAAGGTGTTGAAAGTGTAGGGACACATATATAATATTGGTAAATATTGGTTATCGAATATAATAGCAGTATTAATATTAGATCTCGATATCGGCCCATATTTTCACATTGATTCACTCCAACTTAAAACAAGTTACAGAACTACTGGCTAATGATACCAAACACGTGACACTGCTAAACCAGAATGGCTATTGCTTTCCTATGCAATCCCAGTCGATTCTCATCTCCCTTCAGTTCTCCATCTGGGATTTCTCCCATGAAGCTTGATTTCTCAGGAGGAAATCTTTCTTGGCCAATCAGCGAACAATGACGTTGATTTTCTGCTGTGTTTTATAATTGTTGTTGCACTTTGGTTGTAGTTTGACAACAACAGTGGCGGAATTAACACAGACATTCAGTCCATTTTGGCCACGCCTCCAAATATTGAGCAAAGTCGGAGCAAGAGAAACGTGTAAGACATTTTGCTGCTGATAAACATTTTGACTCGGCACTACAGTATGGGATGATTGTTTAGAGGGCATGCAATTTTCTGTAAGCTCATTAGCATAGCTCCCTGCAAAGAAAGCTATGCTAAAAAAATGGAGGAGCACAGTCCACACGCAGCAGCACACAGATGATAGTAGGCTATGACATCGCTTTTCTGAAGGAGAATGAGCATTTGGGAAAGCAATAGAGAAACTGTGAGAATAGGAACAAACAATTCTTCAAGGTCAGGTCTCCTCACACAGCAACACACACGCATACATGCATTTTGTTGGAGAAGAATCCAGTTCTCCGCAGAATAAACTTTGCCAAGGAGACCTCCAGAGGATGGTGGGGGTCTCAAGCCTCTGTCCATGAGATAATCACATTCAGAGAGCGTCCGCTGGTGTCCATCTCATCCATTTCTTGAAGGAAGTCCAGTCTTTGTTTTAAGTTTCTTTTTGTATGTAATAATAATACAGTGATCCATGTGGCCTTGACAGTTGTCAATATTCTATATCGATTTAGATGGACTTGGTGCAGCAGAGTTGCCCTGCAGCACGACAGTCCTGGATTCTGACTCCTGCTGCATGGAGTTTTCTTCTTTTGAATGAATGGGTCCCTTCCAGCGACTGCAGCTTCGCCCCAATAGTCCAAAAATGTAGATTGAATTGGCTCCTGCAAACCGACCCAGAGGAGTGCATTGTTGTTTGTCCGTGTGGGCCTCTGGGTTGCCTTGTAATAAACTGGCAGATATTGTCTGGAGTCATTACATGCTAAAAATGTAGCATAAGCGTTTATGTCTCCAAGTTTTGATGATTGTGGCTTCGATGTAATAAAAATCCAACTTTCGGTTTCTGAGAGAATATTGCTGAAAGGTACGGGGAGCATTATGCAAAACTGACTTTTTATATGTTTGTGTCATGTGACAATTTTATTCCTTCATCAAAGGAATAAGGAGTATGGCCTTGATTCTTTCATGCATGTTTGAAAAAAAAAATCCTTAAATCTCCATGGCAACCATTTAGCTGTGCAAAACGCCTGGGTGGACCTCGCTCTGCCTTTGAGGCCCCTCTCCTCCTCTCTAAGCTTCTGAGCTTTTGAATTACAGGGCTGCCGTCCCCAGCAACTTTCTCACTCAACTCCTTCAGACTAGCCAGCAGCAATTAGCAAACACCTGATGGAACTACATATCTACCGAGCTCATTGTACGAGCTACTTCTCGGTTCAACCCGGGTAAAAATCTTGTTAAAGGGTTAATAGAGGAGCCATGTTGTGATGACTTCCTGAAGGCAGAGTGTCAGAGATAGCAAGAGTGTCTTAAAGGGACAGTGGCCAAATTTCAAGGTGTTGAAATTTGGCAACTGCTGCCACTGCAGCCCATCTTAAACCATGGACTCCAGCTTCCTGTGACGATATTTGGTGGTTCTATTGTGATAACGATAAAAGTGACAATAAGAACTGTGTATTGCTTGACTCACTGCATGACACAGCAATCATAGGCCCACAAACCCAGAGAACGCTCTTGAAAAACATAAACATTTCAAATATGCTTCTTTAGGACTCTAATTGTATAACGAAGCGTGATTTCTATCACTGAACTGCACATAAGAGATGCAATCGAACTATATTTTCAAACTTATTGATGCAAATAGTGGAGAAAAATGGTAAAAAAATAACCATTTTAATAGTCTAGAGAGTTTTGGGGTCAGGTTACACATTAATAGCAATTTATTGCGACAACGATAAATCAGAATTATCATCATGATAAATGATGAACGATGCACCCCCAACTGTAGTAACACTTCCACCTTTCCTCTAAACTCTGTAAAGGGTTTTGCTTCACAAACCTTTCAAGGCTTCTTTGCCGAACTCGGGTTAAAGTCAGGATGATTTAAGTTTTTTTCACGCAAGCAAAGAATTACTGGAATAAAAATAAGGTGAATTCATAAGCATAAGCATTTGAATTCATAAGCAGATTTTTATTGCAAATTACACCAACAAGTTGTCATTCTAGGACATTGCACAGATTTACTTTTATTAAACATTACAGCAAATATTCTCTCCGGTGGCCGCTGTCTTTAGAACAGCTCCGGCCCGTTTGTGACGGACGCCGTTCATGCTCTTGCTGTCGTTTGTCAGAACATATTTACTCTCTCTCCATATTAACGCCTGGAGCTCTGTGAGGTATCACGGGAGAAGGAAATCTGCTTCGACTCTCTGGGCCGCCGACACGCACATAAAGATTTTATGATGTTGAGATTTGGCGAGGTCAAGCTCGGCGTTTAACCCCATCATGGCGGTCATGAAACAACAACGTTTCTTTCAGAGCGTGCGCTCTGGGCAACGAGCCGTAAAGTGGGATCAGGGAGCCTTGTTAACTTCCTGCGTCTTAAATTATATATAAAGCGACCTCGCCACATTTTTGTGGCCTGGCGACTGGAGAGAGCTGGGTGGCAGTAACGGTTCGCTGTGAGTCGAAGAAACCCTCTGGCTGTTTCTAGAAGTAAATTTGGGTGTAAAGATAAAAGAGAATCACATTACTTTTTATATAGCGAAGGGTGGTGTTGTCATTTTGCCTCTGATTGAGGGTCCTGGATGAACATGCTCTTTGGGAGAACCTTGACAGATTTGTCAAGACGTCTGTCACGGAAGTGATGATTTACTTCATTAATTCCCTCTTTCGAGCCAGTGAGTTGTACTTTGTGTCTTTCTTTTTGTGTGTGTGCGCGTGTGAATCCTCCATCTGTTCCCGTCAGTGTCTTTTGACTCGCAGCTCCGGGTTTCTCTCCATAAAAGGGCCACTTTGTTAAATAAATTAGCAGTTTCTGTGACAGATGCACCTTCAGTTTGAGTGCCAGCTACCTTTTTTTTTTTTTACATTTAATACATTTTTTTATCTATTTTTTTGGCCTCTCTCACCTGGAGGTTTTTGTAAACGCTTGAGAATATATGAGGAGTAATTGTCAGGCCTGATTAAAGGCTGCCACATTCTGCGAGTTGGCATTTCGATAAGTAGATGTTGACTTCTAAAACCGAATTCACACTTTTGAACATATTAATATCCCCCCCCCCCAAAAAAAAAACAATTCAGAGAAATTTGATGCATGTAAACATGTTTTTATAACACATACAGCACTGTGACATTTCTTCTGTTCTTGGTTTTGATTTTAAGCAAAATCAGCAGACATTAATAACCTGGGTTAACACAAAATGTCCCCAAATGATGATTTTGGGGTAAAAATAAAGAAGCTGCACACACAAACCTGGCCATGTGTGAAATATTCATGATTTAACAGTAATTAACCTGTTCAGTTTCAACTGTCTGACATGTAGCTTGTTAAAATATCTGAGAAATCAAAACCTTTTGTCCCACATTGAGCAGGGAAATGCGTTTATTTTGTTTCATTCATTCAACGCGTTAAAAATGTTCATGCAATTAATCGCATTTATTTTCCATGCAAAGGTTCCAGGCGGAACCTTTGTATTAGCACGTTTGTGGTACGCAGCTAAATCTGATGCACATGCAACAACAAACAATAGCACTTTACACCAATCTGATGGTTTAATTATCTAAAGAAAAGACTAAAAACTTTAGATATGTTTGCTGCTCAGTAATTAAGCAGCATAAAGGGGTTAAAGTTTATTTTATTACAAAGATTTTGATTAAAGCAAAAATTTACTATAAACCCCGCTACTGACTTGATTAAAATGTTTTAATCCAGTCGCAGGTTATAGCAGGGTGTAGTTGCCGTGGTTACGGTCAGTGTGAGTTCTAAAGTGAAAACCACAGCAGAAAAAAACGATTTTAAAAAAATCTCGCAACTGACAAAAAGTTTACAAAACTTTCTTCCAAAAATATTGTGAATTGATGAGATAAAAGCGGATTTATTTTTTTGAAATACATGTGATCGATTACGTCTGGCATAAAACTAACAAGGCATTTTACATAAAGAATAACCAATAACTAAAGTAATTTAAGGTTCTCATAGTGCACGACTCAGTGGGTAATTACATTTTAAAATATTGTTTGTATTTAGTCAGGTTGTTTTTGACCAATTTTTCTCCCACGATTCAAAACCTTTAACTGTGACAAAGAGTAACAAAAATAATCTCAAGGTGTATATTTTTGCATAATTTTATTCATGACCTTCTAAGCTCTTATGTGTCATAAGTGCTGCTAAAATGCCCATGAAACATAAAATGTAGCTTTTAGCTACTTACTGATTGGTGTAAAACAAAAAAAAAAAAAAGAAGAAGAAATCCAGAGCGTCAATATTTGTCCTACAACATAGCAATTAAAAATAAAAACTCCTTGAGAGTTTCTAGTTGTGATTATCCAAAGCAACACAATGATTGCCGCAACAACAATGGAGTCCAATGAAAGAAAAGAGAATATCTTCTTGCCTATTGGTCGACTGGAATCGCCTCAAAATGAGAGTCATGGAGCCGCAGCTGAGTCAAAACACTGCAACTGCTTCATCGGTGAATCGACCATTTGGGCAGCCTCGTCCAAGCAGCTTGTCATTTCCTCCCACAACTCGTCAGACACGCCAGCAACACCCACAGACATACCTCAGTTTTTGGTTAATCACCACTTGTTCATCAGAGTCTTTCAAAGCAGCCGTCAAAGAAGCTCAGAAAAAAATAAAATAAAAAAAATCAACATTAACTTGCTACAGGTTTGATGAAAAATATTGACACTGTTTGAAGGGGAGTGTCTCAGAAACGGAAAAGTGTGGCGCAGCTGAAAGGTCGAAGGTGAAACCATGTCGCATTTGGTTGCAGCGTTCTGCAGCCAAACGGGTGAATCTATAGTAAAGATATCAAACAAGCTGAGAAAAAGCCAGGCGTTGGCAAATGAAGGTGTGTCTGCTATACTTTAGGTTTTGTTCTAATTTATTTTTCTGATTTTATTGGTTTCACCTCATTTGCAATGTAATGAGAAGACTAAAACCTGGCATGTAAGAATATTAAAATTGATGCTTTTTTGTTGAATTTGACATTTCTGCAATCACACTAACTGCAAAGGGGAGCATTTCTGTCCGAACAGACACATTTCCCAAGATTCATAGCTTCTGCCTCACAGATTCAGCTCCTTCCACTCAGCTCCTTCAGACTAGCCAGCAGGAATTAGCAAACACCTGGTGGAACTGAGTACAGAGGAGCCATGTTGTGATGATTTCCTGAAGGCGGAGTTTCAGAGAGAGCAGAAGTTTCTTAAAGACACAGAGCCCCAATTTGATGGTGTTAAATCAGGAAGGAAGATTTCTTTCAAGTCGTATTTGATATATGTATAATTTTTTATCACAACTTATATTGACACTTGATTATTCTATTAAATGGCACTTTGTGCGTGGGAAACAAAAAATATCGCCCCTTTAATGATTTGGTGCTAGATGAAAGGAGCCTTTTGTTGTGGTCTGGACTCCATTTCACCATTTCTGATTCATAATCGTTCACATTTAGTTGGACTTTGTTGGGGGTGTGGACTTATGTTTGTTATCCTGGGGCAACAGTGGAAGGGCTTTGCCTTCCAGTGAACTAATTACCTTAGACCACACTTTGACAACATCACCAGGATTTGAGATAGAAAAAAAAAAAAAAAAAAAACCTGAAATAGTTGTAATTCCTCTTTATTCTGGCTGCTACGCTCTGGTTGTCAGTTGTTTACAATTTTGGAAAAAAAATATTGTTGCTATTGCTTCTTAAAGTAAAATACAGAAGTAAAACCACACAGTGAATATAGCTCCTCAGGTTTGATATTTTTCAATATATGATCTGCATTTACTCAATCTTTCAGTAAAAAATAAACGTGCACTGGAATCATATTTGGACACGAGGCTGAGGAGGAGGAAACGGTTTCCTTTATTTCTTTATAGGCGCCCCCAGGCTACTTTCACTGATGTTGCACTTAAGCGACTTCCACATCGGCTTCAGTCTCAGGTTAGTTGTTTCATTTTAGATCAAGCATAACGGGTGATTCATAAGTCAATCCCATCGTCTGATGGCTTGGAAGCAATAAATTGAAGGAACTTATAACTCACCACAAGCGTGATAACCAATTTTTAGAGACCTTGATGACACACGCACACAGAGTCCGCTCATGAGGCGAGGCCGTGATGCTGGTTTTATGGGTCAGCTTGGTGGCCCAGTAAAACCCTGCGCCTCTGCAGTCAACAAACCTGAGGGGAGAATATGTTCGGCATCAATTTTGGATGACAAATTGTCGGGGCTTTCTGGTGCACAATGGAGAACTCCGAGCACGACGACGACGAGCGACTCTGGTCACAAACAGCCCTCAATCATCACAGACTCACTGGAATCAATATGTTCTCATAACTCAGGGCCCCTGACCCTGACCACAGATTATTATTGGCCTCTGGAGACGTGGTACACACACACACACACACCCCCACACACCCCCACACACACACACACTCGCACATATTTATATATACTGAGATGCAGGCATTATTCGCATGCAAAGCTATTTTCTGTATAATTTAAACAAATATTGCCTGAACAAACAATACTAATTAAAAAAAACTATTCAACTTATTTTTATACCTGTAACACATTTCATAAGCAGATGTGATTTAAAGTACTTAAAGAGAATGTCTACAATGGTAGCGATAAATAAAGATCAATATTTAAAAGAAAAAAAAATCAGGACCATGTTCTGTTCAATAAGATGATGACTATGGGGTTTTAGGCTGGTGGTAAAAATGTATGAAAAAATGATCAACGTCAGTAAAGTTCTGTTGTCTGTTCATATGTTTGTATTCATTTTAACAGAAATAAATATGCAAAATAAAAAAAAAAAAGTTTAAAAAAAAAATTGAAGTTGGTAATACAGTAAAAACTCCAAATTGGAAGTTTTATTACTATGTAATTATGCGCTAGTTACAGTAAGTACATGTGTAAAAATGTGTCAGATTAATTAAAATTGGGGTGGAACGTATTGTAGCGGTTATACTGCTGTGCTAATTGATGGTAAAGCTGGACAGTCAAGGTTATATAGAAATAACCAAACAATAAAGTCAAAAGGTCTACAGTGAGTAGACTGAGGATTTGTTAAAACATATATTAGCATTGTAGCTCGGCCAATTAATTTGCTGTTTTCATGTAAAACCGTGACAAGCAAAGAAGCTAGCAGTGGAGCTAGCAATGGAGCTAGCAGTGGAGCTAGCAATGGAGCTACCAATGGAGCTAGCAGTGGAACTAGCAGTGGAGCTAGCAATGGAGCTAGCAGTGGAGCTAGCAATGGAGCTAGCAATGGAGCTAGCAGTGGAACTAGCAGTGGAGCTAGCAGTGGAGCTAGCAGTGGAACTAGCAGTGGAGCTAGCAATGGAGCTAGCAGTGGAGCTAGCAATGGAGCTAGCAGTGGAACTAGCAGTGGAGCTAGCAATGGAGCTAGCAATGGAGCTAGCAGTGGAGCTAGCAATGGAGCTAGCAGTGGAACTAGCAGTGGAGCTAGCAATGGAGCTAGCAGTGGAGCTGCCTTCTTTGCTTCCTTTATCTAACTGTGACATGATAAAAGTCACAGTTGAATGGCATTAAATTCAAACTTTCTTTTTAACAATGTCCCATGGTTTTAAGAAGTTAATTATCTGTCAGTTCAGTAAAGTAATGAAGTGATGTTTTATTTTTTATGTAAACAATACGGAAACACACATTTTGTCTCAGTTTGTGTATAATAATCATAAACCCTGGCTATTAAGTCTGAAATGAACCAGTTTTTATTTGTTACTGTAACATACAACCAAAATTAAGATACCAAAATTTAGGTTCTATGCTAATATTAGCATATAACCCTGATTTTATTCTACAGTTATTACCTTGTTATTGTCTCATTGACGACCACATATCTGCATAATAGGTTTAATGAACACATGATTCTGTACAATTACAGCCACAAGATACTTACCCAATTATTAGTGAGGTCCAGAGATTATCTGTATCATTAGTGAGCTGTAACACACACACACACATACACACGCATAAAAACTTTACGACGGTAAAAACTACATTCTATTTTCAACACCTGTTTGAGAAATATTCATATCCCAGGTGCTTAACCTTTTTTTTTTTTTTTCGGCAAAACCCACAAATGGTAATCCAGCAGTGTGTGTTGTGTTTGCTAACAGGTCAGGTGGCGCGCAGGAGGGGAAATTAGTATATTCCACAGAAATTGGGATCAAAAATGACTTTTATGCAAATGTGATTAAAGAAGGAAAGCTCTGACATTTATGCCCCAAAGCCAAAGGAGTAATCACTTATAAAATTGAATATTTGTCTCTGATTTGATACTTAATCACCTTCATTGATTGGAGCTGTTGGTCTGTGTGTGCATACGTGTGTGCGTGCGTAAGTCTCTTGAGGGCTCTTGCAAGCTAATTGATTGAAAACACCAAAGCAATGAGATTGTTAGCCACACGATGCAGCTTGCAGAAGCATCTATTTTTCTCAGTCTCTGTCTGTCTTTTAAATCAGATCTTGCACAATCAGATTGTTTGCCGTCGTTTATTTATTATACCACATTTTTATTATTGTTATTATTTATTATTTTTACCATTATCCATTTTAAAATACAGTTTGGAACAAACACTCCCCCCCTTTCTACAGAGGATTGCTTTTTTGGGAAAGTAGAACAGTGGGATGTGGAGGGTGTGCATCAATTCATACTTCATTAATATGCATAAAAGTTAGATAGTTTTTGCCATCGTTAAACAGTCACATGCTAACAATTGTCATGCACATAAAAACAGGGCTCCCATAATGCAGACATAAGCCTATGGATAAATACATTTTGAATTTATTTGGCTACATGTAGAAAATGAAAAAATAAGACAAAATGTCAACAGCTTTCTTAAAAAAAAAAAAGAAAAAGCTTAAATCCTGACTTTATAATTTTGCAGACGTTACACACCGTACATTTTTTTAGAGACTAGGGTTTTCTCTTTGCTGCATTGAAACATAGATGTAAAATGAAAGAATTTCATTAGACAACATTGGCATCTGCCAGCTGCCGCTGTAGGTAATAATGCTGAAATGACCCAGGAGAGACGCTAACGCGTTCTTTGCTAACGCTTGTTTCATTGTGGCGTATGAAAATAAAAGATGCCAGAGATTATCTTTGAAGTTTGACGCCTCCCCTGTGATGCAGCGCGGGGAGAAGGCAGTGCAACACGGAGGCGCCGGTCTTGCTCCGCAACAGAATCGCTGACATGTAAATGTGGATTATTATCAAGATACAAAGTTGCTGTTAAATCCACGCGAATGCATTCGTGTTCTACAGATAGTCTATACATTTCCTCTGGTACCCACGAACACTTGTAGACTCACATCCCCCTTTTTGCCAATGACTGCTCTCAATTTAGACACAGCAAACCATCATTAGCCCAGACTTTGAAGTGCTCATCCTTCCTCCTGTTCACTCAGACTTACCCAGAGCTTGTTGACGGTCTCTGCTTCATGAAACCAGCAGCTTTGCATCAATGCAGGTAAGCAAAACCGGAAACTTTGTAATAAAATGGATCCTTTCGGGATGAAAGACGAGGATCTGGAGGTTCCTGTTGGGCAGGGCCTGGTCGGGTCAAAGCTCATGCCGGGGAAACTCCTACAGACTAGCAGCTGCAGGACATGATGTCATGTTTCAATGTTAAGTGAACTGTGGGTGGAGTCATATAATGCTCATTTTCCAAACACCTTTTGGAAGGCTGTAAAAATGTTCATTTTTCCAACTTAAATGCGACAAATATCCTGGACAAAACAACTAAGAAATAAGCTAATCTGTAAAAACCACATCTTAGCTCAGTTAACCTGTTTGCATGTGTGCACAACCCTAATTTAATTATTATATATATATTTTTTTTTTTTTTTTGAAAGCAACTTTTGATTCAATTTCAGCTGTTCACGCTCTCTAATTCCTAACTTGCAATCAGTTCAACTTTTGTGGGATTTTCTGTTGAAGCTGGTTTGTTTGGAAGCTTTGGCTAAAGTTACCAATTAATGCATAATTCAGTGACATTACATGAAGCGCATATTTAAGACATTATTAAGTATTTGGAGGATGACTCAGTATGACCGAATCCTTTCTACCAAAGGCAGCTGAGAGACCAGCAATTTGCTGTTTTACATTCACCTTTCATGCCTGCACTAAGTGGTCACTAAAGGAATTTCACATTATTGTCGTCCGGAAGAAAAACATTATCTCCAGAGGCTCCTGTTATTACATCTGGAGAACTTAACGAGGTTAACATGATCAGAGCTGCTTCAATCTACAGCTAATCACTGCTCTGTCCTCACGCTGCCATCCCAGTGGGAAAAGCTGGAACATGAACAAATAATGGAGGTAGTAGTAGGGTTACTGTACAGACACGTCCCAATTAAGGAACCGGTCGACGTCTGCACCAAGTGCGGAACAAGAACGACGCACGTTATTTCCGTTGGCGAGGAAGCATGACATGAACTCAGGAAGATGATGACAAGGCTAAATTAAGCAGAATACGACAACGTAGTACAAAAAAAGAGTAAATGCCTGCCAAGAAAATGAAGAAATGTTGAGGTTAATCTCAGACATTTTCTAGGAGAAATTTGGGAATTTCAAATGTTAAAAATGTTTGACTTTTGGAAATTTTATGAGTCTCAAAAGTCGAAGATTTCGGACTATTTATTTTTGCTTTTTCGAAACGCTGAAATTTCGACATTCCGTCGAAGGCCGACCCGAAGCCCAGTTCACTGCAAACTACTGAATTCTCACCTGCTTAAGAAGCAGGACTGCAGGCTGGTGTGACGACTGCAGCTCTTCTGGACCGTAAACCTCTCTAAAGGATTGAAATAGCACACGATTACTGCAACCACGTCAAATTAATTCAAGTCAATTGAAACTTGACAATTTTACTCCCGCAAAATTTGCTCCCATCCACCTTCAGTTAATCCAGATTCCCCTCTTTGTTTTGTCCTCATTCTTCTCTTCCATTTCTCCACACCTGTGGCTGATCCTTGATTGCCATCTGTTTCCACAGAGTCTAAAACGTCTGCGCCGTTGCTTTGCCACTCCCCCCCCCCCCCTGTTCTGTTATGGAGAGGCACAGAACCACGAACGCATGAGAGGCGGTCCTGATTTCATATCTGCTGGTGTCTCCCTTTGTTTATGTTGATGAAGGCTCATCATTTCATGCATCCTGTTAAAGTGTTATCCCTTCTCTCCGTCTCTCTCTGCGTGCGTGCGCGTGTGTGTGTGTGTGTCAAATTTGTGTGCATCCCTGTCATTCCACACCTGGTTGTCAGAAGTGGTTACTCAATGTCTGTGGCAGGCAGCTGATAATTAAAGCAGAGCTAGATAGACAGATGAGAGGGACGCGCAATGAAAGGAAACATGTGAGCATCAAAACAAAAGAAGTACACTGTCTTCTGAGGGAGTGAGGCTTGGCGCGCTTGAGTTAAAGCGCCTTCGGTCCTAATTTTGCTCAGTTCTTGCAGAGCCGTCTAATTTAGATGCCGTTTCCCTTTCCCCACCCTGTGCAAATCCACCCACCTCTGTTGGCTCACATTATCTTTTTATTTTTACTTTTGTGTTTGCGAAGCCACTGTCACACTTTTACCTGCACATTGTGAACCAAGTCAGGATTCCATGTTCTAATAGAAAAGGCAGAGAGAGGGAGAAAAAAAAAAAAAAAAAATCTCCTTTTTTTTTAAGTTTGATAATATAACGTGGAGGGAACATATTGAAGTTTGGTGGGGTTAGGATTTCTTTCCGATAGGAGAAGGGCTACCAATGGATGCACCGGCTGGTGAGAAGTGAGATATTGCTTTCAGCTAAACAAAGACTTTAATCTCAATGAGACCTGGATTTTTTTTTTTAATCTGGGTAAATGAAGCATAACAGACAGATTGGCAGGTAGCTAGTCAGACGTACAGCCAGACAAATACTAAGACGTACAGCTGGATATCGAGACAGACTGACGGGTTGCTATAGACAACTTTTTTTTTTTTTCCCAGTTTTTTCAATTTATGGCTGTCATGCAGTAAGCTAACAGTGCTAACCGCCATATCACTGTGTCCGGAATAAATTGTGATAAAAAGAAAAAACCCTGAAAAAAGTTGTGTAGGTTTGTCTGTAGCAGTTTAATGGAAATATGTCTCTAATGGTACAATCATATTCAATAAACTAAAGAGATGCATAGCGATGAGGCTTGTTGGCTGGATAAAGAATGACAACCTTTAAAAAGGTATTTAACATACTTTTTGATTAAGCCCACGTTTATGCATTGAAAATGTGTTTTTGTCGGTCTGATGTAACGTTGCAATCATAAATGTCATGTTTTCATTAGCCGTAAGTGGGAAAAAAAAAAATCATCATAATTAACACCAATAAAGGCCTGAAGACATCAGCATAATCTGCAGTTGATCTACATAATGTGTTTCACTCGGTGAAACGAGTCACTGAAACAAAGCAACTTTTCAATAACGGTTCGATTTATTGAGCGGGTCGAGGCTCAACATATCTCACCTTAGGAAGCAGCGCAGGGCGAGGCTTCCTGCTCTTCGGCGCTGCGTCACAAAACCAACGTTTCACAGTGAGTGCAATAACGACGAAGAGGTTTCTGAGCGGGAAGCACTGCTTTTGGTCAGACAGGACATCTTAATTGGGAGTTTAACTGTTGCTTTCAGCACACGCGCACACACACACCCACACACACACACATTCCCACTTTGCTCCAAACTGCAAAGTTCTGCATGGTGGGAATTTGATCAGCTGCACTCGTCCAATAGGGTCCACCGGGAATCTGCTCAATGTATGACTGCACTGGGTGTGTGTGTGTGTGTGCGTGCGTTTGTTTCTAATACCTTGTGGGGACCATTTTCCTGACACATGCTACGTTGTGGGAACTGAAGCCTGGTCCCCACAAGGGGAAACACTGTTTTTGGGACAGGGGTTAGATTTAGGACTAAGGCGTGAATTGAGTTTTGGTTAGGGTTAGGGTTAGGTATGTAATGGTTAAGGTTAGGATAAGGGTAAGGTTTAGGCTGTAGAAATGAATGGAAGTCAATGGAAAGTCCCCGCAAAGATAGCCGCGCAAACATGTGTGTGTTTGGCTTCATTTGCTTAACCCAGCAATAACGAGACTTCAAGGCCGTACTGCGTTTCTGCTATTAATAATCTTCAGTTTGATGTCGGTAATTTCGTGTTTACTATAGTAAACCTCGACCTTGGTGCTGCTGGGTGGTTTAATTTTAAAAACACATAATCTTATCATTATGACATTATTTTTTAATAAAAAGGTTACATCTTCAGAAGTCTACTTTTGCCACAGGGTTCATCACTCTTTAATTGATGATTGAGCAAACCATCAGTTGACCGAGGGGTAAAAAAAAAAATTATCTTAATGAAGTGTTTCGGTGGGTAGTTTTCACATTATTAGTTTTTTTTTTCTTCTTCTAATGATTCTTCAAATGCCACAATGCTCAATTTGACCTTTTCTTCTTTCATTTCTTTTAATTTTTGACATTTAAAATGATCAGGAGAATGGCCTTAGAGCATTTTTAGTTCGTTTAAGTTTCTGGACTATTTGTTGTAAAGTTCTGGATAAACCCAGTACAGCAAGCCACAAGTTAAATTGGCCTCATGATTATGTGATTATGTGTCTCTTTCTTTGAGAATTTCCCCATCGGTACCGAGAAACTCCCATTTGTCAGTCACGAGGTAAAAAGAGAGTCTTGTTTTATGTGAAGCATAATATGAAATTTTATGCACACCCACATAATAATCAATGGCTTTTTGCGTAGTTCCACTCCCACAAATACTGATGCAGCAGAGCCCTAGCAGAGGCGTTTGAATGTCAAATATGATTCAATTTAATCTAGTGCAAGAACTTGCAAATGGCTCATCAGAACTGTCAAACCGTTTTCACTCCAGGATACGGATATTTTATTGAGGGAAAACAACAGGCAAATATGCAGCCCTCTGCTTATTAGTGGCAGAAAACGAAATGCTTGAGCACAAGACGCTTTTAATTACATTTTTTATGTTTAACTTACAAAGCGTAGGCAAGGTCGACGCTGACAGGATGGAAGTTGTCAAGCTAAATGGGAACTTTAGAGGTTTGTTGTGTTTGAGAGGATTTTTCTCTGAAAAAGCAGACATGTTGGAGAATGGAAAGGCTACGGAAAAGGACTTCAAAAGTTTGCTCAGAAATGGGATCTGGTCACCATGGATTCCACAGAGAATATGAGGACTGAAGGTAATCGGGGCTGATGAGATTTGCCCGAGATGCCGGCGAGTCTGAAAATGATTGGATCATTGTGGTGGACATGTCTTTAATATTATAGGACTTGGAAAATACCTGTGAAGCGCCAAGCCCAGGTGGTGCTCTCGGCTTTTACTAAGTGGACTTGAGATCCTTTTTCATGTGTCCTAACTTGCAAATTTGTTTGATTTGTGGAACATTTGCCACCTTCAGTTCAAACAAAATCTGTGTCAAATGTTTGCGAAGCAAAACTTTCCATTTGCGCTGGTATCATTTTGTAAGGTTTTGCTAGACGCTTCTGGAGGTCGGCCGCACAAACGTCTCGCCCGGATTTATGAACTCACACAACGTTGGCGCCAGTCAAAGTTTGTGCTGCTAAGATTTTCATTTGTGCTGCTTTTGTTTTGAAGATACCCAAACTTTACCCAAATCAAGCGAAATCGGTGTCCGAAGTTTGTTCCGCCTTTCGTGCTACGCATGTGCAGAATTTTTCCGCACTCATACTTAATTGGTAGTTGATTGCAGATTTTCCACAAAAATGGTCAAAAGCTTTTCCACCTTTACTAATCAGCTGCCTCAGCATTCATTGATGTCAGATTATAGTCCGTGATCTAAACACAGAGTAACAAAAAGTCGCATTTGCCGTCATAAATAAGCGCAAATATCGCAAGTGTTTCCAAATTGGTACCACAGGCACTCTGATTGTTATCGTAAAAAAAAAAAAAAAAAAAAAGAAATCACAAAATGTATCACAAAATCCTGGAGGAACTGCAAAGATGTTCGATATTATTACCTACTTTTAAGATTTCATTGATTTTTTTTTTTTTTTTTTTTTAAAGTTTGTGAACAGGTTTCATCAATACATTCTGACACAACCGGCCCTTTAAGAGGATTCATGATCCTGATTTCACCCAAAGCAAAACATGAGTTTGACTTCCTGCTCTCGGGCATCCTGGAAATCTTCCCTTGAATGTCTGAATGTCGTCCACACTTGGGAAGTTACGGGTGTATTAATGGATTTTGATGTTTTTGTTTATACTTATGTTTCCTTTAATTTTATTTCAAAATAAAATTGAAATAAAGGGATTTTTTTCCCCCCAAATGTTTATTTAAAATAATAATAATAAAAATTAAAATAAAAAAAAAAGCTCTTGTCGCCCTTGTCAGCTGATTAACCTGAAAAGGGAGCTGCTACTTCACAACTCAACAAATGCACCTCATTAACTGGCTTGCGTTTCGTGCTCAGACATTTTTTTGTGTTCCACGTCCAAAATCAGGGTGAGGCTTATGCAAATACTTTTGGGAATGTAATCACTTGTGTGAGGTATTTTCTTTTCTTTGTTTATCAAATCCACCCTTTTTCTTTTTATGTGAATATTATTTTGTTGTTCAGCGTGTGTAATCTCCATCTGTTTGTTCCCTCCCCCATAACTACTGCATAGCCATGTATTTTTTTTTTTTTTGTTGGCATGTTCAGCACTGTTTTATCGGTAGTCCAGCCTAATATCCCTAAACAATGCCAGCAGGCGTTTTTACAATACAAAACTATGCAAGATAAAAGAACCCCAGGCATAATTAGGCTTGTATATTTTGCAAATAACCACAATGGTAAACGACCCGAGGATAAAAGTAAAAGCTGGAAAAACATGTTTTCATGCATTTGCACCGAATGCACAGGTCATAAAATCTGTCTTTGTTTATTTGTACTCACAGTGAGTTTTATCTTTGAATGAAACAGAACTGAACTCTATATTTTTATGCTATTTGCTTTTGCTTAACATTTTGGAATTGGTATTTAATCGTAAGGACGCTTGTCCATCGTTGGACTTTCAATTGTTGCAGAATGCGTAAAACGTGTAAGGTAACTGCGTCTACCACAGCAAAGTTCAACCAGTTAGTGAGGCGATGAGCCGAGTCAGAGAGTGTGTGTGCAGCACACGCCTCTCTCACTAAAGCGGTGAAAGTGATAGACGGTCTTCACACAGCTCCTGAACAACCAGGTTGTTAATTACAGACAAATAGTCATAACAACGGAGGAATTAAAAAATACATTAAGACTTATATTGAGGGGTTGGTGTATATCAAAGGTTGTTCATTCAGAGAGCCAATAAAATCTTGTGTCAAATTCTTTTTCTCAGATTGTCATCAAGACAAACATAAATGTTTCAGAGGTAGAATTTCAGTCAGTAAGACCACTTCTTTTTTTTCTTATTCACACCCAAGATTTTGATAGTTATTATAGAGAATGTTGTGGAAGTAATAAATATTGTAACTGGATTCATCAGAGGAGTACAAACAAACAAAGTGAAGCATTATGAATTCCCACTACTGCCGTGATCCTCTAACCCCCAGTTCACACTTCTTGCGCCTCCGCTTCGCTGCGCCCAGCAACGGAACGGACTCCGCAGTAAATACGCACCCGTGACTACATGTGCTTAAAATCCTAACTATATTCATGAAAATGTGGGTATATTTATATGTATATGCTGTCAGTTAAACATTGATTTTATTCTGAAACACCTTGAGGTAAGTTATCTCGCTCAAGTCTCAGTAGGAGCGTTTGTCAAGGCAGACGAAGTGAGCGCAGCCGTACTTTAGATGGCACTACTCATTCTTTTTATGACTGACTTTATTGAGTGAACTATCATTTTCCATGCATTGTTCGAAGCACTTCTGAGCAGAGCAGGACCGCATACAAAGTAAATTAGGGTGAACAGGAACGACTGCGAGTGTGCATCGTGGCGGAGTGGAGCGGAGACGCATGCAGTGTAAATCTGGGGTTAAGGTTGCTGCTCATTTTGCACTGCTGTAGTTCTGATCATTTTGCACCGGCGTTTTTTGGTTTAGGGTTTGGGATTCATCTGCAACTGTACATTTTCTAACAATCATTGTTACAAAATGTTGTTCTATTTGTAGAATGTGAAGAATGTCTTACTTATCTTGAGAGCCATTGATTTAAAGTACATCTTCATACCCACAATGTCAAAATCAGTTACTGACTTTACCGACTTATTCTGTCAGGGTCACAGGGGGTAGAACCGGCTAACGGGTGATGAGGTAGTCTCCAATTGCCAATGGTCTTTGGCAATAGGCAAAGACCATTGGCCTATTGAAGACGGGGGATGTACCCCATCTTCATGTACCAAAAGATAGAGTACATCCTGGAAAGGTTGCATGTCCATCACAGGGCAACACAGACACATAAAGACAATGCATGGTCAATGTGGTCAGTTAACCCACACTAGCAGTGTTGGACTGCAACACAGCCATGAACTGCAGCAACATTGCTATCAACTGAATTAATATGTCTGAGATTATCAGTCGAGCTGCCCAAAACTGGCTTACAGAATGTACGATGATCAACTAAAAGGCTATAGCCAACATCTTAGTACTGCTGAAAAACAGAGACATTTAAACCGTAATCTCTTGGCTTTACTGCTTGTATTCAAAATGTTCATAAACAGCAGATGATGCTTTGATGAACTGTTTATTAGTTAAAGGTCACTGATGAGGAGTAAGAGGTTTAGAAAGCCAACAATTCACTGGCGAGAGAATGTGAAACTTAACATGTTGAGCGAGGCTCCTGGGAGAGGAGCTGTGAGCAGGACGGTGTCGGTGCCCTTTCACGTGTAGCAGCCACTGCCCGTGAGAATACCCGGTGACATTTAACTGTGTGGATCGCCGGCTACTGGAAATTCACCATGCCCCCTTCCTCAAGTGTCAAACAACGCAGCATACAGCTGAATGTTGCAGACCGTATTTCAGCGCACAGAGTTCAAAAACCTTTCATCTGGTGTCTGTCGGCTCCTGTTGAGTAGCAGAGACCGATGTGACAATATGAATGCCTTACTGAGGCATTCACGAAACGATTCATCCGCTCACACCGAAACTATCGCTTTGCAAATCGGAGCTGTTCACTCTCTCGTCACTTTTAAATTGTCTCCTGGGTCTTTCAAAGTTTTCATCACCTTTCCTTTCATCTCCGTTCAGACTTGGACGACGGATCAACGGGGCTTTCACCAGTCTAGACTATATTGTTACGATTATGCAATCTACCTTATTGGTTTTTATTTTTCCCTTTTGATGTGTTGCAAACATGAATGCAAGTTCATTATTTCTTTCTCACCGAGCTGTGACTAGGCCATCCATTGTCCACTTTCCCAAGGCATCTAATTAATATAAAGCAACAACAAGTAGCAAAACAAAGGCATGCAACGCAGTTCATGAGATTGTTGCATGTTGATAAACTTCAAGGAGAAAGCCAGAGAACCTGGATTTCACTAATGTTTGAAGTTGAGGGATGATGTACTTGGAAATGTATCACAACCTTTTGTGGTTATTATTGAGAGAGCAGTAAAAAAAAAAAAAAAAGAAAAGAAAAGACAATTAAAGTGTGCAGCCGTGTTTCAATCAACCACTGGTGCGCAAGTTGGATTAACGAAAATTATTTTTAAAATAATGAAAATGCTTTTTAAAGAGAAGTTTCTTTGCGCTACGACGGATTTTCAGCTGAAATTTGTGCATTTCACAAAACTGCATGGGAAAATTATAATTTTTTGCTTCACATGCGAAAAAAGTGACCAGAAAGCGCACGCTTCCACTGACGGAAACGACGAAGACGACGACAGGAAGAGGCAGGAGGATGATGGCGCAATGTGTTTTTTTTTTTAAATGACTTGTTACATGAGCAAACTTATTCACATGTGACTTTGCGTTTCTCGTGCGATGGAAACAACGCAATTGCGAAACCCGAGTCTGTTCGGCATTATCGGCAAAGGTTTACGAGATCACATTCTTATGGAAACGTGTGCAGTAAATAAACCAGAGGGTTAAACAGACTCTGACTGGAATGGAGGAAAACCGTCGAGGAGCAAAAGCTCTGAAAGTTATTAGAAAGGCACAAAGGAGCCGCAGCTATTAACTCAGAGGAGACTGATTGTGCAACGAAGAACAGGTGTGTGATTAACTGAATACAAGAAGCATGAGTGGCGGAGGAGAGGAAACGCAAAATGATTGCAAAGGACCAGGAAAGCGGATAAAAAAACAAAATCTTCCATTAAGCGAACAGGGCAGCGATGACTAAGCAGAGCAAAATCGAGCAAATTACAAAACTAATATATTAAAAAATTCAAACCCGGAGGCTTCAGGGCGCCAGTTCCATTAAGTAATCCAAATGTCGCACAATAATTGCTTTCAGTCAATATTTTCTAAATTGAATGGTGTTTATTGGTGCTTTTATGGAACGAGGAGTGGAAAACAATACCTAAATGAATTATAAACACATTTTATTTTTTTTTTAGGGGGGGATTCGCAAACATTCTCAATTTATTGACATCGAACAAAATGATAATTTCCCATCCCTCCCAGCTTGCCAATCGGTCATATTTTCTGATTAGTCTGAGGTTAGAGTAGAATAAAGTAGAACAGAAATATCCTTTATTGCCTCAGAGTGTGGGAATCCAGATATCGCAACGGTGAGTTAAGGTAAGTGGGAACATGCACCGTGTCTAATGGAAATGTACAAAGATAAAAAAAAAAAAAAAAAGTAGAAATAAGAGAGAAATAAAGACAAATTTACATCATACAAAGCAGGAAATCAAGCAGCAGAACTCAGACTTTACTGCTTCACATTTAGGTCCATTTATACGAGTATCTGTTAGCCACTTAGGAAACATGTAAATGTAAATAGTCTCATGCTGAATCTGGTTGAGTGCATTCAAGTCATCACAACTTTAAGCGAGTGAAATGACCAAATAAGAATGTCATTAAAAAAAAAGAACAAAACAGAAAGAGGGGAATAAAAGTTTAAGGATACACTGAAACAACAAACGGTTCTAAAACATATGAGAGGTGGGAAAGCAAAATCTGGAAGTGGATCAGGGATTCATTGTGCTCCAGTTCTTGCGGGTCAACAGAGGTGAAGCAGAAGAGTGGAAGCGGGAAGCACAGAGACAATCGGGGGGAGAGATAGCTGGAACAAGAGCAGTAATGAGCCGAGGCTTTTTGAAAGACACCAGGTTGAACGTGTCACACTCTTTAATGCAGCTGCAGCATTTTAATTGAGCCAGAAGCGCAGAAAAAAAAAAAAAAACACTTCACAGATGTTTTTCAAGCACCCTCAGAGTGTCCTTGTTTTCGCCATCGCTTTTGCTTTTAGTGTATTGTTTGAAAGTGGTGTCGCAAATGTTCTTTGGCGAAGAGAGAAAAATATTGGTATTAGGTACTGAAACATGCGCAGGCTTTTTGTGTGGCAGCTTACCGACTGTGCTAGGTGACTTTTAAAAACACCAAAACTAATTTAAGACAAGATAAATTAGTTTCTCTCATGTTTCCAGAAGTATATATCTAGAATAGTCTTTAGTGCCATCAGAGTTTCAAAGATAAATGCATCTGTTTTAAAGGGGCAGTATTATGTAATTTTGCCGTTTTATAGCACTATTGAATAACAATGTTGCCTTCAGTTATTATAAAAATGCTGTATATATCATACATTTGACTTTGTAATGTAACACCTTAAAATTGGGCTTCTGTCTCTTTAAAAACTCCTGCTCTTTCTGAAACTCCGCCTTCAGGAAGTCATCACAACATGGCTTCTCTGTTAGCAACATTTTTACCAGCGTTACACTGAGAAGTAGCTCATGTGATGAGCTCAACCGATATGCAGTTTGATTAGGTGTTTGCTAATTGCTGCTGGCTAGTCTGACGGAGCCGAGTTTTGGAGTTGCAGAGGGAGGGCTGCTCTGTGAGGCGGAACCTGGAAACCTCAGCTCACAGGAAGAGCTTCGTCCTTGAAGGCGGAGCTTGGTCCATCCAGTCGTTTTGCACTCTGGAACGGTTGCCATGGAGATTAAAGGAATTCTTAAACATATGAAAGGAAGGTTTGTTTGTTTTTTTTATGAGGGAATCGCATTACAGCATGACGTAAAGCTCAAAAGAGTCAATTTTCCATCACACTGCCCCTTTCGAGGCTGATTTGCAGTTTTCACTATCAGAGCTTTAAAAGTTGCTGCAGAAAGACAATGTGAAGAAAGACAGTCAGACTGATGTATGGAATTTGCATTTATGTCAGAGAATTGGGCAAAAAGAAAAAAAAAAAAAAAAAAAGAGCATGTGTTATTTCCATTGACACCTGTTGCGGTACCCTCCACGAACACGTCGTCTCACAGCCAGAGCGACGGCGTGCGTCGACTAAACGAGAATCCGCCGTGATGGATGCGGGAGCGCTGCCCGTTTCGCCGGGAGCAGATGGGAGGAAATGTAACACCCCGCTCGGTGGTGAATGACTGATGCAATCGCTCCACGTTTTCTGCTCCATCAAAACCGAAGGCGAGCGCTTGAACACGCCTGCTGGTGTGAGAAGGATCTTAACACACCGCGCTTTGTTTGGTCTTCTGTGTTGCGATAACAAAAGGGGAGAGTAACACTTTATCCCGGGAGGTGTGGATAACGCTGGCACAGGCCGCCAGCATATTTGTTTGTGTGACTGAGCGCGTTCAGACGAGCCGGACATAAAAGAGTTATTGTGCTCCGAGAGAGATCTCTTATGTTTCATACATGCCTTACTCTGCTTAGTTAGTAAAAAGAAAAAAAAAAGTTAAATTGTCTAACCAATCTCGAAACTTTTAGGATTTCTTTTTGGTAAATAATTTTGTTTAATTAATATGAACTAATTTGGCGTGTGTGGCACAGACTGACGGCATGTCTGCCACCTATTGGCCAATGACTCGGTTCCCCTATGACCGTTAGCAAGTATGTACAAAGGCTAATTCAGGCTAGCCTTACGCTATACAGGTAGCTCTCGTTATTTAACTCATCCATAACATCCAAGGCCCGATGTTTGTAGCCATTTCCTGTTAGCGTACCTCGACTGTCTTTTGAAGAAGCACTTGGTTTTTATAAGTAAAAGAAAAAGCATTTTTAATGCTTTCCAACAATAAAGCTAGCAATGTTAGTCCCAGTCGCTACAGCTTCATACATACTGTAACTTTATCTTGACGACGCTGCAGCTTCACCTGTTAGTGGGTCATGGTAATTAATGAAGCTCCATCTGTTCTGAAAGATATCACCGGTGAAAATAAACTTTTTCTTTTTTCACTTACTAGGCATGCTGCCATCACTTCTTCATATTGGAATATAAATCCAGAATAATAATTTACAGTACAACTAATTTATTGCAGTTATTTGTTTATTTTTATTTCTAAAAAAGGCAATTACGTTTTATATATATATATATGTCTTGGGTTTTTTTTTACAGTTGATTGCACAGTTAGCTCCTGGCTCCTAAGTCAGCATATTTATGTCTGTTTAAAAACAAAAGAAAAACGTTTTCAGTCAATTCAGTACTGATTTTCTGTATCGGTCGATACTAAACCTCAGATATCGATATTGGTATCAGAAGTGAAAATAGTGAATTTGTGTATTTCTTTGTATTTTTACAAATGTGTCTAGGTGCATGACATTTTTGTCATTGAAATCATGTCATTTATTTCTGCTAAAATAGTTTCTAACATTTTTTTCAGAAAGTGGATGCAACTGTCCGAAGTCCCAAAAGGTGCTAACCGTTGCAACAAAACTATGTAATTTAGGGAGCCGCTAATGAAGATCAAGACGTACACGAGCGCGAAAGCTAGCTGCTCTAAAACCATCTGTTTCAACTCAGTTAAGTGGGAAAATTGCAGAACTTTAAACCCTGCTGCATAAAACCAAAGCATGTCAGAATCCTTCCATTAAGCCAACAGAAAACTGTGCAAACTTGTTTTCTGACAGTATCCATCTTGTAAGCAGATGATAAGAAGGAAATTAAATAAATCACTTTGAACAAGCATGGTATTTCTTTGGGCCTCCCCCCCTCATGGCTTCCCCACGGCTTTTCCTTACTGTCTGTCTCTGCCTCTGTCTTCTTCTCACCTCAGTGCTCTGAGAACTCTGAGCTCCCATGGAGTGGGTGTGCTTCACACTTACATAAAACCAGCAGGTTACACAATTTAAACGCTCCCTCTGCCCATGTATGTGCGCATGCATGTTCCCCTGCATGTGGGCTGGAGGGGCTAAAAGTCTTGACAGAGTCTAGTATAAAAGGAAACGACTAATGATATCACTGCATGTGAGTGCGTGGGATTTTTGTTGCTGTGCAGTGCTGTGTATATTCGTCCTGTGTGTGTGTGTGTGTGTGTGCGTGTGTGAGCAGAGCAAGAGAGAGAGACTTTCCTTCCAGAAAAGAAGCACAGCTCCCATTCATTATGTGTTTATATCCACTTCCACTTTGTTCTCTCTATATTTAAAACTGATGTGATGTTTTTGATTATCTATGTATGACAATTCAAGGTTCTCATAGTTGCCTTTTTTTTTTTTTTTTGCACATTTAGTGGAGGAATCTATCTGATTCCCTCTCAGATAGATTAAGTCTTGCACGTTGGTAAACTACTGTTAGTAAAAAAAATTGTTCACCATCCTTATGAAAATGTTAAGCTATGACATCACATTATTAGTCCCATTGCAGACAGAGAAAATTAGTATATTTTCACCCCCAAAAAACTCTGAGGTTCATCTCAGAAATGTCTGAGGACAAACGAGAAAATTTCGGAGCTCCAAAAGCTAAAGATTTTCTTAGAAAAAAAACAACTCACCTTTTGGGATTAATCTCAAACAACAACAACAACAAAAAAATCTGAGATTCTCAGAAATATACTATATTACATCTAGTCGATTGGGTCGGATCAAGAATCCCAACACTTTTCACAGAAGGCTTTATTAGAATAACATGTCTATGAACGTTTCACCAGTTAATCAGATGTTGACTTGAATGCATGTACAAATAGAGTATGGAGCCTGACGACAACCTTAGCAGAACGTAATCTTACTGGAACATTTAAAGTAAGACTTACTTTAATTTCACACTACGCCATGCAGACTCTCTGTCTGCACTCATGAATGTTGCTGACTTTGGATACGGGAGTGGCTCCACCTGACAACCGGCCTGATTCTGAAAAACTCAAAATCTCTTGAGCAATAAACTTTAACTCTCAGATGCTTCAGTTGATCTTAAAATATAGCAAAAATTACCACTTAAGACAAAATTTTGTCAAAAGTCTTGCCCATCAAAGGGCATTTTTAGTTCCACACCATTCATCTACCGCCATACAATACGGAGTGCATAAAAACTACAAAACAAAACACCACATTTCTTATATTTCCCTTCAACCTCCTACCTTTTTTTTGTGTTATCACTAATAAAACCCCTTTGGAGCTCAGAGATGCGGCAGAATGATTTTCAGTGCTCAGTCAGCGGTTCAGATGCTTAGAGAGTTACGGCGGTTCAGATATCGACAACCCAGCTGTCATCTTCGGTTAGCGAGTGTGTTGGCGGAAGTGTTTTTGTTTGTTCCTCACATTCTAATCTCACACCCAAGCACACCTTTTTTTTTCTTTTTATTTTCTTTGTCTCTTTGCAGTTGCTTCTTCCTCCTCCTTTGCCCTTGTCATCTGTCTAATCCACCTTAGGTCTCTCGTTTTATTTTTTATTTTTTCAAAACCCACTTATCTCTGCTTGTTTCCCCTTTTGTCTCCAACTCTCTCTCTCTCTTTCCACTGCTGTACAATGGATGCTGTCGCTTAAGAGTGCAATCCTTTCCTATCCTCTCTATGGTTTCTCACACACCTTCCAAATAAAACACACACAGGAATCCAAGCGTATAAACCTATATATCCCGGCTCCTTGTGCAACACATGCTCACTCGCACAGAACTCAAGGGTGCTCCTCTGTAATTCCAGTGATGAGTTATTTTGCCTCGGGGCTGATCTTTCTCGCGGGGTATCTGTCAAATCAACCACCCCACGCTCCTTCTCCCGTTTTTTTCCCTGCCATATATCATCCCTTTGCTCATGCCTCCCTCCACCTCCGCTCCCTTTCCGTCTCTCATATGCATACAAATTTCATCTTGTTTTATTATATCCATCTGATTCCCATAGCCTCTCCTGCTCCCAGCTTCCAACCGCCACACGCCGTTCTCCTAATGTTTCACCGTTTCAGGCCGTCTTCCGCTGTGGAACGTAGGCTCCTTCCATCGTACGCACTCGAGTGTGCGACCGTCCGTCCGCATTCAGCCACTGAGGTTTGGGGTGGGGGGTTTCATCAGTGTGGATGTAGAAGGGGATGAGCAGCTTCCTCCCTTTTTTGAAATCAAAAGGCCGTCGATGCCACTAATGAATGTGAGCTAGGACAGAACCTAAGCAACGGCAGCCCTGATGGGGGTGTTGACTCACTGATCCCAACTAGATGGCATTTATTACGGGAGTAGAAGGCTTTTAGACGTTTTTGAATATAATAGATTATTTTCAGAGACTTACCCAGACGCTAGAGTTGGAAAGTCTGAACTTTTGCATCTGTACACGGAGCATCAGCCAATCAGAGAGACTGCGCCGTGTGATGGGGTGTCCTGCCAGGATGTGCAGGCAGGTCGTCAAACTGGACTCGGGTGAGAACGAATTTATGCTGAAAGCGAACCATATCACTGATAGGTGATCAAACTCAGAAAGACTCTGAAATACCTGGTGAATTCAAACACAGTACAGAGGTACCAGACGACATGTACTGGTATAAATGGGTAGGGTTTATGGTAGGGGTCGGGGTTGGGCTGTAGAAATCAATTAAAAAAAAAAAAAAAAAAAAGAACCATGAATACCTTTAAATGCATCTGTATATTTTTCACATATCCTGTCAAAAAGGTTGTTGAAATAAATAGAACATTTTGAGAAACATAGTTCATGACGAACCTTTTTGAAGGCGCAAGACGAAATGTAAAAGAAAGACAAAAAACCCCAAAACTATAACTTTTTTGTATACATATATAAAAAAAAACCCATTAAACTTTACCCATGATGCACTACAAATTCCCAGCCTTCTGGTCAATCAGTGTGACAGGCTGCTTCCAGTAAACATGAGGTGTGTGTATTTCCACTCCTCCAAACACTTACTCCTCATGCGTGTGTCAATAATTTCGTTTATCTCAGGAGGCGAGAGACTGATATGCGGTCACTTCCTGTACCTCTGAGGGCCGTAGATATTCAGATTGTGTTAGCAGCAGAGGGCTACAGCTGCGTCGCAATCTATTTTTACCAGCCATAGATCCTAGTGGTCTGATACTGTCAGAGCCTCACATCCAGACTAATGGAGGACAGGCTTAGAAAAACACAGCAGTTATTCACTCACAAAGTAAAAAAACAAGAACCTGTGGGTATACAGAGAGTCACAAACAAGCTAGCACATATTGAATTTAATCAAAAGATCGATTATTGATCTCTGCACAGCAATTATTTTTGTTGCATTGTGAATGAAGAAAAGGAACCCAATAAGTGGACAAATTAAAAGGCATTTAAATAAAATAAAAAAAACCATACAGAATGCGACTGAATTGAAGATGTATCGTTCATGTAGCATTAGCATTTCCACAAAGCTGATGCTCTTGGGAGCCAGCTTACATCGACGGCTGGAATTGATGTTTACACCAGAAATCACAGCAGCACAGAATTTAATCCAGCGGCGAAGATGCATTTTTTTGAAAAATATCTTTTTTTTGTTGTTGTTTTATAAAAAGAGCCGCAAAGAAATTCTCTAGAAAAGCCCGATGTGACAACATGAACCGCCGTGCAGCTCCGCTTAAAATTTGATCAAAAGCATCGAGTCAGGTGCCAAAGAAACAGGAACAGCTTCTCCAGTCGACTTCTGACAGCAAAAAGAAGATTCATAGACCAAAGTTGGTATTTTAAGTTTTCATCATTTTGTTGACTTAACATCAGAGCTTCAGTTTCAATGTACTGTTTCAATCCCTTGTTGTTTGGACGATTAGCTTCAGTGATTTTCAGTTTAGATCATTTCTTTAATATGGTTTTTTCTGCTGTCTTGCTTTTTTAGTTTTCTCCTTCAGTTGTTTTCATTGTTTGTGTTTAGATCTTAGTCCAGTAGATAAGTATTTCCACCTCGCCTCGGTTCTTCTCCATGCTATCCCAGCTGCTCATCATTTCCTCATTTATTCCTACCTTCATCTGTAATTAGCTCTTCTGCTCTTTCTGTGATTTCTCATCAGTATATTTAAGCTCCCTGGTTTCATTATTCTCCACTGGCTCCTTCTTTTGCACCGCAGTTTGCAGAAAGTTCTCCTTTTAATGGCTCAAAATGATTAAGAGTTTGGAGTAATCGTCTCAAAACTTGGATGTTAAGACATGTGAAATCTTGTTGTACTGTCTTTTATCAGTCACTGATACTCAAAAACCTTCTGTAGAGTCTGGATTACTATTGTAAGTCTGAACAAGACTCGCTGACTGTTATCACAAATGTTTATTGCCACCAATAAAAGGTGGTAATATTACTTACCATCACTTTTGAAATGCTCTAGTGAAGTAAAACGCCTCTTTTCTTGGTCTGTTGTTCTAATTTGCTTGATCAGAAACAATTGTGACAGAAAAAAATCAACAGAAGAAATATTTTTCCACAGCACCACACGTGTTTTTTTATTTTCTGAGCCGTACTTTTCTTCTCGGTCTAATCCACTTTAACTGCGTATGTGTCAAGCTTTCTCGTTTTATAGCTGCTGGTGCATTTCATCACGAGGGGGACTACATCTGTGAAAGCAGTCGCTCGTGTGAAGCCACAGTAAAATGACTGCGGTCGTGGGGCAGTTTGAGGTTAAACCCCGTCCTTGAGAAAAGCACTCTATTCTTGTGTGTGTGTGTGTGTGTGTGTGTTGCTATGGCTCGGCTGAAGAGGTTTATTTGAAGTACTAACTTTTAAATCCACATTGAGCTGACTTATTCTTGAATAAAATCAAAGCTCAGGCATGCAGCACGTCGCGCCGCGTTAGCTTGTTGCACACTCCGGCTCATGGCCGAGCCAGAGCGGGTCAGAGACAACCCCAAAGTTCACTCCTAGCAGGTTGAATTTCTCTCAATTATTCAACAGGATCTCTACCAGTCGTATCAACTCTCGAATTGTTCATGCAGCAGTTTGCCAGAGGCCCAACTGTTTGTACTCTGTAGTGGGACCTCACCCCAATCTGACATTTTGTTTTTGTTGGGTTTTTTTTTTTTTTACACTGTTTCAATTGCTTTACACATAAATTTCTAACCAGTTCAATTATCTTTTTGTTTTCAAAGTGACCATGATCTCCAAACCACTAGACCTTTGGAGGTTTGGCGGTTTTGTTGCACCCAGAATCTTCTTCTCAACTCGGGTCTTCTGGTTTTCACAACGTCATTCGCATCTGGCTGGATCAGCTGCTCCCCTTTGAATCTCGGGGAACTTGTAGTTCCAAAGATCCTTCTGCAGAGTTCCGAACAAAGCAGGGTCAAGGTTTACTCCAGAACGTTAGATTCTCTAAACTCTTCTTCTTCCCGATGCTGGAACCAGAGTGATGCAGTGTATCGTTGAATCAATAGTTTAGTCTTTTATAATCAGTTTTTCATTATTGGAGATCCAAGAAAATAGAGTAACTAAAATCACAATTTGTTTTTTTCACCAATATGGGAGTTTTATAAAACTGCTCTCTGAATACAGTACAAGAGGAAGAGCAACACTTGAGATTATGACAAAGTGCACATGCGACACATAATAAATATACAAATGCATCAACATTTTACTTTAGTTTGAACAATTGAAGCTTCTGGGAAAATCCTTTAAAAGACTAATAAGAAATTCTCTTTTTTTTTTTTTTTGGACCACAAGTGACTTAAGATTAGAACTTCAAAAGAACTCCGACATCCGTTCATTTCTATTCTGTGTGAAGTGACCTTTGAACCAGCTCTTGTGAAGTGCAAAGTTTGACAACATTCATCGAAGGGCAACTCCACTCCAGAGGAATGTTATTCAGGTATGTAACAAAGTCTAAACGGACACAATGAAACAGGATTTTGTTTAGCAAATTCATGGTAACATATACACAAGCAAGACATAGTTCAGTAAATTCTGACCTAAAATGCCTCCTCGTTAAATATATTTGGACATGGATAAACATAACCCGGATACAATAAATGTTTGAGTGAGATGGAATCGTAATTTGATTCCTGTACTTCTAAATCGACTCTTCAGGGGGAAAAAAAATATTACTTAACTCCACTCAGTCGTCTCCCTCCCTTGATCCTCTTGTATATTCCTAGTAAATAACAATTCCTTCTCAAATTCATTTCCTCATTGCCCTTGTTCATCGTCTCCACCAGGTTCACTTTCCAATCAGCTAAAAGCTAACTGTGTTAGCCGTCATGTTTGGAGCACCAGGGGTATTTTCTCTGCTTATGGAACAGTAGATCACCGTAAGGAGGCGTCAACATCAATTACACACACACCTCTACACACACCTGCACACAACTGAAACAGAGCACGGAAGAAATACTCAATAAAAATGAAATGTTAATTGAATGATGTTCAGTTTATTTCTACATTATTAACTACCTGTAGATAAGAAATAATAATAGATCATTAAATTGAAATGTTGGTATCAGATTAACCCATTTTTGTAAATGCTGCTCATCTTTTTAACATTGTTATTGTGACAGTTATTTTCACAAGTGTCCAGTGTTGGAAGGCCGTCTTCTGAGGTTTTCTAACATTAAAATTGCTCAAGCTATGCAAATATTGAAGCTCAGTAGGATAAATTCTTGCTAATGCTTTTTTTTTTAAACAAAAAAACAAAAAAAAAAAAACAACTGTCATGTTTTACCTTTTCAATTTAAATGTAAATTTGAAGAGTTGCACATGTGGCAAGTTATTGCATATACTTGCATTTAATTGTTTCAGCAGATGAACAGGGCGCTGCCAGGCAACAGGAAGTATAATGCATTGCTTAATCTGACCTGTGGAGGTTCCAGATATTTTCACTAGTTTTAATTTGGTTTATCTTCACGGGAGGAAGTGGCGCTTTTGAGGTGTTCCGTGAAAATATACGCACCCCGAATAACTCAGATCTATTGCAAAATGTTGTGTGAGCTTTACAGATTTAAGATCGGTCGTAACATTTGACTCATAAATGTCACAAAACAAAAAATGTCAACATTAGACGCCGAAGGAGGAAAAGCAGCGTGCCGATTTCCATCGTCTAAAGATACGTAAAGAAATCCAGTAAAAAAAACAAAAAAACAGCAGTGACAAAAATAGACAAAATTAGTAATTGTGTTTTCATTAACCATAACTGTGCAGTTTGAACATTGTAATACTAAATTAGCTTCATTTAAAAATGAATAAATAAATAAAAATCCTGTTGTTTGGTTCATTATTTTAGAATGTAGTTTTATCTGATCAAGTGATGTTTTAAAGAAAAAAAAAACAACAACATGGCTTTGGATTCTGGCATAATTTTTATATATTTTTTTTAGTCTGTTAAATCTGCAGTGGATGAGGGGGTGTAAAGGCAGCACCACCTCATCCATCGGGGCTACAGTGAGGTGGTTTGTTTGACCGCATCAAAACTGGTTTACTTTGCAAAATTGCGATTAAAACATTTTGTTTACGTCACACGAGTCACATGATCAACAAGCGGAAGTTGCTGTTGGCACAAACCACAAAGAAGACGTCAGGAAGCTGCTGGAGGATCAAACAACTGTGTTTTTTATTTAATGTAAATGCTGCCATTGCGCAATTCTGTGTTTTTGCACTTTTTGTTTGTTTTTGTTTTTTTTCAATATTAGGAGAATATCAATCAAATCTTGCTCACATTTGGAATGGAAACGAAGCTGGCGGCCCTGTATTAGTCAAGAGTTAGCAAGCAGATGCAGACAGACTTGCTCGTTTTTTAAATTTACGAAGGCAAAATCTCACCGGCATGAACACACACACGAGCCACTTGTAGCTGCATTAAACCCCGCCAACTTCTCAGCAGCACCTACACACCTACACACACACGCACGCAGGTTCACCATGCACACGGAGCATTCCCCGTGCCAACAACAAAGTCTGACTGTTTTGTAAAGCATCACTAAAGCTCTAAGTGCTGGCACTGACTGTCTGAATAGGACGAATCCACACGAAGCCGACGTGGCTAATCGGAGCTGCGGCAGCTGTGAAGCACCTGCTGCAGTTCAGATTTGCAGAGAAGTGTAGCAATCCTTTATTCCCTTAACTGCGTCTGCAGCCGAACGCCTCTTGTTGCTCAGCAGCGTTTCTCCTGCCCGGGTCTGACAGGGAGCCCGGCTAATTGCTGTTTATGGTTTGAAGCCCAGAGGAAGAGAAACTGAGACTGGAGATTCTGGGTGGTTTTGCTGACGGAGCTTTGAGATGAATAAATCTGCCGTTAGCCGTCTCCGCAAACTGTTTTGACATCTGCATCTGGATGAAAACAAAAACTATTTGATCCTTTTGGGCATGAATAATGAGTTAGGTCAATCTTTATAGAGCACAAAACGCTGTGTGAAGCAGGAGTTTGAATCTTGTGGAAGACGATTAAAACTGCCTTTTGTTCTTTAGAACTTATTATAGAAAACATTTGGAGACCTTGCTTTGTTTAAGGTTTCTGTGAAAAGTTTAACTTCTTGAATGGTGAGATTTACAAGCCTGAATATCTGAAGCTCATTTGGGTCAATCAGTTTGAGTCAAATTCGCTTTTTTTTTTTTTTTTTGCCCACATATGCGACCCATATCTGACTGTTTCCTCTGAACGACCCGATTCTGATCTTTTCAAAGAAGGAGTTGCAGGTTAGCATTCATCATAAATAATCCCAGATGATGATTTCCACTTTCGCATAAGACAGAAGAAACATCAGTGTGTCATCAGCACACACTGCCTCTCTCTCTCTCTGTCGGTTCAAGTAAACGCTGCTCCTTCATCTGCACACCGTCTCTCCAGCCAGTCTCCCAGAATTTTTATTTTTTATTTATTTATTTTTTTTTTTACTTGAGGGATAGGTGTAGAAATCTCCACCAGAGCAGAACAAATCCGGCTGACATTTGCGTCCAAACCAAACACGGCTCTGCGGTATTTCAGGCCTTGCGGTGTCAGTGTGAAAACGGTTTTTAGTGACAGCACTGCAGCGACCTGCGGGTTTTCCACCAGCTCCTCCGCTGGGCTCTGCTGGGTAAAGCGTTTTGTCAGGACTCTGGGTCTTTGGGTTTGATCTTACTCATCATTGTGTTTTAGTTCTCTTTAGGTTAGCCCTTCGTGGTCATTTCGGTTTTATTGTTTGAGGTTATTTAGTGCGATTAGGATCGCCGTGTTGTTTTCCTCGTCTGCAGCCCTTCATAGTGTTTCTAGTTGGGTTTATTCTTTAGTTTCCTGAGGTTCTGTTTTTCCTGTATGCATTGACACTTCATGACGAAAATCAGTTGACCTTTTGACTCTCAATGAGATTCAAAAGGTCACTTAAATTTGTGCTATTTAAGTGACATAAATAGCACAAATATTTGTTGTTGTTGTTGTTATGGTAACACTACAGGGGGCTACCGGGTAACACCAAACAGTTTTGTTTGGTGTTCTGTGGCATGATTAGTTATGCCACATTTGAATAAAGTGGTAGAATAGTTGTTGAGTCCAAACAAAAAAAAAAAAAAGAAAATAAAAAAAGAAACGCATTTCCTTCTGAATGAGTCGACTGATCCAATTTGTTCTTGGTTCCTGAAGGTGAGGCCTCGGTGCCGCGTCGCTCTGGTTTTACTCTCCTTCAACACAATGTAATTAGATTGAAAACTGGCTGTAGAAAAAAAAAAAAAAACATATGTTTGTCAGCAGGTGGTAACTTCTTGAAGGCGCTATGTGTTTGATTACAAAGCGGTTCTAGGATTTGACTCGACATCAGTTTCACAATATCAGAATCGGTGGTGCTGCTTTTATTCGCACAAGTGCAAATGAAGTTAGACAAAACTTACTCAAAAAACCCCCAGTAATGTTTAGTTTTTAAAGTCTGTAGCAAACAGAATCTCCGAATGGTGATGCGTCTGCCTTTACCATCTCATTTCCAAGTTCCTTCAAAGTTTCGTTTCCACACCAGACGACTTGGCGCCGTGTTGGATCCTCGCTCATTTGTCGGCTGGTTTTATAGCTGAGGCGCAACGAGCCAAAGGCTGAAGGAAATGTCAGGAAGTGGGGGGCCTACTTAAAGCTTTTCATCTAGGGCTGCCTACACCATTATTAGACTGCTGTTTGCTTTTTAGCGCTCTGTGCTTGGACGTAAATACGCCAGACCAGAGGGAAGTGGGGGGGACGAGGGGGCGCTGACGTGATTCAGTCCTAACGAGTGTCTGTCATATTCAATATGTACGTTTGGCTTATTTCGGTTTTTAAAGAAACTGAAATAAGCTTTAAGGCGACGCAAGTGAAAAATAATGTGGGATTGTATAGAAAAGCAGTACCTTTGAGTTTGTCGTTTGTGTGTAACTGTGTGGAGGTGAGGCTGCAGGCCATTAAGCCTCCAGCGCGTCTGCTAATGAGGATGTGTGTCGCATCAGAACAGCTAACTGTTCAAACTCTGTTGTTTTGATGGTTGTATCACTGTGTTTGACTTCTGTGGTCAATGCATTTCATGGTGATTGATACCTGCCACAAGGGGCGCCGCTAGGAATCTTGGGGCCCCTGACAAAAAATTAGATTCCCCCCCCCCCTTCGCAGCTGCTGTTACAATTTCTTGAGTCTTTCTAGCTCATCAAAAGCATCACAATTTTAACGGCTTGCAACGTCCTTACTTTCTTTGGTCGACTACTGATACTAGCACAATATTTACTGCACATGAATTTTACATCCAACAGTCCACATACAGTTTGCAAGTAGGTTGCTTAAATGTTTTCTATCAGTTTTAGATACTAAAATGTCTCTCCCCAGGAGCAACAGTCATAGGCAACATGCAACATATACATGAAGCAATCCAGACTTCTTAAAAAATGCTATGGAGGTGCATTTTATTCAAGCTGCAGTGTATAACTTTAATAAAAAATATGTTTTCTCCATATTTGTGATAGCGACAAATAAGCGACAGTTTGTTATGAGACAGATGATCTGTGAAAAGATCAATCTCTTCCACCTTATCCCTGAATTACTATTGCTAGCTAAAGTAATGCAACATTCCGACCAAGACAACCAATCAGAACCAGAAGGAGGGTCTTAATGCTGTCAATCAACCTCATTCACTCACTGCTAAATGTGCTAATGGTGGAGAAACAACTGATCATCACAGGAAAAATGTTTATCTGCTGTCACTGGTAGCTATGCTAACTAGACTAAGCATTTACAACAGGCTATGCTAGCTGCAGCATAGGGATGAGCAGCCACATGAGATTGTGATTGACAGCACTAAAACTCTGCTGCCACTGATTGGTTGTTTCTAGAGAGAACTGGGAGAAGGCAGAGGAAATAGATTTTTCACAGATTATCTCTCATACCATACTGACACAACATACTGACAGTATATATTTATTTAAAAGTTGCATACTGCAGGTTTAATTACAATTCATCGAGGACGGATCAGGAGGGACCAGAGCTGCTGCTGACTGACTCATCTGTTGTTAAGTGGTAAAAGGTACAAGGGACAGGTTAAATATATGAATATCTTGGTAATATTTTCCTTAATTCATTAAATGCTAGTGAAATGGAGGCAAACAGTGGTCTGTTGCTAAGCTAACTATGCTAAATGGTTGATTATCCCTGCCTGCCACCATGCTTAATTGGCTGTGAATATTATGTGTAATCAGGTCATTTGCTCTGTGAAAGGTGCAGTAGGGAGTTTACAGCGTGACGTTGTCTTTAGCACCAATTATGAGAGTTCAGCAGAGGCTGCGTTTTTATTTCTCAGCCAGCGGTAAGTTTTATTTTTCTTGAGCTGATATGAGTTATAACACTTTTGTTGTGGTGTGTAGCTGCTTGATCTCTTCAATGCGTTTCTGTTTATTGTCTCACACTCTGAATGGGTTTTCCCAGAGTGGTGTTTCTTGCTAATCCACTTTTTTCCCCCCAGTTCCGATACCGATATCTGAGGTTTAGTATCGGGCGATACTGATCCGATACAGAAATCAAGGCTGAATGGACTAAAAAAGTTTCAGACAGACATGTACGGAATTAAAAATTTGTTTGGTAACTCTGCACCAGTACGGCGCATTTAAATACACCAATAGCTTCGCAAGGTTGGTCAAATATCATAATTACATAACTTCTCATTGGTTCAGTTGGTGCAATTAGGAGCAGAATCAATTAATTTTATTGGTATTGTATGTCAGTTAATTGTATTACAGAAGTAGAAAGAAAATGTAAATGTAGTGTCTTCATGTTGTTCCACTCAAAAAAATATATACGAAGCATTTGAGGTATTTGGATTCTGACCCTTAGTTTAGCTCTTAGGTGAACCTCCACATGCATGACTTGTTCTGAAAATATAATACATTATATCAATAAAGTACAACAAAGAACAAACGGAATCAAAGCAGACTTTTTCATACTTCTATATACTTTCTGCTTTTTACAATGAAACAAGAATGTCTTTTGTTTTGGAAAATGTTTTTTTTTTTTTTCTTTTTAACATATTGCAACAACTTCAAATCCATGGTAGAAAATTCTCTGCACTCTGCAGGACACAGAGAAGAGAAGAGCACATCAACGGTTCACTAGAATAACATGACGTGCCACTGCTTATACCTAGATATTGTAACCGAACATAGTTTTGCCGTTCGTTTCCCCCCATACGCGGAACACAAAAGGAGACATCTTTGTTCTTGCACGACGAGGGACGAACATTATTTAAACGGCGTCTGTCCGTCTGTCCCAGAAGAACTAAAGCAAATATTCAAAATTGTAATTCAGTAACATGAAGCATGAGTTCACTGCCAGCTGTGGGGACACAGACGTCCATAAGAATCAGTCATTAGTTTTCCAGGTCACAGGTGACTGTCTGTGAGACAGTCATCTTCTCTGCTTAGCCATTTAAATTCATGAGCAGGGGGTTATTGTCTTTTCAGAAATTTGTTGTCATTTGTTTAAAAATAAAAAAGACCTGACAATATAATATCTTTCCATAATTTGAGGGTGATTAAAGTCGCGGTGCTTAAGTAGTTTCAGACAGATGAACAGAAGCCCTGGCCCATGCATTCAGTGTTTGGTTAACCTTCTGTTGAGGTTAATAACTCTATATTGGCTCTTTAATGTTATTCAGACAAAATGATTACAGCCTGATTAATTCCAGAGACTTCCTGTTTTTTAAGTATAAATACTGAGTGGCTCAAGATCTTTGAAATTGTCTATTTTTGCTCTTCTTAGCATTTGCTTAAAGCTACAGGAGGTAAGAAGTGTTTTGTTTTTCTTTCCATATTTGTTAAAACTCTGAATATGCTGTGACAGTTCTGGGGGCGGCGGGGGCAGAACTTTAGGACTGCAGCTCTGAGGAAGAGTTTTGTGGAAATAAGCGACAGTTTATAAAAACTGGCGTTCCCATAGCAAATGGTTGCTATGGGCGATTCAGTGATTTCTCAAACATTCGTGAAAGAATGAAAGCAACACTCCAGGTGTGTGTTGATGACTCCTCAACATGATAACATGATGTAAAGATATTAAAAAAAAAGGAGAATTCACATTATACCGGCCCTTTAAATAACACCCCTCACCATCAAGAGGGTCGTAAAACAACAACCATCCAAACTTTGCCATCGACCTTTGCCGTTGTGTGACATGTTAATGGAAGAAAACATTCTAAAGTTGTCTCTCAACGTACTCCAAATAACTTGCAGTTATAGAAGGAAAATAATCACACAAATCTAACTCGTGATGTTATGACAATCATTCAGTGTATGGCTGCTTAGAGTCGACATGATACGTGCTTCTGCAACGGCGGCAAACAATCACACGAGATATTCCGATTGAGTCCGCGACATTTTAATTTAACAATTGTTAGAAAGTAACTCAGTAAGCGGAGTCGCTACACAGCCGTTAGAAAAAGAGCACACAAACAACCGTCGTCACCGAGCAACGGCGGAGTGATGTTGACCCCCCCTCCGCGACAACGTCAAACTCTGACGTAACAAAAAGCAAAGCTCGAAACCTTTAGTTAGTAAGCGCCACACTGCAAAAAAAAAAACAACCCAAAAAACAATTAAAATCAGCTTTACACATAGGAAAGCCAAACGGACAATAAACAGGATGCATAGGCCGTCCATTTGGTCCTAATGATCCACATTGAGTCTCTTTATCGGACATTTTTGAGACAACCTTTATCAACGCCGACTGGTTGGCTGAAGGCCTTAATAAACAAATGGGGAGGGAAGGAAAGTCACAGCAGACCAGCTGGGATTTTCTTTTCTGTCATCTTGCTGTTAAATCTCCTCTGAAACATCCCTCTGAGAAGGAAGGAGTTTTTTTTTGTTTTTTTTTTATGTCCAACAGAGCATGAGAACAGAAATCTGACAGGTGTTCAAAAACATAAAATAAACCCGCTTATGTGGCAGTAAATGGCTGCAGCTTATGTACATGGACCCTGAGTGTGGCTCGATACGCCTCGCGCTCGCCAACCGCGTCGATGAAAGCATTTCTCCAGATTTGTCTTTGGAGTTTTCTCCCTGTTTTGCTAATAGTTGTGATTTATTGACCTTGTACCTTTAGCATGTTATTAAAAAGTAACACTTCCCACAGTTTCTTGAGGAAATCTTTGACCGTCTCTACCGCTTTAAGTTTGTGGTGTCGTGCCCTCTGCGGTCACACATCATTAACAAAAATTGCTTTTTATTTTGCACCTGTTCTTTAAGCCTGATCACAATTTGCTTTGCCTTTAATAGGAAACTCTGATCATTCGCAAACCATCTGTGATCCTCTTAAGCAATTAGAAATCAGAGCAGATTAAACGACTAAAACAACCAAAGTGTAAAGTTTGTCTTAACGTCGTTCCTGCTCAGTAGCTCGTAGTGAGATCAGTGTGATCTGTTCCCACGTTTCGCTGCTGCTGCTCGGGATCTTCTCCACCTCTGTTCCTGTTCCGGCCGCACAGCATCGATTCCATTCAACAATCTAAAAATCCTCTCAGCGGTCTGAGATTCTGACTGAACCACTAAACTCTCCATCTTGACTCTGCTTACTCGCTCTCCCCCCACCCCTTACTTTGGTGATCTTTTGCTTTTGATAGCTTGAAGTCAGAACACCTAAAATATCACATTTCTAAAATATTTTTGTATTGATCGTATCATTTTTTGGGGGGAAGCACACTTCCACTGTTCAGCAATTGACTGCGCAGGAGCTAAATATTTAGCTCTAAGCTAAATTTTAAAGTTTAGAACTAAATATTTCGCTTGCTAACAAAATGTTAATTTTGAAGCAAAATACTTTGCTTGTTAATCAAACATTTAGCGAGGGGCAGAAATATTTAGCTTATTTATCGTGCTAACTTAATGTTTTAAATGTAAACTAAATAGTTAGCATGCTAAATATTCAACTTCACATCATTTACTTTGAAATGATGTACAAACTAATAGATGTCATGGTAAAAAAAAAAAAAAAAAAAAGTATTTAAAAAAAAAATTAACCCCTATGTTTTTATTTTTCTTTCTCTCACAACCCAAATTTTTTCTGTAAAAATTCTGACTCTGTAATTTTAAAAATGAACCATAAGTTACGTCACCAGTCCATTGTCAGTGTGATCTTGGAGTATAATTTGCAGGTCTTACTACCTACGTTGTGTTTCTCATTTCTGGTTTTGTTTTTTTGTTGTTGTTGTTGTTTTTTTTTCCCATTGTCCACAAGCTCCTCTCTTGCGCCGCCTCGAAAACCTAAGTTTTGTTTAAAAGTTTGCTCTCCGTCTCTCTCGTCCAAGACTCTCAGGTTGCCATGAGTGAGGAGGAGGAGGGCCCCGGTGTTGCAGCATCAGTGTCCACGCAGTCAGCAGCGACAGCCGCCAGGACGGCACCGGCCGCAGCCAAAGGCAGAGATGGCGCAGTTGCGTCCTCGCCCCCCCGCAGGCCCTCTCCTCGCTACCGCGTCTATCCCGAGGAAAAGGAGGCAGAAGAGGACGAGAAGGGCGTCATTCAGGAAGAGAGGCTCGAAGAAGAAGAAAAGGAGCTGAAGGTGGTGGAGGAGCGCGACGACGGCGAGGACGAGGACGACGCCGACGGCAGCAGCGACACCAGTGTGCTGGTGGTTCCCTATCCTGAGCTGGTTCCGGTGGTCTTCTTCTGTCTGAAGCAGACAACCTGCCCACGCAGCCTCTGCATCCGCATGGTCTGCAGTCCATATCCTTTAAAACGAGTGTGGGAAGTCTGCAAAAAAAAAAAAAAATTCTCATCTTTCAGTGACTGTATTCATCATGTTTTACTCAGTCAGTACTTATTCATTTCCCTTCGTTCTCCTAGTCAGTACAATGAAGAGAATCACATTATGCCTCTGTCAACGTAGCCAGTGTTAAAACATCTGCCTTTTCTTTTCTATTTCAGACTTACTGGATGAATTTTGGGGTTTAAAACATCAATTCTAAGTTTGATCAAATATTCTCAATGAGGTTTAGGTAAATACTTTTCCAACAGGTTTGGTCGATATTTTTCCCCTGTATCTCTGACCGCATGTTTTAGCCCAGCCTGGAGTCTCTTGCAGCTTTTCTTCCCCATACTTAGGAAACTCCAATTTCTTGACATCCACAACTTTAACTTGCAGAATAATTTCTTCTACAAACACGGCGTGGCAATTACATCCAGACTGAGGAGATGTTTCAGTGTTATTTTTTTCCCACTGTGAAATCAGTGTTTCGGCTGTTTCGCGGTTTTCCGGAAGCGTGTTCCAGGTTCGAGGAGCGTTGAAGCCGAATGCTGCTTCTCCGCGTTTGGTTCTGGTTCTGGTTCTGGGATGCAGATCAGAACCAGGAGACCTGAGAGGTCTGGAAGGCTGATGCAACCACAGCAGATCTTTAATGTATTTTGGCATTAAGCCGTTCAGTGTCCACATTAACAGCCTGTTTGCAATTTCAAATGTTTTGGACATCGAGAGCGCAAATAATTTGTTCTTTAAGTATTATTGTAAATAAAATAAAACGCATTTGGTTGTAACTTTCTTTCAGGGTAGGTTTTCTTCACTTCACACTCAACTTGTAGAAAGCACAGCTAGTGGTTGCCGTGGTGATCGATCGCTCAACCTGAGCAGCAGGTGGCTCCTCCGGCGTTTCCATTGACCTCTTGATGTCGACATTGACCTCTGGCCTGTCAGGTCGGCTGGACGGTCACGTCTCGAGAAGTTTGTAGATCTAGTTGCTCTCAGCGTGATGTCACAGGTACCCTGACCTTTGACCTGTCTGGTGTGTTCCTTGGTCCTCGTGATGCTATTTGTTGAACGTTACAGTTTACAAATAAACTGACTGTAATGCAACAAATGATAAATTCTCAAAGTAGTGGGTAGAAGTATAAACATATATATTTTTTAAAAAGTTATGACCGCTAACTATTTATAAGTATTGTAGCAAAATACCTGAATTCTACTGATTCTTTATGAAATGAGAACATTCAGTGATGTGCTTACAGTAAAACTATTACCAATAGTATCGCTCATAGTATTAACAACAATAATAATGATTACGATAATGCTAGTGCTGCTATAATAGCATAACAACAACATTAAATAAGGATAATAGTGGTATTTAGTGTAGAGTAGTTCCTTATGAAGAGGTTTGGATTGTTTAATGTTTTGGACGTCGCTTTAACTCCACAGACAAACACCTTCATAAATGTTAACTAATATTCAGAGAATAACCGTACGATACTCACAGCGGTTTACTATCCAGAACTTTTCAGAAGGCCGACATCTGCGCTGGATTTTGTCAGTGGATATCAGAGTAAAATTCATGTCTGATTGAAATGAATTATCGATGGATTAGGAAGGTCCTGTTTTGTCCCTCGACGGGAAAAATCAGGGAATTCAGGCATCGTTTTCCTTCCATATCAAAATAATGCAGCTCTTTATTTTGAGCTGTCGGATTAAATCGCAGACTGAACAGAAATGTGCGTTTGGAACGTGGCAAAGTGGTTGTGAATACTTCTGCAAGTCACTGGATGAATTTTTTATGATTTCTTTTTTTTTTTTTAGATTTAAGATCTAATGCATTCAGCCCTGGAGTTGTGCTGCTTTCGCAAAACACAAACACAAAGCTGCCGATCGTATCGGATGGCGTTTGCAAAGTGTTACATCATTTCATCTTATGCGAGTGTTTCTTGTTCACTTCTCTCTTTTGAATTACTCTCACGTTCTCGCCATTTGGAATTCACATCTTTGTGTTTTTTTATTAGTATTATTTCGATTTTTTTGTTTCTTTTAAATTTCCGTAGTGTTTCCACAAACGGACTCATGTCTTAGCTCTCTGCCTGTGCGAGTAATGGCAGGTGTGTCAGATTACAGGACATGCAGAGCGCGCTGCCCCCTCAGATCGGCGCAGGGTGCTTATCAGGAGTCTTAAGAGCAACGTTTACAGTGCAATAATGTGTGACTCACGATGGGAGTTAATATATGGGCTATCAGCAGCAGCACAGTCGAGTGAAGAATGAGAGCGGGCGAGATACAGAAAGCCACTGAGGCGGGGAGAGACAGAACATATGGAAGAGGGAAACGGCAGAGAAAACAGGGGAGGAGGGATGAAGACGGAGACGGAGGAGAAGAAACCAAATATGGTGAGGAATGAAAGGCATTCTGATGAGTAGGTTTGTTTCTTTCTCAAAGAACAAACCTACAAATGTAGGAATAAAATATTAGTCATCATTTAGATATAGGTAAAGAAACAAAATACTTCTGACAAAAAATGTATTATTTTAGGAAGGTGGTCATATTGTCATGTAATATAGTTGGTGGACCAACGTGCATACATTTCACCTGAGTTAAAAAATGTGAGTTTGACACCTGAGGTGTCTACACCCTGTTAGATGAGTTGATTTTTTTTATGTAAAAAAAAATAAAAGAAAATAAACCATGATAAATCAACTTGGAAACAACCTTCCTTCAAAGGGGCAGTATTATGTGTTCTTCAGGCATATAATACAATTTCATAGCACAATCAAGTAACTATGTTACCTTCAGTTGTTACAAAAATGCTTTACATGTAAAATATGACTCAAGTTAGGAAGTAACATTTCTTTTAACCCCATGAAATTGGGCTTCTGTCGCTTTAAAAACTCCTGCTCTTTCTGAAACTCTGCCTTCAGGAAGTCATCACAACATGCCTCCGCTATTAACCCTTTAAGAACATTTTTACCAGCGTTACACTGAGACGTAGCTCCTACAATGAACTCAGCAGACGTGCAGCTCCACCAGGTGTTTGCTAATTGCTGCTGGCTAGTCTGAAGGAGCCGGGTGGGGGGAGGGCACTCTGTGAGGCGGAAGCTCAGTAGCTTGGACACTGCAGCTCCGAGGAGGAGCCGTGCCTTGAAGGCGGGGCTAGTTACATAAGGAAAAGAAACGTGGGTAGATTGCTGTCGTGAAAATATTTGTCTTTTGATCAGCATGAGAGCAGGTGATTACTAGGGCTGTAAAGTGTTCATTAGAGAGACAGCCTGGGGGAAGAAGCCGCCTGTGTGGTGGCTGATTTTTACAGACAGCACTCTGTAGCGCCGACCTGAAGGTAAAAGCCCAAACGGCTGCTGTCCAGGATGTGTGGGGTCTGCGGAGATGCTACGGTAGCTGCCTCACCCACCCATCCCCCAACTTTAATGTACAAGTCTAAGAAGGAGGTCAGCCATTCCGATAAAAAGTTGAGATAAGGTAGAGCTAAAGTGAGCAATTTAAGTGAATGTCGCTTTGGTACAAACTTGCGGAAATTGGTTTTTAACACATTTTATACCTGTGCTGGAAAGCCCAGTTATACTGGTTAGCTTTTGACATTTCTCTCCTTTTTTTTTTATTTTTATCTTTTACTCCATGAAGTCCTAAAAGGTCTTTTGCCTCGGTGAATTTGTTCTCATGCAGAGTGAGAACAATGTGCCGCACATGGACTCTGTGTCAATCTCACAACACTAAATATAATCAAAGAGGCTGAATGGGTGGAAACATGCGTGGCAGCGACTGTGTGCGAGTGCTAAAAAGTGTGTGCGCGCATATGCGTGTATGCGTGTCCGTTATACTTTCCCCAAAATAAAAGGGCCGCTATTGACCAAGGCCACTTTCTCGCTTTGTGTGGTCGGACTGAGTGGCTGCGGAGAATTGATCTGCACAAAAAGGGTTCTTTGTGGCCAAATCCACTCCGGGAACTTCACTGCATGTGTGTTGTGATCTGAGTCGACGTGTTTTTTGGGTTTTTTTTTTTTTTTTCTTTGAAAAGACAGAAAGTTTGCAAAAATTTAAACTTTGATTTAAAATTCTGGGTTTCCGTTTAAAAAAGAGAAACACTGAAATAATTACCCTTCACTCAAAGGAGTCCTGTTACAGTGGTGCGTAGATTCAGTCAGAATATTATTGATATCTACTGTATGTTTTTGCTCTCTGCCACATCTGCAAAATCTATCAGCAACATTTCATTGTTTTAAATCTACATAATGCTTAATCCAGCAAAACTCTTATGCAATTGTGCGAACTTTAAATGTTTTCCAGGCACATAAATGCATATAGCATTTTTATAGTCATATATAGAAATGCCATATATGGCTTAAAAGAAATTTGGCTTCGTAATTTAACGCCTTGAAATTGGGCCTCTGTCTCCTGCTTCTTTTTGAAACTCCGCCTTCAGGAAGTCATCACAACGTCACTCCTTCGTTAGACCTTTAAAGACGTTTTTACCGGCTGTTGCACTGAGAAGTGGCTCCTATAATGAGCTCCGAAGATGTTTGCTAATTGTTGCTGGCTAGTCTGAAGGATTTGAGTGAGAGAGGGCTACTCTGTGAGGAGCCAGGTGTTTTCCACAGCTGAGTGGTTGCCATAGGAGATTAAATGATTTCGCAAAATACGCATAAACAAATCAATGCAACACTTCGAGAATGGTTGTTCTGTTTAGAGTTATAACATGATGTAAAACACTAACAAGTCGATTTTACGTAATACTACCTCTTTAAGGTGTTTTTCTTTTTAGGTAAGTTTTGAGAAAAATAAGCATTTTTTTTAAATTAACAAAATACAACAAAAATAGGCAGACATGCAAATATTAACGAAGAACACAGCAGGTGTGTTCAGCCATCATACATTTCAGTAGGAAGACGGATTCCAGGTGTAACGACCTGAACTCAAATAGCACTTTGATCGTCATACCGACCGACCAAAGTGCTTTTAAATTGGACCCACTTTCATCCAGCTATGCTTACAAAAGTGCAACACTTACACATAAATGAGTAAATTGTTAAGCAACCTGGACTTCAGTGCCTTGCCGAACATCATATCAATATATTCCGGAATTGAATCCAAAAAGAGACGACTTCACTCCAATGTCCCGGACATCTCAGTAAAAAAAACTTTGATGGTTTTTATTATGTCAAATAAGTGTTTCAATAAATCAGACATTATTTTGCATATCAAACAGTTCTTGTGTGTCATGATGCATTTGAAAAAGTAGTTTGAAATATTTGAAAACCCAACATTGACTGGAAGTTGTATTCAATTGGGAGTAAGTTCTACATTTTTCCTTCAGACTTTACTTCAACAAGCGTATTTTCTCCTTACATCTAAAAATACTAAAATACATTCAGTCTTTCTGCTTAAGATCTTTCTCTTCAGGGCATTTGTACACACATCTAGCAGAACAAATGCGTTTATTTGGCCCATTTTGCCTGGAAATAAGTTTTCTGTCTTCACACACTGCAGCACATTCAGATGAAGGCACAGCCAGCAGTGCCGCTGTCTGTATGAAATTGTTGTTTGTTTGTGCCTAAAACTAATACTCCCATGCTGAATCATCTGCAGAGTCGACTAAGAAATGAAATGTCAGACCTTGTACGTCATGGAGTATGTATTTTTTATTTTTTCACCCTACATTGTACAACAAAGCCGTTTCCATCAGGGACTCTTGTCACCTTATCTGTTTCTCTGTGACTCAGGCTGGGAGTTGGGTTGAGCTTGTCGCCTCCACGTATTAAGCAGCTCTCAGGCAAAGACACAGTCCACTTCACTCTGATAGGGAAGGAGCCCGAGAAAGAAGTGGGACAAAACAAAAAAACAACAACAAAAAAAAATGCTGCTCTCCATGTCTTCGTCTCTACTTATGAATGTAGGGGAGGAAGTATAAAGGAGAGAGAGGAAGACGAGTTTATGCAGTCAAAAGAGATTCGGCTCTAAAGCGAGTCTGATGGGAAGGGAAGGGCAGATTAATAGTTTTCAATTTGCTTTTATTTGCCTCTGGACTAACACATGTGGCCTCCTCCGCCTCCAGCATCACCGCACTCCGCCGCTCAAGAAATCTCATATTTGTAAGTGTCTGCTGATTTACAGACACGCATGTGGAAACGCTGCGCATTGTCTGCTCGAATGTTTTTCAAAGCTGCATTTTTTTTTATTTGTATTTTTTCAATTCCATAAATACGGCATCAAAAATAAAGCTCAAGTGGACCAGTGAGCTTATCTTTTTTTTTTCTGGGCTGAATTATATAGATGTGCTCGTTGTCAGCTGATACTTCTCCCATTGTTATCTGATTATAGCAATAATCATGTTGGCTTTATGGTTGTGCCTATACTAACAGGGTCATGTGACGTGATGTCGGTCTGCTGAATGGTTTCATAATTAGCAGATGTTTAATGGGCAGTAATATGTCCTTGTGGTTAGCCATTGAAATGAATGGGATCCTTCATGTAGCATACAGACACTGGAGCAGGTCAAAGGCTATCAGTGTGGAGGAGCGGTTATAACCAGAGGAGAATCTTGTGTGATCATTTTTTTTTTTTGTCTTCTTTTTATGTTTTGCAAAATGCAAATTCAGTTCCACTGAGTGCAAAGTGGCCGCTCATGTAAAGTGGGTGAAACGTCCTCTGGTCAATATAATGACACTATTATTACAGTAATGCTGCTGTGCAAGTTTGTCTGCTCAACAGAACGAATCTACCCACTGAATAGCTTTCATCCCGTTGGCTGCCGGTTTTGTTTTTCATGATGTGTAAGAGCAGATTTTTGCTGACATATGGTGACCATGCATCATCTGCTTTAAACAAGAACCATTAATTAGTTGTTTTAATTTAAAAACTGTGCCTGGTGGTCGTCTTAGCAGTGACCTTTCTCAGTGAGCTGCTCTGTAGATCCTGTAGCTTATAGAGTTAAACAATTGCCTGCGCATTAGTTGGTTACAAGAGAATATCAGAGAAACTTCATTTGAACAGAGGCGTTTTCATAATGTATTACACTTTGTTTTAATTTATCTGTTGAAATGCTGTGCTATTCGGTCAAATGTTATTTCTCACTCTAAAGCGAGATACTTTGCTAACGTTTGATGGCGGGCTTCGCTAATAGTCGATAGACGTCTTCTCAAAATCATTCAGGAAACTTCTCAGGTGATTTTGCATGAAACAAACTAACAGTAAGACGACGTTCAGAACTCGGCATCTTCTTCCTGTCTGGATGTTTGCTACGCTGGACTCATCTGAATATTAAACTCAAGGAACATTCTTGCACTTTGTGAAGCGACAGGCTTTTTGTTCTATTTTATTTTTGTTTGTTTTCCGCAGCGTCAAAAGAAACCGAACTGGCTAAAAATGTTACAAGCTAACAAAACCACCAACTGATTTGGACCAAAGAAAAGGAAATAATACAACGTTTCTCACGTGAAACTTTGCAGTAATACCTGCAGGCTTTCTGTTACCTGTTGAAAGACTCACTCTCTCTCACTCTTTTGCACCCTTAAGGCATCCCAGACACATTTGCGGATGTGCAGTTGGGTTTCAAATCAGATCTGTTATCCTCTGTGGAGTCAGTAAACTTACTGAAAATAGCCAACTTTGAGTCTTTTCTTTCTGTAAGTAACATCACGCAAACTGAAGCCCGCCGTCGTCAGCATGAGTTTCTGATTAGCTGCTCATGAATTAGGGGCAATTGACCAGAAATGTTGTCTGATTTCTCTCACCAGCCAGTTTCCTAGCGCTGCCTTACTTCAAACGTTTTACGTTTGCATGAGGTTCACAAAATCACCTCATGCAAATGCTACATGACTATATCTCATGTAGCTATTCATGTAGCTTACTGAAATCAAGTTCTAACTTATTAATGAAGCATTAGTAATAATTTCTAATTTAAGGTGTGAAAATAAAACTATAGAGATGACTTCTAATTGCTTGCCCACGTCTGTCGCGTGGGCAAGCTTATTCACGTGTGATTTTAATTTCTCACTTAATGGAATCGCTGCTAATTGTAAAATTGTGTTTTTTAATTATTTTTTTTGGGGACATTAACAGAACACCTTCAAAAGGTTGCTGCTCCTGCTGCAGCTGCTCATGGTGCTGCAGGGCTGCGCTGTATTGATCTTAAGACTGCAGACATTAAAAAGTCCAAGAGAGAGATTAGAGCTGATTAAACGCGCGCCGTGAAGAACATTATGAAATCACTTCAATTGCTTCTGTGCCTTACGAAGTAAGCCCTAACGGCGTCTGACTGGTTAACCTCCGCAGAAGCTCAGCCGCAGACTGATTTAAAGAACAGAACGGCTCACGGGGGCAACATGACATCTTTAGATTGAAGCTTCGAACGCTTTGGGCCGAGCCTTTCCGTTCTCCCACAGTGACTTCGTTCTAACCTCCAGCCCGGATCCCGCGTCCAGCAGTGAAGACCCAGTTGTCCTGGGAGGGCGAAAGTGGATCTGGAGAGCAAACGAAGCAGATTGTAGCTGCACCTTGAGGTGACAGTCGCAGTGCGCTTTCTTTATACCAAAGTGATGGAGGCTGCCTGACCCAGAGCAGGGAACCTGTTAAGGCTGCAGACATTCAGTATGGCGGTGGGGAAGCATCATAAACTCAAAGTCAGAAGCTAATGTTGCTGCTAAAGAGCAAAAACAGCCCCAACTCTGATTTTTTTTATTGTTGTTAGGTTTCATTTTTTTTGACTATGCTAAAAAAAAAAAAAAAAAAAAAAAAAAAAAAGAAGAGAAAAATAGTTTTTTTTCTCTGAACTGAGTTAGTGAGAATAGTTCACTCTTTACTTGAGTATCATTCAGGTGAAGCACCTCAAATTCTTAAATTTCTTCCTCAGTTTCTTAAACAATGTGCTTTTTTTTAAAATGTGTTTATTTAGTAGAATTATTCCCCCCGAAATCACGATTATTGATTGACCTTTTTTTTTTTTTTTACAAGGCTTTTTCTTAAAATGTGGATCTTCGTTGCACTCAAAGCAATTCGTCAGGACAAAACATTTTTGTTTTCCAACGCCCCGCAGCATCCCGCTTGTTTAATCTCTGTCCTCTTCCCTTTGACGTGTTCACCAGTGAATAGACTGGTGTAATGTAATGTAATGCTGACGGGGACAAGACGCCCGCCAGGAACACCCAGCGCCGCCGCGTGTTGCTGGCGGAGCTTTACGCGTGAGAAGAAGAATGTGTGTGAATTAGATTATAGTCTCACTTTTTTTTTTTTTTGTTTGTTTGTCATTTTCTTTACATCATGAGAATTAGCGCAATCTCGGCTTGTAAACGCTCTGTAGGTTTATGTTTTCTTTTTTTATCTGCAATGTATGTTATAATGTCTTTTTTTGTTGTTGTTATTTTACCACATCTCAGCAAAAATAAAAAGAAAAGAGAAGATAAAAGAAAGCAGCGCGCGCCTACTAAATTCCCTCGGCTTCAAGATAACAACGCTCGTCGGTGTTTACTGTAAGTCGGTCCTTTGAAGAACACGCACTGAATGAAGTGAGGTGACAGGAGATACGGAGTAAACAAGAACGGAGCGTGTAAAATGATCTGCTTATTATGCACAAGAGTGATTTGTACATTAAACTCATTTGCATATTGGATTTATTTATTTATTTTTTTAAATTAACCTAAAAAGTTGAGCTTTTGTCACAGAAGTTAAGACCAAACCTGAGTAGATGGAGCTGTGTGTGTGTCAGGATCCTGGGTTGTTTTGGTTTTTCTGCATTTGCTTCTTACTTTCTTGTTCGACTGTGATCTACCTTAGATGTGTGTTTTACTTTCAATCAGTTTACTTAGTTGTTTATTTACTCAATATTTATCTTCTGCTGGTTTGTCTGTACCACTTCTCTTCCCGTCTCTCTCTCCCTCAGTCTGCCTTGCGCTCTTCCCTCACAGCTGCACCCTCTTTGTAGTTAACACCGGCCGTTTGTCTAGTAACCAAGCTCCCAGCGTTTAGCCGCCTCTCCTCACTGGTTTCTTGCGTTACCTCAATGTTACCTGGTCCCATTTTTACTTCCAGCTGCTCCCTGAAATTTTCTTATTTTTCAGAGTTCCTTTTTAATTGCTACTTTGTTAAAAAATATTTTATCGTCTACTCACTGCCTCTCACCTTGGACCCTACCATCTCCGAAAATCATGACAACTTAACCAGCTTGATGGAAAAAGAAAGATAAATGCACTGCGATAAGAACTTAAGAAGTAGGAATAAATTAAATAGGTAATATTTTAGTTTTAGTTTGTGTTGCTAAACAAAAATACCAGTCGGCATTATGGAAGTTTGAAGTAGGTTTCCTTCTGATTTTACCAAAATGTCTCTTCTGGTTGGAGGTAATATTCCCGTTTTGGAGTGGCCCGGCTGCAGTCCTTCACTTGAGTCGGACAGAAAAAAGTTAGTATGGAAAGAAATAAAATTCTTTCAGAAGTATTAACAATTTTGTGCTGGGATGAAAACAGACCGTGGCATACGTTTTTTTAATTTAAATTACTGTGTGGCAGCATTGAGCCACAGTATATTAAAAACCTGTCTGGCGCCGTCTCGTCACAATGAAAGCTGCAACTGAAACGATAGATTGTCCAAACATTTTAAACGAATACAAGTAGACGAAGTGAATTAACCGTTTATGAAATTCATAAGGCTTCCCACAAAGACTGGATTTAATCACGTCAATATTTACTTCATTTGACATGACTAGTGCATACATTTTCTGGCAAAAAAAAAAGCCAAAGTTACTATCTTGGAGCACTCATCTCATGCAGAGATATTGACCCCGGAGATTTAATTTAGAACTCTTACTTGCATGTTGATCCACTTTGCATTAACTTTCTCTGCTCCACGCAGCTTTGTGCAGCTGGAGCCGCCCGTTGCTACTTTGCTTTCCCGCTGCTTGCTGCCAATACGCATTACTGTCATCGTGGCATCGCCCACCGGGCCTGCAGGTGCTGAAATAACACACGCTGCATCCTGTGGAGAGATGGCTAAGGAGTGTGTGTGTGCATACGTGTGTGTATGCGTGAGTAGGTGAGAGGTCATCCCGAATGTGCCCGACCACTCAAAGGATTTCGGTTTGCGGTGACTGGAACGGAATGAAATGAATTGTGATTTTTAAACAGTGAAGTGTAAGAGTGAATCCTTATAAGACTTATAAGAAGCTTTTGTGCACAGCACACTTTTAACAAACGCTTTGCATGTCTTTGTAATATAAGCAGGCGTGTACGGAGCTGAGGCAACCAAAGAGCGGAGCCAAAAAACAGAATTCAAGAGTTGTAACAAATTTCGCTTTGCTAATTATAATGAGAGATGATTCGGGCTTCTGTCTTCAGCCGGCACACTTTTCTGAACTGCTCTTTGCAGAAACAGAGGAACTGAATTGTTTGCTGTGTGTACACATGGTGTAATCTACTGGAAGAGCTTAAAGGGGCAGTATTATGTATTATATTGCACAACCAACCAACTGCGTTACCTTCGGTTGTCATAAAACTGTGATACATCTCATATATGACTGAAAAGAAAGTTGACCTCGTAATTTAAAGCATTGAAATTTGGCTCCTTAAGAAGCTCCTGCTCTTTCCTAAACTCTGCCTTCAGGAAGTCACGACAGCATCGCTCCTCTATTAACCCTTTAATAACATTTTTACCAGCGTTGTACTGAGAAGTAGCTCCTGTATTGAGCTCAGCAGATGTTCAGTTCCACCAGGTGTTTGCTAATTGCTGCTGGCTAGTTTGAAGGAGGACTTCTGCGGGTAGGGCTGCTTTGTAAGGCTGAAAACTGCGTCTCGAAGGCGGAGCTAGGTCCCGCCAGGCGTTTTACACAACTGAATGGTTGCCACGGGAGATTAAAAAATTTCTCAAACATGCATCATAGTTTCAAAACAACACTCCAGCTATGCTTTTGAATAACATTATAACATGATGTAAAGCTCAAAAACAGCTGATCTTTACATAATACTGTCCCTTTTAGAGAAAACACATGCAAGATGAGCTTTTTCAAAGTGTCACACTCTGTTCATGTATGAACGTTTTTAGATGATACATTTATAGACCACCAGATAAATCAAGACATTCCCCGAAATTTGGTAAATGGCAGTCATTAGTCTGTCATTAACACTCGCCTCCAGTGATTGCTGCCTGCGCTGCACTATCTTGGGAGCTGCTGAGCGGCGTGTATTGACGTGTCGTTGGGGTGTGTGTGTGTGTGTGCGTGTGTGAGAAAGTGTACGACAGTGTTTTCCTGACACAAGCAACTCAATTTAGGAACCCTCTTGTTGCCACTGAAAGTGATCCTCGTCCCTAAGGATATAACACGTTGTTCCTCTCATCAAGATAATGAATATTAATGTCACCTTTTTCAGGTCACACTACAGTGACGGCAGACAACAGGAAACATTTTTAGTACGTATTGTGACAAACGAGGGTTTGTTCTTCCTTGTTTATCGTTTTTTCCCCCACAATTTATGTACTGTTATAAATAAGTTAATTGACTAAAATGACACTTAAAACTCATTTACACTAATCTCTACTTTCAAATAATGCTTTAAAATCTTGCTGGCTGTCTACTGGGTCTATTTCCTTTTAAATGTTGACGAGTGACTGCAGTGAAGCGTTTAAGAAACTGATTCCAAATGGCAAAATCAGCTAAATATTTGGCGGTTACGATCCGATTTAATAGTAATTAAATCCAAAATAGTATTTTATGTTTTTTATTGCTCTAATTATCAAAAATACTCCTGACATTTTCCCTCTGCTATTATTTTATTTATTAAGATAAATCTGAACAATAGAGCTAAGAAACTTTTTTTTTTTTTTTTACCTTAATATAAGTTAACATGCTTTATTATCCACTAGATCCCCATAAAATGTAACATTCTTGGCATTATTTTAAAACTCCTCAAATTGCACCAATATATACACATATTCATCTATAAAATCATATACATACCAAACATATATCCAGAGCATCTATGCACACACACAAATCCGCATTGCATTCGTACCGACAAAATGAGAAGCTACAGTTAAGCGAGGGATTATTCCAGAATGTTATTCTATCAAGGAAAAAAAAAAAGCTACAGATGAAGAAATCGAATACCGTATTTTCCGGACGACTATAAGTCGCAGTTTTTTTCATAGTTTGGCCGGGGGTGCAACTTATACTCCGGAGCGATTTATGTGTGAAATTATTACCTCATTATTATATCATATCACATGTTATTTTCACACTAAACCGCCAGAGGGCGCTCTAGGCCTGTGTTGATAATGTGTGTGGTAGAAGCTACGTCCGGAGTTAGCCGAGTTGTTTACAAGCGACACCAAGGATGAAGATTTAGTGATTTGGAGCGACACGGATGATTTGGTAAGCTTGTTAGCATGTTATTTATGCTATAGTTATCTGAATAACTCTTAATATGTTATGTTAACATACCAGGCACGTTCTCAGTTCGTTGTTTATGTGTCATGTAACGTTAGCATACCGTACAATTATTCAGCCTGTTGTTGCCTCTGTTCTATTTTTATTGCCTTTCAAGATGACATGTCTGTTCTTGGTGTTGGATTTTATCAAATAAATTTCCCCAAAAATGCTATTTACACTACGGTGCGACTTATAGGCCTATATGTATTTTTCTGCTTTATTATGCATCTTATGGCTGGTGCGACTTGTACTCTGGAAAATACGGTAAATAAAATAAGAGCATTTCCTAAAAATGGAATCCAGTAGAGACTTATTCCTACTTTTGTGTTGCGCTGACAAGATGAAAATGTCCTCATGTGTGAAACCGTCTCGGCCGGTTTTCCTTACCTTGCGTCGAGGCGTCTTATCTCTGCTGGAGGGAATTTGTCCCAGTGTGTTGGTCACTCTGTACACTTCGACATTGCTTTCAGATACACAATCATTTCAGTGACGAAAGACAGAAATCCTGCGTCACCGAGTTGATGAGGTTAAAGAGAAAATCTGGACTTTATTCTTATTTTATAAAAAGCGGGCAGTGAGAGAGAAACTGAAAAGCACAGACGGAAAAAACAGATTGTAAAGCGGGAAGCAAAACTGATATAATACCAGATGGTGTGAGCTGGAAGATTTGCTGAGCTCGCTCATCTCTTAATAAAAGCAGGATGCTGCTTGCGATCGAAGGCTCTCTCGTGTTTTTTTCAATTTCTTCTCACCACAACTGAGACACAGAGGTACAGCTGTTAGTAAACCAGCAGAACCCATTTCATGTGTCCCACCAATCTTCACAGGTCCGACTGTGTTCTGACTCTCCTGAGAAGGTGAGTAATTGCCAAATTAAGTAAAGGTTTTACTGCCTAAGCCATTGGTTTTTAGTGTCTGTTTTGAGACATGTACATTTCTTTGAAAGCGGGAATGAATATTTTAAGGGACTATATTACGGGAGCACCGATTGTAGTTTTCTGGCTGATTGCTAATTGCCAATCTTTAAAAAAAAAAAAAAAAAAAAACCTGACCTGCCGATTCCGATTTTGGCCGATACCAATGTTTTATTTTTATTTTTTGTCTGAAATGTTGCTAAATGTAGCAAGAAAGTCGCTGAGTTGCTAACATTGGGATGACTGTTGTTAACTGCAAATGTGCAGACAGGATGGTGTGGACTGGTCAGTCAGACTCTCTCACAGCACAGCAGAAGAAGACAGTGCACCTCTTGTAGTACACCAAGCTTCCAAAATTAAGGAAATCTTGGCCAATTTATTGGTGCACCCCGACATTGAGGAAATAATCGCAATGTTGAGGTAAAAAAAAAAAAAAAAAATCACAATTAGAATATTTTCCGAAATCCATCAGCCATAAATTAGAGTCTGAGAACTAAGTTTAAAAAAATAGGACCACAAAAAGAAAATGTAGTGATCTGGAAACTCTAGAGGAATAACTACATTCAAGACCAAAAGGCTTAAACAAAACCACAAGTGTCATTAATTAATTTCATAGCCTATTACATATGATTAAAAAAAAAGCTGCAGTTTCCATTACAAATGCGCGCAAAACTTTGTCAATATGTCACTAATGTAAAAACGCATAATTTCACAATTACCTATTTATCGCTTTGCCTCTAAACTTCATGCTAAAAAAAAACAACTGTAGTTTTTCTAAAACTGCTCAGCATAAACATCAGTATTATACTGAAAGATGAACATATATTTCTAGATGGTCACGCACAATTTCATTTAATTCCTTCAGTCCTTTATTACAAGTTGAATTGATTGTCTCAAAACGACTCAAATACTGAGCAGTATCTTTGTGTAATAAGATTATTGCTCTGGTGTCTCGGTGGATAAGTGGTCGTCACCAGAGACCAGTAAAAGTTTGGTTTCTTTTTTTCTTTAGTTAAAATCTTAATAAAATGAAAGGGATTTGTTCACTGAAACTTACACTAAAAGTACACACACAAGCACAACACACACACGTGGAAGCACAGCCCAGTTAACACTGACATGTCTGCCTCGGGATGTAATTCTCTCACATTTTTTAATGCTGGATTCCCCATTTTTAACATCCTGCTCACCAAAACCTGGAAACATGCAAACATTTTATCAAAGGTTTATAGCATGTTATTAATGCACAATCTTCCCACTCATTGGTGCCTCTTGTTATCTTTTCTCCGTGGACTTTTGGGAATCTTTCTGACGGGGGGAGAAACTGAGACGTTAAGACTCTAATTTATTTATTTATTTATGAATTTTTCAGAAAATCATCAAGGTCACAGCAAGACTCCTCTCTGGTGCTAAAGGAGGGCATGCAAGACGAATGCTAACACAACACAGGATTCTTCAATATTTTGAGGAGCGCTGGTTGCCACAGCAACAGGGCAGAGATTGTCTTGATGAATTTTACTGTATGGCAGCTGTGCGCCGGCCACCTGGGGAAGAAACGGAGAGGAAGCCCGATTTAGACGGAAGCCTCGTTGATTTGGCGAGGTGGAGAGTCAGCGTGTTCCCAACGTTTCTAATGACAAACACTCAGGATTTATCTATTGATCAGAAAGGTGTAATTTTCAAAGACCCACAAGTACTTTTCTGCAGGCACTGATTTAATTAGTAGCTGGTCAAGCTTGGCATTTGTTGTATCCATCTGGACAGCTTAGAGTCTTGGACGAATGAAACACATTAATATGAAAGGCTGGTATTTAAAACAATGACACAACGAAAAAAAATCAAATTAAATGTCTATAGTGTCCATTTGAAGCTACAGTGATGACGGTAGAAATGACGTACACTCCCTTTTGATTCTAGGGTTTACATACTAAGACATACTAAGAATGGTCATTAGTTTTATTTACAACTCTGGTAAAAATTAAGAGACCATTTAAAAGGATCACTTCTCTGATTTTACTTTATATAGGTGTATATTTGAGTAAAATGAACATTGTTCTTTTTATGCTATGCACTACTGACAACATGTCTCTGATATTTCAGGCAAAAATTTAGTATTAATTAGCAGGAAATGGTCGAAATAACGAAAAAGGTGCAGTGATTTCAGAACTCAAATAAAGCAAAGAAAACAAGTTAATACTCACTTACAAACGACACTAAAGAGTTCAGAAATCAATATTTGGTGGAATAACCAGGAGGTTTTCACTGGGGTTCAGTGCCGTGGGCTCTTGATTTGTTGTATAACTGCGAAGGATCTGTGTGCGAAAACTGTACATGCGCCAAAGAAAACTCAAGATTTATAAAACCACGTGCGCACATCGCATAGCTAATTCCTCTTTATAAGTCACAGCTGCTCTTTGTGTGTTTGTGTACAAAGTTTCACCCTAAGTGTTGTTTCCTACACTGTCCACATTCAACCAAAAATGGCCAATATCTGAATGTTAAAGTGTGTTTAGCTGATCAGTAATATTTTGCGGTTAATAATGGCAAAACCATGGAGAAAAGAGTTAAAAACAATACATTTTCATGAGGCAGAAATTGATGTGTTGGTGAGTGAGGTGAAAAAAATGAAAATAAAATACAACTTTTGTTTGCCACAGCAGTAGAGTGTGTGCACGTGCGTGTGTGTGTGTGTGTGTGGTAAATGAAAAGAACAGACTCTCCACTGGCATCGTAGGATTACACCTCCTCTGCATTCCTAGTGCTTTGGTTCACATTGAATTCAGATTGTTCACACCGAGGTTACATATTTCACCTGATTTCTGAAGCCTCTGGAAATCTGGGGAAAAGTTAAAAGTTACCATTACCAAGAAGTAATTCAAATTGAATTTTTAACAACTGAAAAAGTTGCCGATTAACTTAGCAGGTGAAGGAAGCAAAGCGAGTACATATGTCTTGACTTCCTGTGGTGTGCTCTTTCACCAGTTTCACACAGGAATGTGTTCAAACCAAGAACGGTCATTTTTCTAACTTAAAAAACTGAACATCTTATTAGACTGAACTTCTGCAACGCTTTCCCACATATTCTGACCACTCAAAGCGTTTTACACTAGAGTCACATTCACCCATTTCACACTCACATTTATACGATATGTAGGTCAGTGGGCAACTAGGGGTTAAGTGCCTTGCCCATATCTTCATTGACCTGCGACAGGAGGAAGCTGGAATCAAACCTTCAACCTTCCAATCCTCTATCTGCTAGGCCTCCACTCGCCCTGAAGGAGGCGAGATATTTGCACTAAGCGAGTCTCACTGTTGCATTATTAAACAGCGTTCCATTCAGAACTGAACGGCTGCTGTAAAATTGACATTTGGGACAAATTTTTGTTCCACATGCAGAAACGTGGCGCTGAAATGTTCATGTGGGAAATGAAGCAGCGCTTGTGTGAATCCCCTGTTGTCGGCAGGTTGCCAAAGAAACGTGAGGCACTTTGCGTCTGTTTGGAAACAATTAAAAATTGTAGAGGAGAGGCGGAAGAGAGAAAGGCAGAGGTGACGGGAAAAGGGTTAGGAAACGTAATGCCATGCACTGAGGCGCTAAGAGTTTATCCAGCACCTGCTGTCGCTTGCTTTCAGCTTCCCGTGTCTTTGCGGCTCTGTCACACCGAGGATTTTGGATTTTGTGTATTTCAGACTATAAGCCGCTACTTTTCCCCACGCTTTGATCCATGCGGCTTATGGCCCGGTGCGACTAATATATGCACGTTTCCAGTTAAAAAAAAAAAAAAAGTTTGTACGTGCGGCATATAGTAAGGTGCGCTTTATAGTCTGGATAATACGGTACACAAAACTATTTTCAGTGGACGTCCAGAAGTAAGTGACATCAGATTGTAAAACAACATGTGCTGGAAAAAGTAACACAGTCATTAGCAAACACTTAAAGGTGTTTGCAAATGACAAACACTTTGCAAAAATCTATATTTTGGAATGTTTAATAAATGCTTAAAACATAAAGTGAGCTTTGTGAAACTATTTTGGAGGTAATCTCCCTCCAATATCCCTGTCGTATTAGACCTCTGTGCTTTGAAATCCACTATTGGAGAGTTGATGAGTAGCATGTGATGTTACAGAGAACAAAAATATATAAAATATAGATGGAGCCTTCTCCAAGGTACCCACACTAATTGACTCATTTTTCAGAAGAACCAGGAGACGGACTGACACAGAGTTAATGGCTGCGTTTGCATCGCTCGCGTTTCCCCAGGAGCGACCTGGAAGTCTGCGCTACTTTAGCAACACTTGGACTCTGTTTGTGTAGACGTCACATGCTGTAGGATAATAGCCTCCAAATAATCCTCATAGCCTTTAGGTGTCATACTTAGAGTGGAGAAATAAGAAAAAGTTGACCCAAAGTATTTTTTTTTTCTTCAGCCTCGCTTCCCGTTAAAATATGTATTTTTCCTGGAAATACTTTGCTGTTTAGAAAAACTCCTCCATCCTTGAAAGCAGCAAGAACAAAAAACAGTATCAGGTTTGTGTTTGTGTGAATGTTATCAAATGTCAGTTGCAAAGATGATAATGAGCATTTAATTGTAGGCGAGTTTTTGAATGTTCAATATATGACAAAAAAACCCCGAAATAATTACTAGAGCTAAAACGAATAAAACAACAGCGACAAAGCAATAAATACAACGCTAAACTCATAAAACCCATTTTCATTGAAACTTCAACATGTTCATAAATTCAGAATGTGTCAAAGATAATTACAGATGTAAAACGTAGGTCCATAAAATTCTAATGGCATTTCATTCAAGATAATGGCATTCTTTAAAAGTTTACTATAATGTTAAACGGCTTAGTGGACACACAGACAATAAGTCTGACTTAGTTAACACACATTTAGTTTGACACACAAACACTGTTTACATGTCAAACTGATTTTGAAAGATAGATGTTTAATAAAGTTTTTTCTTTACAACACTGACAAATTCAAGTAGAATAAGTAAATAAGAAAAACTTTCAAAAAATGTCATTTTTTTTTGTGTTGAACAAAATCAATAGTTTCTTGAAGATTGTTCACATTACATAAGAGGAATAAAGATTAAGAGGCTGTAAAAAAATGGATAGTTGAATAGTTTTTCAGACACTTCCCTACTCTCTACTCAACATTTGATTACTAAATTTAAGGATCTAAAGTTAAATTTATTAAGCTGTTTCCCTTAAACTTTCACGTTTCTCCTTAAGCATGTGAAACATTGACTTTAAACATGTTTTCCTACAGATCTAAATATCTTTGAAAGACAATGGTGCCTATCAGCCGGCACTCACTCATCCAGCCTCAGACTGAATGTTAAGTGTGTGTGTGTGTGTGTGTGTGTTTGTGCTCATGAAAGAAAGTGTGAGAGTGTGAGCTTAAATGTGGGTGGGTGAATGTTAGCGTTTATGTATTTGAACCTGCTGGGTTTCTTTTGCACGTTTTCTGCTCATGTAAGCATTGGGAAGTGGGTGTTTGTGTGCAAGTCTTGATATGTGTGCATGCATGTTTTTCTTTTTTTTTTTTTTGCCCACTCATAACCTATCTTTATCCACGCTGTGATGTCTACAGTAACCTGTTTTCTTTGTTGAAGGGCCTAGAAAGTTTTCTCTGCAGTTTCCTCTGTGTGGGATTGGTTTTCTAATATTTAAGTTAATTTTTTTTTTCTGATTTGTTTCTTGTTAAGGACTTCCTGGGCAGTTCAAGCTGTGCAGCGGCTGCCTGAACAGTTCGTATTATATCAAACGGTGACACCTTGACTCTTCTCTGGCGAAAACGCCTTGCACCGCACTTTCTCTCTCCATCCTGTTTGAACTCTTTTTGTTTTGTTTTTCCCCCTTCCTCTAAACAGGGCTTTTTTATGGTGGTGTGTGAATTTTTGGCATCGTCACACATTCCTAAACTTTTGCTTCGGAGGGCTTTTTCAGATCCCAGAAGGAATCGCTGAATCAACATGAATTAATGGCGTCGCTCAAAGGAAAAAGACAGAAGATGCTGCAGCTAAGTTCTGTGTGGCTGCACCTGTAGCGTCGCTAACGGCTCACTTAGCTTTTTTAAAATTTATTTGAAGTACATGTGTGAGTGCTGGTGGAATGATTTTGTTGTTAATGTTCACGTCAGAGAAAACTAATAACACATTTTTTTAAAAATTGTAAAAACAATGTTTGCTTTCACATTGGAGAAAAACACACATACTTTTCTTTAAATTACAGTATGCGTTCAGATGAGGCCCGCTTGTCAGATTACAAGTGTGTTTTGAAAATAACACCTTTTAAACATAAAAATTTCAGTTTTTCTTTTGTTATTACTATTTTATTGGTCTGATGATATATTTTAATTTGAAATGTCACATTTTCATAACCTGCAAGTGGAAAGTTGCTACAGTTATCAGAAATATAAGCTTTCAAACATCTTTGTGTAATTCATACAATGTTTCTCTTACTGATAAAGTGTCAAAACTAAATTGGTTTTTCACTAGTATTCAGATTTTACTGAAGGTGTCTGTACATGAAGAAGAACCTAGAAGGCCAAACTATATATAGCAAGAAAGTTTACAAATGAGTTTTAATATGCAGCTCTGGAAAAATACAAAAAAAACTACAGCAAAATGATCAGTTTCTCTGATTTTACGTATTATAGGTTTATGTTTGAGTAAAATGAAGATTGTTCTTTTATTCCATGAATGACTAACAACATGTCTCTGAAATTCCAAGCAAAAATGTAGTACTTATTTGCAGAAAATAAGAAATGGTCAAAATAACAAAAAAGATTTCAAATAATGCAAATAAAATAAGTTCATATCAATTTAGAAACAGCAATACTAATGATTTAACTCAGAAGGAGTTCAGAAATCAATATTTGGTGGAATAACTGAGGTTTTCTATGCGGTTCAGTGCATCTCTTCATTTGTTCTAGGTCTTTATATTCTATAATTAATAATTCTTCTGTATTATTCTGAGCAGATTTGATGTTTTTTTTTTTTTTATGTGGTAAACTATGGACCAATAATTTTCTTTAACTGCGTGTTTCCACGTGGTTCGAGCGTGTGAGCATGATGGTGATCCTGCTGAACTGCGTGACCTTGGGGATGTACCAGCCCTGCGAGAACATCGACTGCTCCTCAGACCGCTGCCAGATATTACAGGTACACAAACCGCACGTCATTTTCACAGAAATGGTGTTTAGAGCTGGTCTGCATACACCTAAATTATTAGTAATCCAATAAAAAGTGATAACTAGGATGTGACTATTTGAACAGTTATATATGGATATAATTCAAATCATATTCATTGTAAAATTTTTAGTTTTCTAATCATTTAAGGCTAACGTTTATTAAAAAATTGTGATTTTAGTCATTATGTGATTATTACCACCATCATTTCACCTTGTAAGTCTTTTCCCCCATAAAATTGGTGATAATATTTATTTATTTTCTTACACGGACATATACATGCATATTTTGTAATTTTTTTCCTTTAACTACCCAACTCATTTATTTTAATTTGAGTATGCAAAACAACTGTCTAGCACTGTTTTTCTGATGTTGTACATTTTCCCATACTGTGAAATCTCCTATTTTTATTTCGCCTTTTGTGTGAACATGGATTCCTCCTCTTATTTTTAACTTACTGCAGGAGCAAAATAGTATTTTATATTTTGTCATGTTTTTATAAAGCGTCACCATTCATTATTAGGGAGTGGTTCTGGTATTTTTGAATTAGCCTGAGTCTCGAATAGCTTTAGTATCAAGCTGCTAAACACAGAACAGCCTTTCTTTATTGCCAGAAGTGTCTTTTGTTGGTGCAACATCTGCACTCAACTGTGTGCATACAATTTAGTCTTTTTGCTGGAAGCCACTTCTTAAACCGACTTACTTTCCTTTTCTTTACATTCTCAAACCACACACACACACACACATGCGCGCAAACAGGCACATCTTGGAAACACTGGCAGTAGATTGATTTAATTCTCTAAAAGGGACCGATTGTTGAGTTGGACCTAATAGAGTTTCCCCTCTAAGTATCTATGGACTCTGTTTAATAGCAAAATGGATTTAATGAACAGCTTCACCAGAATCAGTGGAGTTCTTTCAGAACATTTGTGGTTCAATAACATATTGTTTAATGCTGAACATTCAACTACATCTGTGAACTCTAACACATGTGGATCCTCAGATGAGGCTTTGTCTCAACTTGTAATAGATTATTGGTGATTCAGTAGATCTTAGTAGATTTTACACCATTGTGCACCAGGATGATTGGTTAGCGAAAAAACTAACAAATTAACGAAAAGTGAAACTGAGAAAACATTTTCAGTAACTGAAATTAAGAAAAACGGCATTTTATAGTGAAAAACTGTACCTAACTAGAATTATATAATGCCTTTATAGAAATAGCTAAGACATGTTGAAATTATGGACTTAATACCCTTCATTTTCATGTTTATTGATCTATTTGTTAGACTTTTGTACTGATGTGAATTTGATTTATTTATTTATTTGTTTGTTTATTTATTTATTTGTTTATTTATTTTGCCCCACAAGTACAGAATAAGTCAGGTACCATCAAATCACATGCTCCTCCTGGCGGCTACGCTACGCTGGTCCGCAAAATGGCGACAGCAAAAGTTGGGAGAAAACATCAGTCAGTTGGTTGTTTAACAACAATTGAATACATTTTTTAAAAATACTATCTTCTGTTGAGTATTCATCAACAGAAGATGAATACTCTGTTCATATGTACATAATGACAATACAATTCTTTGACCTTTCTGAATTCTACACCTAAAAATTAACCAGACTATCAAAAAATTAAAACTATTATTAGAAATATAAACTGAACGAAACAATATTTATCTAATAAAATCTAGCACACTCTAAAAACTAAATTTAACCGAATTAGACAACTAAAAGTAACAAAACTAAGCTATAAAAAACTGAAAGTTATTATAACCCTGGCATACATTTTTATACCTGTGAAAACAGAACCAGAAAACAATCGTTGCAGCTTTGCACAAAGTACCAGAGAACAAAGTCGCAAAGTTGTTGCAGCATCAACTGCTTCAGCTTCTCCACTGGCCCTCAAGATGACCATAAATTGACTTCTGGATACTTTAAGTGGCCCAGGGTAATATCACACTCTATTGAAGTCGTCAGTCAGAAAGGTTGTAAAACATGAACCCAAGAGAAGTTGTTACAAAACTCCAACAACAGCAGCAACTTGTCCTCTTGAGTGTTACAGACTTTGTGCTGCATAAATCCTGATTGTTTATTAAAAATCATGCTCTTCCCTTTTTTTCCCTCAAAGCCTTCACTGAATATTAAGACTTTACAACATGATGGTTAAAGTGCAACAGCTCTGTGGATGTTATGTAGTTCTAGCATACAGTCAGGAGGCTTCTTCATCCCAAATATTCACATTAATAACTCCAGTAAGAGCCGAAACCTTCAACAGCTGCGCCACCATGCAGCCATGTTTGCATGTAATGAGTTGCATCTCAGCTCTTTTATTGGTTTTTGACGAGATCGTCCTTAAGATCATCTCAGCTCCCCATAAATCTTCACCATGTCCTATAAATGCATATCGGACAGCCAGACTCCTGTGAACCCTTTAGTCTTTCTGCAAAGATTTGATTATGTGGTCAGCAATGATCTTTATATTCCTAAATTGAAATTCAGCAATGGATGAACTCATAAAACTGCATACATGTGAAGTTGGCGACATAAAAATAATTCACCGATCATAAACATCATGTTTCAAATTGTGCAATAAAACCCCCCAAAATCATGAGTTGTATGAGAAACACAATATTGATTTATGAAGTAGGAAAAACAAGCGAGTTCTGTATATGGAGGTTTTTCTTTGCTTGACCTAAAGGCTCTTGTAACAGTACAGATACTATTTTTTAAAATAAAATTCTGTTAATTTTTTATGATGATGAAAAAAAATATGAAAAATTTTTTTTCATGGTAAAAGATTTTAACCCCCAAAATCTTTTTAACCCAATATTTGTTCAAATCTACTCAACCTATGACCTAACGGGATTAGGTTAGTCCTCTACAGTCAAACTGTAGAGGTCCGATAAATTGGTGACTCAACTGCTGAGTTATGATTTTTGGCCCAATGTTTGGTCAAACTAACCCAACCTATGACCCAACGGCTTGTACCCACCAGACGGGTTATGAAAATAAGCCAGCATTTTTTAGGGTGCATTGATTGTAATATTTTGGTTATTTCTGTAATCCTAACACTCACTTGATTTTGAAATATAACCCATTGAGTCAAAAACAAATATAACTACATCAACATCAACTATGTATGCAGGTACAACCTTACATACTTTTAGGATGCAGGAAGGTTCCAAGTACGATTTTAAAGTATCTGGTTTGGCCTCCTACTGACAACGTTTTTAAAGAGAGGTTATTAAGTTACTAATATTATTTATAAGTAATAATTAACATAAGTACATATCTCAGTCAACAATAACTGTGATAGAATGGATTAATTTAATCAGCAGTTCATCAGGACATCAATAAAGAATATTGAGGATTTCATTGTAGTCTTTGCAACAGATTTTGTTGTTGGGATCATAGGTCAACGTGTATTTACGTTTACCCACTTCTATCCTCGGGTTTACCCAGATCACATGAAAGAAGACAGAAAAGAGAGGAGAGCTTGTACGCTTCATCATTTCTATTGCACCGTCCATTTTCTCCTGGAAGGTTGCAAACTTTAGTTCTTGCTCCTCATTAGCTGGCTGACCTCGTGTCGCTAAAATTCCCCAGAAATCCATAGGCAGCGGGTTGCGCTGCTCTTCAGCTGCGAGCTCGTCACCAAACAAAGTCGGTTCGGCTTGAGATCGCGCCGCTTGCAGTCTTGCCTCCCCCCCTGAAAATCAAATTACAAGCAACACCGAGCGTGTCAGTTCGTCTCTAATCCCCCGTTTACACAGAAGAGAACAGTTCATCAAAGCTTTGTGCTCAAAACAGCAATGCATGTAACAAGCTGAGATCATTTTGATTTGTTTTATTTTTATTTTCACCCCCTTCTCTCTCTCTCCATTTAATTAGATGCTTGATTAAATCTGGGTGTGATATGAGGGCTGCCCATGTGAGGTTCATCTTTGATTACTTTTCAAACAAATTATTTTCTATTATCCTACCATTTAGGGGCAAAATGCTCAATTTCTCCAGAAAAGCATAAGAGGCTAGAGCACCTTTTGGGCGAGAAAAAAATTTTTAAATTCATATTTAATAGAGAGAAGATGAATGGGGCTTTGAGATGGAGATAAGAAATTAGAGAAAAGATGAAACATTAACTTTGAAGAACAAGACGGAGCAAGTTTAGAGTAGAAGTTGGTATGAACTTTGCTTTTAGCCATTTATTTTGTGTGAGTTTGCCTCGCTTACCAGAATGTTAGGGCCTGGTGGAAAAGGCTAAGAGGAATTAACTTCTGTGTCCTATATATATATATATATATATATATATATAACTTCTGTGTCCTATATATATATATATATATATATATATATATATATATATATATATATATATATATAGGACACAGAAGTTAATTCCTCTTAGCCTTTTATATATATATATACCCTGCTCAAAAAAATAAAGGGAACATTCAAATAACACATCCTAGATGGACAGTTTGATTTCACAGAAGTTTGATTTACTTGGAGTTATATTGTGTTGTTTAAGTGTTCCCTTTATTTTTTTGAGCAGTATATATATATGTATATATATATACACACTAAAAACTTTAGTGACATTTACTTTAAAAAATTGCAACAATTGTGCCATCAGGGATTTTGTTAAAAGTTTTTGAAAGGATGGACATTCTATATTTTCCAGGCACAAAGAGACATTTTATAGCATAGTTAAGTGACTGTTACCTTCAGCTTTGATGAAAATACTATATAAATTAAAAATAACTTAAAAGAAATTTGACTTTGCATCATAGCTGCATCTGATGCCTTGAAATTGGCCCCTGTCTCTTTAAGAACCTCCCACCCTTTTCAACACCCCCTCTAGTCATCACAACGATGCTCGACCGTCGATGGAGCGTTGCAGTTTGTATATAAACCTCAGCAGATGTGCAGTCCCACCAGGTGTTTGCTAATATTGCTGCTGCCGCTAGTCTGGAGGAGCTGAGTGGGGGAGGCGCAGGAGAGGGTCGCCCTGTGGAGTGGGGGCTCGTCTGGAGACTGCAGCTGCAAGGCGGAGCTTTGGGGAAATAGTCAGGGCATCTCAGAATCAGGCAGTAAGTGAATGGTTGCCATGGGATATATAAGCATTGCACTAAATTTTATCAGTGAGAGACCATGCAACCGCGATTTAAAAAAAAAAAATTTAATGTATTTCATCTTTAGTCCAAAATAAATAAATAAAAATGTTTATTCTCAAGATTTTTCACATCTTTAGCAGCAGTGATGTACCCAGCTCTGTTTTTGCTCTGTTTTTGAATGCTCAAACTTTGAAATGCATGATGTAAGTCATATCCACTTCATAAATGAGGAGCAGGCAAACATAATAACTTCCTCATGTCACTGTGTTTTCTTGACAGTAGGCGATATGGACCCATCGAGTTGGAAAAATAACATGTTTTCTGTCTTTAAAATGTCATTGTCACCATCAAGTGATGTATAAAAGCAAAAGGTTTTGTTCAGCCATGTGGGAGACAAAACAACTGCTACCATCATTATAGAACACAGTCAGTTTGTTTCTCTTTTTTACCTTCTAACAGAGGTCAAACACATTTTGTCTTCTTTTCTCAAAGCTGCTTTTATCAAAAAAAATTCTTTTTATATTTAATATAAAATATAAAAATAAATTTTATATTTTGCTACATCTACAGAATAATTGTAGCGCTGAATAAATGTAGCGTTCCAGACCAAAAACAACCAATGAGAGGCAGGAGGAGGGTCTTAACACTGTCAATCAAACCGGTGTACATGTTGCTAAATGTGCTAATGGCAGAGAAACAAGTTACTAGTACAGGAAAGCCATCATTGGTGGCTATGCTAACTAGCTTGACCATTCACGAGTTCTGCTACATGCAGAGAGTAGGAAGGGAGATGAAAACGGGCCAAATCGAGCATGATTGACAACGCTAAGACCCGCCCTGGCTCTGATCGGCTGTTTCTAGTCAGCATTGGAAGCACTACTTTCACTGATCATCCGTTTCATGCCACACTGTCACGACATAGTGACAGTTTCAACAAATATGTGGAAAAATATTTTTTTATAAAAGTTGCGTACTGCAGCTTTATGTTAAAAACAAAGTATTAATTTGCCTTTTAAGCAAAACAGTTAAAAATAAAAAACACTTTCCTTTCTGCTATAGTTTGAACCCATTAACTTTATTTGTGTTTTTCTTCAGGCGTTTGACGCGTTCATCTACATCTTCTTTGCCATGGAGATGGTCATAAAGATGGTCGCTCTGGGAATCTTCGGACGGCGCTGCTACCTTGGAGACACGTGGAACCGGCTGGATTTCTTCATCGTCATGGCAGGGTCAGAACTTCCTGTTCCCGTTGTTTGATCCTCCTCTAGGCGGGCTGGCACGCCCTGACAGGTGTAGTGAAAATTCACAAAGTGGAGCAGAAACATGTGCACCAACTGTAAATAAGATGCAGAATATAGAACATATAGACCAAAATATAGCTGAATAATTTAAAGTTGTGTATCTTAAACTTCACGCCGTAGTGCAAACGTTCAGAATCGTAACCACAGCTTGCCAGTGCAGCACGTTTAAATCGTAACCATGACTAATAGTGGCTCTATTTAAAGACTTGGCCCTTGAATCGCTTTTTTCGTCTCAAACTGCTTTGTCTTCCTGACACGCTCCTTTGCGCTCTCATGCATGGCTGATCATCCCATTGTTAAATATATATGGCAGCGTTAAATATTAATATGTTGGTAGTCGCCGGCTCTCACCTGGGACAGCGCCTCTAATAACGCGATAATGATGCGGCTAATCATCTTGAAATAATTCAATGAATCAGCTGGAATGAGCCTGTCATAAAACCTGCATCGGATTCCTGCTGCTGCTTATGAAAGGAATCTCAGACACGTCTCTTACTCCTGGAATGATGTTCTTATGAGGAGCTTTTAAACATTTCACAGGCAAATGGTTTCCATATATCGGGTCACATTTGTTTGATGACGACATTTGTTTAAAGATCTGAAACACAGTTACTAGAGAAGCAGAAGAAATCTTTGAGGGAGCGAATATTTTTTCACAGATGACTGACCCTTTGAGATTTTCAGTTTTGTTCATTTTATCTGAGCTTGTGTGGATCAGAGTCATATTTTTTAGTTTCTTCTTCTTTCTCGCAGCCTGTAAATAATGCTTAGAGCATCTGTCATCCACAGTAATTTACTTTAAGCATCTCAGGCTTCTTTGATGTTTTTTTTTTACTTTAGTTTTATGTTATTAATAACAAATGGATTACGAAATTTAGCAAATGTTTGTAAAAAAAAAAAAAAAAGCAAAAAGAAACTGACGTCAAGGACCATGATGGACTTAAATGACCCCAAATCCAATAATTAAATTCTGCAGAACGCATTAGTGTTTCTGTCTTAGGCAAAAGGTCACTAACTGTGTTTTCATTAGTAATAAGATTGTGCAAATTAGAATTAAGAAAATGAATTTGCTTAATGGAAATATTCCAGTTTTGAAAAACTCAAGTTTTTCAGTGAAATGTTTTTTGTGCTAGGATGAACTGTTTTGTTTTTTTTTATTTTTATCGATATTTAAACACTCTTTTTGCATCACACTAGTCATGTGACCAACAGTCAGATGTTACTTCTGCCCAAAACCATGAAGAAGACAACAGGAAATTGTAGGTGGAAGAAGTTTGATTCAGGGTTTTTTTTCTGCCTTTTTGCACGTGTTCAATAGCTCTGCTGTAAAATCACTGATGACAATTTCCCCAAAACGCTACATACGTAGCCGTAGGCGGGGCTGAAACACCTGAACAAGACGCTGACGTCTCCTCCGATTGGCTGATAGATGATGAGCGCTAGCACCACGGCTGAATTAAGAGTATATCTCATGTAACCGTTTACATCTGTACATCCATAAGTTAATTTATTATGAATTTGTGTTTTTTCAACATTAGCAGAATATAGACAGTGATTTGAGAACATTTGTAATGGAAACACAGCTACTGTCAAAATGTGATGCAAACTTGTGGCTAAAATTAATTTTAACTCGTGATTAATTGTTTGACTCTGCAATGGAGGTTTTTTTTTTTTTTTTTTTTTTTTTTTTTTTAGTTTGTTGGTTAGTTTATTGTAGCCCATAAATTCCCTTAATTAGTAAAAATTAGGGAAGCACAATATGTCGACACTGACATCGGTATCGACCACATTGGTTTAGGTCCGATTGATAAAACTGGGCCAGCAGATAAACATTTTTAGTATGTGTAATATCTGTAAAAATCAGTTATCAGCCATATTATCAATATTAATATTGAGTATCTATATTGGCCCACATTTTCATATGGGTGCTGCATCCCTAGTAAAAATGGTTCCCACCATTAGTTGCTGGATTCAAAGTAAACGTAAGGAAATTGATCATACCGACTTACCAAAGAATGCTGGAACTGTAGATTTCTAACATCTCTCCTTCCTACATATTGCACACAAAACATTGTAGTGAATTGAAGTTATACAGAGTAACTGGACATATTAAGTGACCGGTCTATATGAGTCCCAATAAATTATGTTAAAATATGTAGGAAGTTACCTGTGTCCGGTCCAGTCCATTTAATCACGGGATCGTCTCTGTCCTGTCTTGTGAGGAGGGAGAACATCAGGGTGTGGAAACCTTGAGGCTGTCCAGTTACAGGTCATTAAACTTCTTGACTCCTGCTCAGGTCACATGTTCTGTCAAAAAACTCTGTGATTTGGTGTCAAGGTTTTGTTCCATCGGTGGACACCGCAGACAGTCTTAGCAGACAGCCTTTGTCCTTCTCGGGTTTATTTCCGTTAATATATTCATAGGATAATCTCAAAGAAAGACAAAAGGCGGCTCAACTTCTAATCTCGGTCCTGTGGAAATGCTTAAAATTCATTCCTAAAAGCTAAAGTTTAACGCGTTCTTTCATAATTTATGTTTCTGCAGGAACATGTCTTTGCTCTTTACTGGGATCTGTTTTTGCAAGTAAATCCCCCTCATGTCTTATCAGGCGACAAACTCACATTCTGAAGTGGAAATATCTTGTTTAAAAATGTCAAAACCTGTGGAAGTGGCATGAGTCGAGAGTGAAGCAAAACAAATGATTTTGACAAAGAGTCAAAAGATTGTCTGAAGTCTGAAGAAATCATAACACTTTACACCAAAACTGCTGTAGCAGATCCTACATCCTCACATCCTCAGCCTTAAAGACTAACATCTAGTCTTTAAGGCTCTGCAATGAAAGTTTTTTTTCTTTATTTATTTTTTTATGAAGCCTTGATTTAAAGATTGCAAACAGAGGTAGATGAACACACTGACATAGAGGTGACTAAACTGGTTTTAATTTTAATTTAATCTCTGACGCTTTTCTAATCTGAACTCGAGAGCTTGTTTGCAAAGATGAAAGGAAAAATTCTGTCTCTGCAGAGACAAAAACTCGGACACTCAGCCGTCTCTGCAACGGAAGATGATTTTTTTTATTTTTTTTTGACAAAATAGCTATAGAAAATGTCTTTTAAAATGTCTTTTTAACATAAAATGTAAAGAAAAAGTTTCTTTGTTTGTGCCTGTAACAAGACATCCGGGATGTCTTGTTACATTTTTCCTGGTTTTCCTTTTTCCTCTGAATCCTCCTTTTTATTCCCCCATCTCTTCTTTTTCTCTCAAAATGGAGGTACGTTTTTTTTCCCCCACTGTCATTAATATGGTTTTCTCTTGACTTTCTGGCTTTTATCTTTCAGTGGCACAAAGTTTCAGCCTTAAGGCCCAAAGGGCTTTTGCATAATGTTTGATCTAATCCCTTTTTCCCTCTGATTCCGAACATTTTCAGCTCTAATATCTTTTCTCATCCTCTTGCTCCTTCTCTCTCTCTCTGTCTCTCTCCCTCGGTCATCATCTCTTAAGTAAAGTGGAGACCTTTTCCCTCATCTTTGGGCCAAATCCCAATGCTTAGCGCAGGCACGGCAGAGGGATCCCACTGCCATTCCCCGATTATGCTTGAATATCTCACCGGCCGCATGCAGAGTGTGTAGCGACGTGGGAAAACGCCGCGCCCCTCCCGCCCCCGGGGAAACACGTGTTGCAAACGCAAACCGAACCGTAAGCAATCTGCAGGAAGGAGTCGACGAGCAGCGGGAGTTGAGCTCGGATTGCTCAGATCGAAGCTACGCGTGGTTAAAAATGAAATCTGAGGGTTTTTTAAAAACTTGGCTGAGAGTGGAAGAGGCGGCTGGCCAACCTGAAACCAAACGCTTCCTTTCGTACAACATCTTTCTGACAACTACTTCATACAAGATACATCATGACTGACATGTTTCCAAAGGGTGAATACTTGGTTGTCGTTGTCGTAGTTGGGCTGCAACTAATTAGTAAACGATTATTGTGTCAGTTATTTGAATTTTGCGAGATTCAGCAAATTTTTCATTCAACCACTTTAGTGTTTCCATGTACTTGTAGAAAAACATTATAATATGCAAATGAACAAATGATTCAGTTCTTTTGTTAAACAGGGAAATATAAACATTTTATAGCCTAAAATGCAACATAGTGAATGTGAACCAGGTGAAGTTATCAATGCCACTAAAGATGTGTTTATTGTAAATCTAAACTATATGTGTATTTCTGACCAGTTTTGTTTTAGATACTGCTCCGAATATGTTGTATATTTTAAGCGAAGGGTCTTTTTTTGAATTCATATCATCCAGTTGGTGATTAATCGATCACTAACTTAGTTGACAATTATTTCTACAATCGATTAATCGCAATCTGATTAATCCGATTATTAATTTCGGCCCTGTTGTGTAGATTAGATTAACATTCAAAAATGGTTTAATTTAAGTAATTCAAAGCAAGTTGCTGCATAATATCTTCAAAGTGAATCTGTATGGAGTATTTATACGCAAAGTGATCAATTTAAATGGCTAATGTAAAATTCACTTTTTTTTCTTTCATTGTTTTTACAAAATAGAAAGAAAATAACATCTATAGCTAGATGTTATTGATCTGTAAGAAATTTCTCCCTAAAAATACAGAAAAACATCCATCTGCATCAACCAACATTCCAGATTTCGCCACCCAAAATCCTTCAGAGGGGCACAAATTGCCCCTGGACCGCACTTTGAACACCCCGGTGCTAATCGCTCCTCGTTACGCCCCGTGTACTTCGCCATGCTTGACACACTACTAGTCCGAGACTCGGCCCAATCGCAAACAACTGTCGCGGTGCTGGAAAACTGGCTGAAAATGCACCAAAAATAGCCCAGTGCAAGCGCGCCCAGATGGAGGTGAAGCGATAAGGCTACATCCTGTTAGAGACGCCGTGCTAATCTGTTAACGATCAAACCTCTGCACCAAAGTTTGCCTGTGGCAGGCTGCGAGAAAAAAACATTTTCTTGTCACAAAAAAAAACACCCTGGACATTTTAAAAAAATAGCGCACGAGACTGTGCAGTCTGCTCCAGGTAGCCATAACTAGCATGCCTTCCACCTCCGCTCGCTGTCAGCATTGTTTTCCCCAAAGTGACTCCGACTCGCCTTTAAACAGATTAATTTCTACATTCTCTACAAAGCAACTCGGAGGCAACCAATCCTGTGTCCCTGACACGCTTCCTGTGTTTATATGTAGCTGCAGAAATGCGTGTATTCTCTATTTTTAGAGGTGTGTGTACTCTTTTGTCAGCCTGTCTGGTGGGATGTGCTTGGGTTAGGCTATCGGCGCGTGCAGAAGAAGCTCCTGAGGCCTCGGAGCTCCTTCAGACCCGTCTGACCTGCTCTATCTGTCTGCAGCACTCAGCAGAAGCAGCATAGCAGAGAAAATATTCCATTTGATCACACTGCGAGTGCGAGGATTTGTGTAATTTAGTCCCCGGCCCCCCAAAAAAGAGTCAAAGTATAATGCCAGAGTTTGTAATTTTGTGAGTTTCTCCCCCCTTTTTTTTTTTTTGCAACCCTAACATGAATCAGAACCAAGAATTATCCATCTAATATCCATTTAATATGTTCGTATTAAAGATTTATCTGTTTCCATGTAAAACCTGCCAAACTGAGATACTCGTGGTCCACTTTATGCATGCCCACACGCAACATCAGCCGACTTGTTCTGCCAGTTCATATCTGCCATAACTCCGAGCTAATTCTGCTAAAATTTACCCTCACAAAGCAATTACATTTTCACTTGGCATTAAAAAAAGAGAAGGAAAGAAAAGTACTCTGAGGGAACTGAACCAGAGTTTGCTGCCTTATATGCAAATAAAGACGTAGGTGTTGAAACGGTGAGCTGTTAGCGAAGCAGACAACAAGACATAACCTTCTGCTGATCTATCTGTAACATCACCGTTTATGTTTTTGATCACCTGGACTGGGTTCGAATTCAAACACGAGGTGTAAACTCTGCTGTTACTGTGGCTACAAGCTCATGATGAGGTTAATTAAAGGGGAATTGAACTTTACATAGGTGTACAGGTAAGCTCCAAATGAGCTTAACGTGGATTTACTGTTGTTGTTCTGAAACCATTGACACTGCTGTGTTTTATGATTCAAAATGACTTTTACCAAAAGATAATTAGACAACTTACAAGGAGGTTCTAGACACACGACAACAAAAACTGCAAAAACACAAAATCTTACCAAATATTTTTGTCTAGTGCAAATATCTTAATGCACTTGGCGTAAGACAAAACTAACTTACAAGTAACATTTCAGCAGGACATAGGAGGTTGCTTTAATATTAAGTAGTTCCTTAATATTGATGAAAAAGTACTACTTCCATTGGCAGGTTATTTCACTTGTTAAAACTGTCTTGTTATAGGAGTTAATTGACAATAATAAATGGTCACAACAAAGAAGCTTTGGAGTTTGTTTTTCAGCCATTCCTGGGGATGATTTGATCGATCTCATACCAAGTAAATACAGCATCAGTATTGCGATACCGATACTTTTTAATCCAGTTTGATATATTATCAAACTTCTGACCTTTTGGTGTGTTTGTTGTTGTTGTTTTCTTTAAAATATCTTCATAAAACTCAGGACAGGTGTGCTGTGGTGGCACAGGGGTTAAGCACAACCCATATAAGGAGGCCTCAGTCCTCGACGCGGCTGTCGCAGCTTCGATTCCCGGCCTGGTGACCTTTGCCGCTTGTCTTAAGTCTCTCTCTCTTTACCTACTTTCCTGTCTGAGCACTTTCAAATAAAGGCCACCAGAGCCAAAAAAACAAACAACAAAAAAAACCGGGACAGAATAAACAGAAACAATAGTAACAATAATAAAGAACTAAACTGAATGTCTGAGACAAGTCAGAATTGTTGTTGTTTTTTTTAGTGTGCCTAATAAAAAATCCATCTAAAACCCTAAGTTACTGAGCTTAACACTAACAGAACCTGGCAGTGGTGCCACCCGTTTGTCAGACGTTTAACTTCCCGTCTGTTCACACGTCCACGCTGCCCTACCTGTTTGTGAACACCAGCTTGTTCCTGTAGAACATTTGCGCTACGTAAATGTCATATCCATGAATCAAACAGATGCTGGGAGGATTACACGTTTTAACAGCTTCACTCACATTGTGAACTGTCAAACCTTTCACTGCTAAGAACAGCAGACGGAAGGGCATCCCTGATGGAGATCTGCACCGACTGAACATCACAGCTTTTATGAAGGTGGGACTTCTTGCAAGGTTGCTGTTTAGATTAAACTGCAGCAAGTGAACCCCATCAAATGGCAGCTGTGTCTCTGTGTGTGTGTTTACTGCAGTCGGTTTTCTGAACCATTACTCACACTGATGGAACTCTGGTGTCATCTTGTGAAAGGGCAGATTAAGAGTGCATCGCGACACAATAACAAAGACGTTTGCCACACATTTAAATAATAATAAAGTGACCTTCCGCGAACACACACCAGGCCTTCCAGCACCGTCTGCATTGCTTATTCATGAGTAAACAGCTGCAGCGACAACTCAACTGTTAGCTGTTGTATGTTGTTGCTCTGACAAGTCCAAAATGTGAAAAGACAATTTACATGTATATACCAACAGATTAATATTAATCACAGAGCAATATTCCATACCCCAACCACTTAAGTGAAGACTATAAAGTAGGGATGCATGATATTGGATTTTTTGCTGATATCCGATATGCCGATACACTAAAACTCATTTGGCCAATAACCATTCTAATACCGATATTTTTTTGCCTAGACCTTCTTAGTGAAACTATATAGCGTTCTCTACTGTGGAAATAAAATACTGCATATGTTTGTCAGTTTTGCCTGCTACCAAATGCAAATACTAACTAGGAAGCTGAAAGTGTAACACTTTCAACTAGCATCATGTTTAAATTTGTTCATGACATTTGCTCTCTTTAAGACAATGACGACACTGAAACTTGCAAATTTGACGTTGTGCTGCAGGCATTATTGTCTCTGGTTTGTTAGATTAAAAACAACACATTTTATATCAGAGAGTTATTTTGACGGAACGGTCGATGTCCGATTTTAAACTTTACAGCTAATATAGGCCGATGCTAACACCATGCCGATAATATTGTGCATCCCTACTATAAAGTATTATTAAATATCTACTGGTATAAATGCAGAATGCAAGATGTACGGCATTCTCTGTTGGTCGAGACAAACGTAGTAAAATTTGAGAAGGGATTTTTGCTTAGCCTTATTACATGGCTCAAACTAATGGACAGTAGATTGAAATAATGCATTTCATTTGTAGTAATATCTGTTGTATTTGAAGAGATTTGGGTAGAAACACAGACAAACAAGGTACCCATGCAACTCATGTTCTGTATCTGAAGATCAAATCAAATCAATTTCTATTTGTACAGTACATTTCAGCAACAAGGCATAGAAACACAAAATTACAAACTCATAAAACACAGTCAACAATTGAAACTTTACATTTTGCCATCATTACACATCAGCTTGTTGATTAATGTTTTACTGATTATGTTTCCAAAGCAACTCTAAACAGGTGGGTTTTTACTCTAGACCAGTGGGGCCCAGAGTGGGTCCTGGAGGGCCGGCATCCTGCATGTTTTAGTTCGCTCCCTGGTATCTGATTTCAAAAAGAGAACAATCTCTGTAATTAACTTTACATACTTAAGTCTAGAGAAAAAAATTACATTGACTGTTTATGTCTTGATTTCACCTACATTAGTGGGTATGTATATGTCTAAATAGACATAAAGTGAATGTTTTCCTAGTTAGAAAGAAGAACATTAATATGAAACTTTGAACAAGTATTTATGGAAATGTACTCGGGATTTCTTTAGGATTTCTTGTTTTTTTTCCCACTTGACACGTTTTATGCTTCTTAAGTCAGTCTTCTCTCAGGAGTTACGGAGGGGGGAAAAAAGGCTTTAGTGTCTTTTCAGTAAAGAGACAAACTGTTGCCTTGTGCTTGCTGAACGAGCAGATGTGAGGTCTTAAGAACCGTGTCTTACATGAATAATCAGCTCTTATTAAAATGTATTTTTGTGAAAGCGTCAGGGGATTACGCGCTGTCTCCCCGAGTTAATTTTTCTCTTACGTCTACTTAAATGCACCGACCGTCGCTTGCTTCTTTGATGACCGATGCATGTTGACTGAGCCGCGTAGGTCGAGAGACAACGTGGTGAATTTACAACGGTTATTTTAGCAGCTTATTTATTTTCCTTTTTATAGTAAAATGACTTACTGACAGCGTCGATAGCCAGGCGCTGTGGAGACCGTGTCATTTGTAGCAAAGATTTTTCTGGCTGCTCAACATTTGTATTTTACCCTGAATGCACCATGAAGGCGAAGGAAAGAAATCAAAATGATGACGTAAGAGGAGAGAAGTCAGGATTGGATCATCCGTAACCAACCTGCTTGATATGTTAGTGGTTTATTGCAGGAGTTGCTAAACTTTTCCACACTGCGGCCCCCAGAGAATATGCAATATGTGAGAATATGCTGCAAAATATGAAAAGAAACATTGCATTTTACCACTTATTTTTGTCACTATTCAATAATTATTGCATTCATTTAACATTATAACATTCCTCATCCCTTCTGATTTTGGTCGGTGGTGGAAAATTGATCTCCGGTAACATATTCTGACTTTATTAATCTGATGTTAATGTCAATCCAGTAAAAAAAAAAAAATCTACCACTATCCTTTCTTTTGATAAGAGAATACGTAATATTTTTAGATTAATCCTATCAAATTTTATTTCATCTCCACACTTTGCTGGACGGTTCCTTCTGACATTTCCACAACAGAAATGTTTTCCATTTTGCGTTCGCTTGCTGCGCCAACTTCCAGAAACAGGACTCAAACGTGAACAAAAAGATCCAGAGGATTCGTCACTCAACCCAGAGCAGGAATTAGAGTAAATTTGGAATCCAGAGAAACTCCTATTAGTTTGTATAAAGAAACTACTCATTACCTTAGATCAACATTTAGCATTAAACTTTTAATATCGGAGCAAGACCAAGAGAAACTAACTTTTATCAGAGAAACCTCAACTCGTTTGTAAATTACAGACTACTTATTCTTAAACATGGGGAAGTAATTTATAGTCTGATACTTTTTTGTTGTCTTTTTTTTTCTCTCCTTTTTGCTCTTTAATTTATTGTTTGTCAACAATACTATCGTTTATCGCAATAATGTCTGGAACAATTTATCGTACAACAAAATTTGCTGTTGTGACAGATCTAATTATAGTGATTGAAAAACAGATTATGATTTAATCTCATTTTTTCTCTCATCTTCCCTCTCTGAGCCCTCCTGTTCGCTCCCTCTGGTCCATTAGATGTGTTGTGCTGTCAGGTTGGGAATAATCAAAAAAAAAAAAAGAAAAACACAGCAGGATTGAAGAATTGGAGCAAACGAACAGGAGCGTTGGAGTTGGAGAACAGGAGACTAACGAAAGATCTTGCGAGGTGAAAAGTTGGGTGGATAAAATACGAGACCCGGGACGATGGCCGCGCGTCCGTGAGCTCCGCCTCACTCCTGTAGCTTCTCTCTCTGACTTTATAACCACTTCTGGGAGACACAAATGTACCGCGCTCATTAATCTTATTTTAATAATTGATGCTGTCTTCTCCAGGAGGAGTTTGGTCTGGACTGCAAGCATAAAACGAGACGTTTAGAGCTCTGTGGTAATTGCCACGATAGTATATTCCTCTCCATTAGGCCGGTGTTCGGCTGGTTCTTACAATATTTATTTAGCTGTAATATTTTCCTGACCAAAACCATCGACACACAGGATCCTCAGCTGAACCTTTCTGACTGCCTGTTGCCATTCTTGGCCGTAGTCAGGTGCGTGGCCTTAACTAGATAGCTGTGGTAATACATGTTTAAGCCATTGGAGAACAGCTCTTTTTGGCCGCTAATTAGCATTAGCAGCTGCTTTTAAAGGTCTTACTCTTAAATAAAATCCAAACCTTGGTATTGCAACCCAGATTAGAGCAGCACTGAACTTCTTCAGCCTCCTTTTATTCTATTTTCTCCATATAGAACCATACTTAGGCGTCCACATGCAGTCTGAAAAAGATGACCGTTGGGTTAATTGGTTTCTGTAAATTGCTCTCAGTGGAGTTTGTGCATGAATGAGTTTTCTTTGTCCTGTGTGTGTGTGTGTGTGTGTGTGTGTGTGTGTGTGTGTGTTGCCCTGTGATGGTCTAGCAACCTGTACCAGGGTGCCTCTTGCTCAACGACTGCCAAAGATAATATTTCTATTCTGCGTAACAATTTCTACTACAGTTTTTTGTTGTTGTTTTTGATTTTTTTGACTTTTTAACTTTGAACACAAAAGTTTGGTAAGTTGTCAGTCTATATCAGGGTTACAATAGTTTAGGGTTTTTCATTATAGCTTAGTTGTAACGCTAATTAAGGCAAGGCGCCAGACTACCGCCAAGTTTGGTAACAGGCATCCAGAAAGGTTCGGCTGAGGAGCCTCTGTGTCATTAAAGGAAAATGCCGTGAACTCTGACCTAGCCTTCTGTCTGTGTGTGCTGTTAGCACATTTTTGTCTGAGGAAGAAGCTGTAGAAAGAGAGGCTGGCTTCCTCCTGTCACGATCGGGGTTGAGACATAATCCCGCCAGCGGCAGTGATTTCATACTTCATGGGTCAGCAGCTGGACCCACACAGCTGCTCACAGGCCTCCCTATTGAAGCCTGGGTCAGCAAGACCCAGAACCTCCCTACACCAAAAATGTTCAGGGAGGCTGGTTGGACTGAAAGGCAAATGACTCGTTCTCTATTGCCTGTAACAGCAGCTGTGTTTCCATTGACAATTTAATTGAGCAAATGGACATTTAAAAATGAATTTGCTTAATGAAAATATGAAAATTAAAAATAAAAAAAAAAAAACGACTAGTTTTTCAATAAAGTTTTGGCGCTACGATGATGTGTTCTTTTTTTTCTAATCTAAATTGGTTTACTTCACAAAACTGCAATGGAAACACTCATTTGGCATCGCACAAGCCACAAGATCAACAACCAGAAGTTACTACTGGTGGAAACCATGAAGAAGACGGCAGAAAGTAGCTGGACGATGGTTTTTAATGACTTATCCCATGAGCAAACTTATTCACGTGTGATTTTATTTGCGTTTCCTATTAATGAAAACACCGCAATTGCGAAGTTGTGTTTTTTCAACATGAGTGGAGGACTGACAAAGTTTTGCGTATTATTCGTAACGGAAGCCCAGCTGGCGAGTTTTTTCTTCTCCTGGGATTTCATTTTGTGAACAAAACTATATAAAAAAAAAAGTCTGATACAATGGCGAATCATTTTTCCCAAGAAAGATCAGAACAACCTCGAGTCATTGACATGAAGTACTTTACTTTATTTCCCTTAGAGGGCGACTTTGTTTGCAGCAGAGCCTACCAAATCGAAAAACATCTAAACAGAATCTAAACATTTACAAAACGATATCGGGACTCTTGGCACCGGTCGGCACCGTGAATAATTTAAAACTCCAAATGCTACGGAAATAAAAGAGCTGAAGGACAGATTTGATCTTAGCCTTTAAGCATCAGTAAACATCCTTAATGAAGAAGTCTGAACTCTGTGAGCAAAGAATGCTGAGAGTCTTGCATGTTTTATTTTTTCCGTCTTAGAGGCTCTTTTTTTTTTTTTTTGAAGGTCTGATTGAGGTCTCTGAAAGCAACGTGAAGTAGTGCGTTCAGTGTCAAGAAAGGAAGTATAAGAAATGAGCAGGAAGCAGACTGGCCAATGTTCTAACTGGTGGAATTTATTCTTTCCCATGTTTCTTTTCTGACACCAAACTTTTTTAATTTTACTGGTTTTACTACAGAATTATTTTTTATTGATTTATTTTGGGGCTGGCAAAAAAAAAAAAACCAAAAAACAACAAAACATTAGGAATGCATTACCACCACCTATTGGTACGGATTGTGGCCCAAAATGTCTGCTTAGATGCTTGATTGATTCCTTTTCCACTCCACCATTTGATTTAATAGGCGCAGGAATTACGTTTGTAATAATTGTTCTTTTTTTTTCTTGAACTGCCTCTAAAATCAACTAAGTTTCTTTCCAAGTCATCGTTAATATCCTGACAATTCCAAAAAGGCGATTCCTCCGGGTCATAGGTCAAGTGTTTGAAAAGTGAATAATTCTCCAGGGCTTTTTAATCGTCTGAAGAAAAAAAAAAAAAATCGCATTCTCTCATGGAAATCTGCTTAATACGAAGAGTTGGGATATTTTAATAAAAGTAGAACATTTGTGTCAAATACCTGAAACTTTCCTCCGTTTCTCTTACTTTCTTTTTGTACCTCTTGACAACAGTCTGCCCTCTCACTTCCCCAGCGCTGTCTTTTTTTTTATTTAAGTCTTCATGCAGCTTTTTTATTTCTTTTCAGGGAGGTATATATATATTCATATATATATATATATATATGTCTATTGTTCTCTTCTCTTCTCTCTGTCTGTCTGTTCCTAAAGTTGTAATTATCTCCAACACTTGATAAAAGCCTCAGGCTCTCTCCTGCTCTCCCTCTCAATCTGACTTTATTGCCTTCATTATATTGCACTTAATCAATGCTCGGCGCTTTTTCAGCTCCGTTTCTGATCTCTTCCTTCCCTCCCCGTCTTGTGCTTCTTCTCCATCTCCTGTCGTATTTGTTTTCTCCTCTGATTTCACGGCAGCCTCGCCTCGTATTTCCCGCTCTCTCCGGCGGGCGAAGTATATTGTCAGTGTAATGAATTGTCAAAAAATGGGTCAAATAGCAAAACGCGTTCTCTTTGCCTTCCCCCCTCGTTTTCCATTATCGCACGCTGTCCTTGGGTTTTACCTGCTGCCAGAGTTTCCCCTCCGCCTCCCGTTTTCGCCGCCTTTCGTAACTCTCTCGGCTTTTCACCTCAGACGGCTCCGCATTCAATCCCGGGGCCTCTCGCTCTCTCTCTCTCGCTCGCAGATGCCTCCGGACCAACAGGGCGCACTTTGATGCAGCAGCAGAGCCACTTTGCAAGAGCCCAGGAGGATCCACTGCACTTATTCAAGTGCAGTGTGACATTCTTCTTTTTTTCTTCTTCTTCTTTTTTCACCTGGATCCAAATGCGATGCCTCGTGGTCAGCGAACAATTAAAAAAATAAATAAAAGCGATAAAAATCAGTGTGTTTGCAGAGATATCCCTCGAAGTTTATTTGAGTAAGTAGAATTAAAAAGTCCATTTATTCAAGCACGTTATTCATATTACTCCCAGCACAGCAGGACCCAGGCTGTGTGGGAATGTGTGTGTAGAGGTGTGTGTGTGTGTGTGTTTCTGTCTCTGCTTTCTAATGGAAACAAATCTGGATGGATGAAATGGATAATGAATCATCTGAGGGTGCAACTAAAGATGAAATTACCACTAAATCGTAACGCAATGTTAATTATTATCGTCTGCCTTTTGTTGTGTGGGTGCGTGCGTGTGTGTGTGTGTTTTCCAGGATGGTTGAATATTCCCTGGATTTGCAGAACATCAACTTCACAGCCATCAGGACGGTGAGGGTGCTGCGGCCTCTCAAGGCCATCAACAGGGTGCCAAGTAAGTGGCCAAATCTCCTCAGACTTGATTTTCTTTTTATGTTCTGAGTTAAAAAAAAAAAAAAATTTATTTCATTTGCTGTTTATATTATCACTCTGTTCTTTGGCAGTTTAGTTGTTCCGTACTCAATTTATCTGGGTTACTGAAAGGTTGTGTCTGCTGCAGGACATTTTGTAATAACAGCGTGTCGATCCAAATCCTTTTTTGTTTTTTGGTTGTTGTTTGTTCCTGCTTTGATAACTGAGGAATAAAGTGATTTTTTCTTATTATTATTTACTACTTTATTTATGTGACTTTACCACTTTCTAACTTTAATTTAGAAAGTTTACTAGAAAATATGTGTTTTTATTTCTGGTTTTAGTCGTATTGAGTCGACTGGCCGTGTTTGAAGGCATGATATGTAGTCTACATATAGTAATATTTACTTCAAAATGTATACATGTGAACACCTTCATGGTTCGTCATCTCCATCATTTATTAGAAATGGTTTAATTCCGGGTTTGACAGGTTTGGAAGCAGGTTGGGTCGAAATAATAAGAATTTTTGAAACTGCAACATGAGCATTCAGTTTGTGTTATCGGTGACGTGTGATGAGGTGCAAAGCTGGTGAGGCACTGACTTAATCATAATCAGATACAGAAATATAGACCACCTGCATGGTATTGTTTACGTCATCCATAGCCGCGCTGCCGCCGTAGGATAATTCTGTCAACTCAGTGAAACCTGGACATGTTGATATTATTAATTTCGTGCTGCGCGCCACAGAAAAGGGAAAAAAACCCGTTGAAGTACAACTCAAAACCACGTCTTTCTCGCTCTCTGTATTGGCCAGGCTACACGCAGGCTTGTTGCCATAGGAACTAACAACAACGCCCCTAAAAAAAACTCTGAAATATTTCCCACACAAAGAGCAGTACAGTCAGTCTGTTGCAGTAGTATGGTTGTAGACTTAATGTTTATTTTGCAATTATTAATAAGTGATTGCTGTGGTAAGAGGAGAAAACTATAAAAACTATCATTTATACAACAAGCACCACTTCAGGGGAACATTCTGCGAAATACATCCCAAAGGCCTTTCTGTTAAGTTAATTTGGATGTGTAGCTGTTACGTTTTTGAGCTGTTCTCTACAACTAAACCAACCAGGAAGTTTATGCTTCAAGATTTTGAGGACTAATCGGAATCTTGAAAATGAACGGCCCACGAAGAAAACTGTCAATCCAGAGGGGGATAAAAAAGGGAAAAAAAAAGCTTCCAACAGTCAAAAGCGTCAATGAAATGATTAAAACGCGCCTTTGAAGCCGGTCACATCAATTCAAAGTGTTTTGCTGAAGTTGATGTCCTTTTGATGAGAACCGTCTGAGCGTTTTTGCTCGGCACATTTTTTTTTTTCCTTTTTCGTTTTCTTTCGTGTTGATATGACTAAATTGTGCTTAGCAGGCAATCACTCTAAGTGGTTATGAGTACTCTCTAAGTTGGATGCTGGTGCTTGAAGTTAATGTTTTGCTTCCTTTGTAATTGCTTGCTGCGCACCACCCACTGCTCATACATCTGCAGCGCAAACGAAGGTCTTTGTCTTCCTGCGTCTATAAAAGTGAGGGAAGCCAGTACGGCTGGTGAAAAAGAAATGCGGTTTTATTCGTATTTTTTTGTTTTGTTTTTGTCACAAATCATGTTGTGAAACGTCAATTGATCCTTTTTTTTTATCTCTATGTTCTAAATTTTCTTTAATTTAAAATTGATTTGACCAAAATTCCATGTGCTTGTTTTTATGTCATTCTTAGATCCTTCCTTTACCACAGCAATTCTTTTTTTTTTTTTTTTTTTAACAATATTGACACCAGTTCGGTATAACATTTTGATGGCCTGTCTGATAGTGTATTGATCCAATTCTTTTATCTGCTAATGTGAGCTTCTGGCGTGATTTGAGAAACGGTGTGTGTATGAGTCGGTGTTGCTACATGAAGTGTTCGAAAAGCGTGTGACGGTGCGGAGGGAGAGCTGAGAGATGCGATCGGGTCAGCCCAGCGTCGGGAAATGATCGAGCCGGGTCGGCTGGGTCGGTTAACGTAATTGATAATGGCTCAGAGTACTCTGTTCAGCTCTGCCGAGAGGTCAATTGACAGCAGCGATGCATGTCACTCTGAGCGAACTGCACTCATGCTGTAAATACACAACATCATTCATGAATTTCATGCTGGCGTTTAAAGGGGCAGTCTTATGTAAGTTTGACTTTGACGGAAAGGAAGGGGAAAATAATCTGTGATCTTGTCCTTTTAAATTGTGAATTGTGGAGTCAGGAAGACTGAGCTGATCAGCAGGGACAGCAGGACCATAACCTGACATTCTCATCAGATATTTATGTCTTTATACATAACTCTAATGGAAATATGTGTAGGAACTGGCTTGGTTTTAAGCCAGATTCCAGGTGTTCGATTGGTGCTGCTGAACCAACAGGATGCTGTCATGTAATGAACTGCAAGGACACAAATTCATAGCAAAGCAATAATAATGCAGAACTTCCTCTTTGACATAGGCAATTAAGAAACAAACGCATGATCAGCAGCTAATGGATTGAAGAGTAGAACGCTGCAGCAGAGTTGATTAAAAATGTCCTCATTGAAGCAAATATTGATCAGCATCATATCATTATTTTACATAAAATAAATCAATAAGATGATGGCGAGCATTAAAGTTGAGCTGGCAAATATGAAAATACACAATCGTCAAGCAGAATCCAGCATTTTCAATAAGGACATGGAATTTGGGTTGGGGAAACTTTTGCACGAAGGAAAAATTGGAAGGTGATGGGATTGTGGGGGTTAAGCGAAAGAGATAAATGGAGTTGGGAAGATGGGATTATCCAGCCTTACGAGGGACGGGTGGAGAAGGAGGGGAGGGAGGGAGCGATGACGAGAGGAGAGATGCTGGGGAACCCACACAAACAGGTCATTACAATGATTGATGGACGCGAGGAAGTGCAGGGAACGCAGGGAGGGAGTCATCTGTTGAATAGAGATAAAGCAAGAGGGACAAAAAGGACGAGAGGAGTGGCGTGAGGAGAATGAAGGAAGCGGCGATTATGAATGATAAAAAGAGAACGCGTAATCAGAGCGATGCCGATTTTTATTTCAGTGGATTTGTTCGCGCTGCGGTCGCCGTGTTCTGTGAAACCGAAAAAAATTGTGATTCAGGTGTAAACGGAGAGATTGCTGATTCGTTTACAAGTTTGAGTGTTTACAGTTTCTGTCAGACCTCGAACTGATGAAAGACACAAAGTACGGCCAGAAGCATAACGTTTACACACCGATGGGTAGGCAATGTGGGGATAAGTGCCTTGCCCAGAGGCACATCGACGTGTGGCATTAGGAATCTGGAATTAAACCTACAACCTTCCAATTGCAAGACATTTACCCACACAGCCACAGTCACCTGGGTCAGGGTATGCATTCAAACTAAGCTAATATCACATATTTTTAAAATTTATTAAACACAAGCATATTAAATATCTTAAGCTTAGTGATTCTTTGCATTTTTTAAACCCAGAATATATATATATATAGATATATATGTATATATATACATATATATCTATATATATATAGATATATATGTATATAGATAGATAGATAGATAGATATAGATATATATATACATATATCTATATCTATATATATATCTATATATATAGATATATATATATATACATACATGTATGCATTTTAAATTTGACCAAAAACTAAATTATTTTCAATCATGTTTCTGGGGGTCACCTTAAAATGTAAAGCAAATTTTCAGAAGGTTAAGCAGATGTTAAGACAAAAAAAAAAAAAAAAAAAATAATAATAATTAATGCCAACTGAATCTGAGTTTGAAAAGCTTGTTTTGTGATCTAAAATGTTTTTTTTTTTTTCCCCTCATGGAAATCTGCTTTTATTTTACCAACAGCTTCAGAGAGTTCATTTTATCGACTCTCGCCACTGTTTAGTGAGGTTTGTAAAAGTGTGTGTGGAAGAGTGCGGGAGGAGTGCGATTGGCCTGAAAATGAAGTGGCTGGATGGAGTTCAGCCACTAGCTGCTCTGACACGTCAAAATGCCTCCTGGAAGAATCAATACCTGGAGTCCTTCCATGGAAATCCAGCTCTGGGACGACACCGTCGGGCTCCAATTATGCAGAAAAGTAGAAGATCATAACTGCTGATTTGTAAAGATTATTACTGTGAATTACCCTCATCATCTTCTCCATCAGCGCCTCATCTAAGTGTTTATCTGTTTAAAGCCGCATCCCTGAGGGGATCCTGCCATCTTTCTTGACTTTTAAATGAATATCACTTTTGATTTGATGATTTATAAGCTATTGGCAAGAAAATGATCAGCATAGATTGGAAGTGTCACATATGATGCATTACTATTATTATTATTATATTATTATTATTATTATTATTATTATTATACCCGCAATCGTACCTGCAGTTATTTAACTCCAGGGTCTTTATTTGTAGCATGGATAGGGAAGCAAATCTTAGCGATAATAAAAACAAATTACCACAGAGCTCATCTCAGAGTGCAGTGCTAGAACAGCACCAAACACACCGGCATGCATGTATACGCTAACACCTGTTGGCAGAGGATGACTCAATGATTGCGCTCGTACTCTCGGTGGAGGATCTGTGTGGTGCGAGTCAATTAATTGGACTAATGGAAGTTCTCCGTGTCTGGCTCCCACCGGCCGCAGCTTAAAAGCCTCGGTCTGCTGTCTGCATTACCCGCAGCCCCCACGGGAGGCGCCGCGTTAGCAACCAAGGTAACGTTCCATCAACAGATTCCCACTCTGTCCGTTTGTGTCCATCTGCTCCCAATGCGCCTCGCCTTTAATCCGGTTTAAACCCGTCTCACCCTGGTTCTCACATCGGCTGCAGCGTTTCCTTGTGCTCACCGTTCCCACAGCTGGCGCAGGCAATTTCAGCTGGTCAGAGTTAAAGACATTATCTATTATAGTTGGTATTATTAAATCAATTGTACGAGCTAATTGAATACTTGTTTTATGTCCTTTCGCTGCTAATAAGAGGTTTTACACCCTGAAGACGAAACAGTTGGAGATATTAAATCCTAAGCTAGAGGAATCCTTTTACCCTGCACATTATAACTTGAAGAATTGATGGTCTTTCCTTCATGAATTGCCCGTAAATGGCTGCATATTTCAATCTTCTTCTTTTTTTTTTTTTTTTTTTTTTTTTTTGAATTAAAGACTAGTTTGATAGTGCTGTGCTTTAAGCTGCTGCAGACTTCAAACGGACCTAATCAATGGGAGACGTCCGTTTCATCTTTCTCAAAGGAAATCCCGGCCTGTGATATTTATTACCCGACAGAAACAAAGTCAAGGTTAAACTACACCTTTTTGCTGCATTTTCACCTGAAAGAAATCCAGTTACAGTAGTCAGCCGATTTAATTTCCCTGCTGCGTTCAGATGATAGGATAGAAACATGTTCTGGTGTTTACTAGAGAACATTTTACACTGCCTGTAGGACATGTTCACCTACTGGATGTTTTACCCCTTTTTTTATTATTATTATTGCTTTTGCAAGTCAATCATGATCAATAAAATTAGGTTTTTATTATAGAAAAATTTACAAAAAAACCCTTTAATGTCAAAGGCATAGCAGAAAACTGATTTCTGTAAAAAGTTGCATGACATATTTAACACAAAATAACTGCATACATATTCACCCCCTTTTAAAACAGGTTTTAATGTCAGTTTTATAAAAGAATATGCAGCTTTAACCACTGGGCTAATTTTCTTCTGGAGATCTTTGCTGAAATGTTTGACTACTATTACTGGGGAGTTTGATGATTTATTCATTTTAACATTGCAATTAATGGAATGGAAATTTTGCAATACTCCAATAATTTCAGGGTGAGCAAGCGAATGGAAATGTTGTGGAACAATGGATATTTACGTTCAAGATCAAACTACAGCAGTCGGTTGAAGGACTTTGTTTGTATATAGGCTCATCTGGAACACAGCGGCGTTTGTCTAGAACTGAGGTTTTAGACAGTTTTTATTGAAAACATTAAATATGACATAAAGCAGCATATTACGGACATTCTAGATTAAAAAAAAAGGAAAAGGAGTCAATTTCCGCTAAAGTACCATCGACATTTTTTTTTATTAAACTTCTAGAAAAACGTGGAAATTTCAGAGTTTGAAAAGTCACAAATTTGCAACAAACACTTCTGAAATTTTAATATTAATCTCTGAAAATGTTCAGAAAATAATTTCTTTTTTCCTTCCAAATTCTCAGATTTGGAGCTCAGAAATTGATTTGTGTTTTCTTTTTTTATCTGTTTTTTACAACATTTCTGAGTTTAGTTTTTTTTTTTTTTTTTTTTTTCTTCAAATCGTCAGTTGCCGTTTTAATTATGAGACACAATCATAAAACTCTCAAATATATTTTTCAGTGTTAACTACGTCATCCTTAACATCTCTCTCTCTCTCGCTCAGGACATTGCTGAGCGATGTCCTGCTCAGCAATGTACTGAACATGACACGAACACAAACGAACAGTTTGTGTTCGTGTCAGTTTGATATTCACCACCTGGTGTTTGGAGAGAGGATCTGAAGAGGCATAGCAGACAGCAATGGAATGGCCTCCAAAGCACTTACCTCCAAACTTTATTAAAGTTTGATCCATATAGGCTCAACTTTAGAGCCCTGAGGCCCAAACCGATCCACCAGACAGTTCTACTTACTGTCAGAACTGCATTTGGTCGTATTGGGTGTCTCCGTCCACGAGTGACGAGTGTAAAGCTTTGTTGTTGATTGACATTTGAGTATTTTCGTTCGATTCAGAGAAAGCGCTTGTAGTTATTTCAACGGCATTTTCCTGTTTTTAGTGTTTCTGTTTTCAAAAGTTGAATGAATTTTTGTTAAAGGCTTTGGAGCAAAAAATATAATTATTGCTCATATCCTAGTAATTACTGGGGCACGTGTAACACCTCGTTATAGGTCGAGATGAGTTGAAAACTACCGAGAAAATCTTTTACTGCAGACACATGATCTCAGACTTTAAGTGAGAAAAATGTTTATGTGTTATTGGAAGACATTATTTGCGATGCCTAAACATCAACTCTAAAGTTGTATGAAAGGGAAACAACAACAACAACAAAAAAAATCATCTGAATTTAACAATTCTCAGCCTGGCGGCCCGCCAGGCTTATAAAACCCTGCAGAATACCTTTTACACATGTATACGTGTTCTCACCGTATATCTGTATAAAGGCCACTCTGCCTGCTTTTAAATACCGCATGTAGCATGTTCAAACTGTGCTTTCACTCGTCTGTGCGTCACTGCAGGTATGCGCATCCTGGTGAATCTGCTGCTCGACACGCTGCCCATGCTGGGCAACGTGCTCCTCCTCTGCTTCTTCGTTTTCTTCATCTTCGGCATCATTGGGGTGCAGCTGTGGGCGGGGCTGCTCAGGAACCGCTGCTACCCAGAGGAGAACTTCACACTGTGAGTCCAAGTCTGGTTTTGTGCGTTAAACCTGTGAAAACGGTGCACTTCTGTCTCCATGGAAACATGCCCTAATTTTATTTTGTACACACACACACACACACACACACAAAAAAAAAAACAGTAAAAAGCTTGCATGAATTAGAAAATACATTGTAGCTCTACACGTGAGTGAAGTTTGCAGTGTAAGTGTCTCCCAGCTCTCCTCTCATCACCTGATCTGAATCAGTGAGAAGAATAATTACATCATCTACTCAATTTACTGTTATCGCCGCAGAAAAAAGAAAAGAGACGAGGAGCCCCCTCCGGCTCTCAGTCTCTCGAGTCCTAACATAATGAGGCTAACCTCATCGCGCACGGCAAAACGTGCGCAAAGCAAATATCATTATCTCGGAATCAAGTTTGGCACTTCATTAAAAGTTGAAACGTGTGTGTGTGTTTTTTTTTGTTGTCTTTTTTTTCCTTTTACATTATATGAAACCTCCGCTTACGGTATCAGATGATAATTCATCATTAGTCCAGTGGAGACGCACCAAGCCATGGGCGAAACTTAAAGGTAATTTTAATCATGTTTAGATCAATAGAAAGATGATTTGAAACATTGCAGGTGTGACGCTGCAGGTTTTACCGATTTTCCCTCATGGCAAAAAAGATTCTGAGTTGAATTCCTCTCTTTTTCCACCAATTTAATATGAAAGGGAGCACTTGTTGAAGAATTTGAAAATGAAAATTTGAAAAAGCAATTTACTGCTAAAGATAGCCAAAATATCATAATCTATAACCAGTCGCATTCTATCAACGGATTGCTAATCTGAAATATTTTAAACCTATCTGTCTATCTGCTCTGAGAACATGAAATGTGCAACCGGTTTCTATTTAATTGACCTTTACTGTAATACACTACATGCACTGATTTAAAAATAAAAAAATAAAAAAAATCCATCTAAATTTCTGTTAATTTGTTTGTTATCTCTCTTTGACAGAATGTTTATAGGCTAAGGGTCTTCCTTGAGCCAAAGCGCTGCTGTGTATCGAAACTAAAAAGGAGCCTTTTGAAGTGCCAGAATCAAACTGTAATTCTTTAGAGAAAACTATGCTCTGCACACAGTTTGTTAGAAGATGAAATGAATCCGTCAGCTAAACTAAGGTTCCTCAGAAAATTCAGGGAAAAAGAGATGGATAGTTTACAGTTGTTTTAACAGCATGGGGGTAGTATAGAGAAAAAGACTACAGATATTTTAGTTTCCAGTATTTTTAAAGCATTTCTCTAAAGTTCCATTTTTACAGCACAATCAAGTGACTGTGTTACCTTCAGTTGTTGTAGTAATGCTATATATCAAATATGACTTAAAAGAAATTTGACTTTGTAGTATAACTCCTTGAAATTGGGCCTCTGTCTCTTTAAGAAACCCCTGCTCCTTCTGAAACTCCGCCTTCAGGAAGTCATCACAACGTGGCTCCTCGATGATCCCTTTACCAACATTTTTATCAGAATTAGTTTTCATAATGAGCTCTGCAGATGTTCAGTTCCACCAGGTGTTTGCTAATTGCAGCTGGCTAGTCTGAAGGAGCTGAGTTGGTCATTTGGGCGATGGGTGGGGGCGGAGGGCTGCTCCGTGAGGCAGAAGAATGGGAGCTGAGAAACAGTGGTTTGGAGCTAGGTCCAAGCAGCTGTTTTGCACAGATGGATGGTTGCCATGGGAGATTAAAGGATTTCTCAAATATGCACGAAGGAATCAAAGCAGCACTCCAGGTATCTTTTTGATGAGGGAATAACATTAACATGATGTAAAAGCTCAAAAAAGTCCAATTTTGCACAACATTTAGTTACTAATAGTGTTTTTAAAAGAAAAATAGACATCTTCTTTGCTAGTTTATATGAAGTCTTTCGTGAAAGAGTTTAAATGAAGCGGCACGTTGGTGATTTATTATTCGTGCACTTAAATAAGAAGCAGGTGCTTATTTGTGTTAATGACTATTAAATGTGATAAAAAAAAAAAAAATTAAATGAAGGATGAACTCTAATTGTAGTGTTTATCCATCCAATTAAAACAAATCATTTTAATGTTCCCCAGCAGCACCAGGAGCAAATCAAAGTTCGAAGCCGGGGTATTTAACAGGTGATGTTTGTTTTTCCAACCGGTCCATTAAGAGTAAAGCCAATGCGACTGTAATCGCGGCGTGTGACTGCCTGGGGAGACCGAACTCTCAGCCAAGCGCTTGATTAGCCCGCTTTAGCGGCATGGAGGAAAGGGTTTGACAGGCGGTAGCACTGCCAAGCCTAGTGAGAAAATAATGATCTGATGAGAAGCTTTGGGGTAGGTCATCACCATGGCAACCATGTCATAAATGAAATGGAGACTTGGAAAAAGGGAAGACGATTATGGGATGTCCTACCCCTAAACCGAACCGATGCCGAGTTAATTTCGGTGAAGTCGTCCAAAGAAAGTAAACTATTTTTGTCTTCTTGACCGTTTCATGTTTCTTTTCTTTTCTTTTCCTAATTGCTGAAGGACAAGGAAAAAATAAAAATAAAAAATGCAACTTTAAATCTTTGCTCAGGTGTCAATCATTTCCTCAGGTACAAAACGATAAAAGGCCTGTCATCCGGTGAAGTTAATCATCTCCATACACAGAGACACGTCTCCAGCAGTCGGTGTGATAATGAGACGGGCTGCTGCTACTGCATGCGGGGCTTAGTCACACACAGCAGTGGCGGAAAAGTAAAGTAGAGAAGGTGGGCGGGTGGGTTACCTCATTTATTTCTGGTGGCTTCTCGCCGCTCCCAGAGCCTGTGGCCGGCAACCAAGGCAAACACACAAATGGCAGAAGTCGCAGGTGGCCCGACTCGCAGGAACTCATTTCTGGACAGACCGGCTGGAAAGCCGATGCTTTCTTAACGCAACCATGAATATGAGCGCATATGTAAATTGTCATAGAAACGAGAGCGTCGCTGTGCGGATCCATGAAATGAAAGTGCTAAGTAGTTGCAGAAGAATAGTAAGATTTTTATTTTTTTTTAGCTATGAGAAGGTTAGAAAACCCAATATAGGGTCAGCCGTGCTCCCCGCCTCTAACAATGACCGCTGGAGACAGGCAAACAAATAAGGGGGTTCATCCGCTGGATGGGTGGAAGAAATAAGGGTTTATGTCCATTATGTCCATCTATGGACATAAAGAGGCAGGCCACATAAAAACAATTTTATTTGCTGAACCAAATGCTGGTTCAGCAAATAAAATTAGACCTCCAAACTTCATGAGTCCTTCAGAATCAGCTCAAAAACCATGAATATAGGACAGACTTTGATGGAATGGGTTTTCATCCAAGCCCTATTTCAGTATAAGGTAAAGCAGTGAATGCAGCGGTGTAAAGCACACTGCACTTGGACTCTGTGGCGGTAGACGTACTGAAGGATCATGCCTCTTTCGATGGAAGAGTTTGAGTTGTAGTTGCCAGGACAACAGCACTTCCCTGGATGCATTGTGTCAAGTGTAAAAGCCGCTGCAGATAGGATCATGGCGTTTGGCTGGTTTTGAGGAGGCAGCCTCTTAGTTTCAGTGGGAAAAAAAAGAAAAAAGATATGAATCACTTTGTTTCATTCTCAGGAAATACAATCAACTACAAAACTTAACAGGCATATTTAAGCTCTTACTGTGATTTGAAGATTAGAGGGAAAGAAACCAAAAGAAAATTGGTGAAATTAGTGAATCCTTGTGTTGAGCAGTAGGTCAGGCAGCTCTGTGTGAAGCCGATCTGTCACCAATGTGAAATCAGTCAATTTGACTGCAAGTAAAAGTGCAAAGTACACCATGCAAGGGTTGGCACACAGAGAAACCACATAAAATGGTCAACCGTGGTACGGACGGCGCTGATGGCGCCGAGTTTGAAGTGCGTGTTTCTGTATGGAGGCATCTTTCTGCCTGTACCCGTCTGATCTCATTTTGTTCAATTTTACCATTACATGTGTAATGAACTTCCCCTGTCTCCCCATCCTTTCATCCACTCATCTCCATCTCAGAGAAAATGTTGCTCTATGCTCCAGTCTCGAACTGCAGAGCTACGTGAGAGGACCATGAAGGACATGCAGTTTTGCTCACTTAGAAAACATAAACAATACCCAAGGCTCAGTGTCCCCTTCATGGTATATGAAGGCACTTTTTCCCTAGTTCTGTCCCCACCCATATCTCTCTGTTACGAATCTGTGGACTGTCTAATCTGAACGTCAAAATTGGACCTAACAGAACCTTAAACTGAAGGTGATTTCAAACCTTTTGAAAAACAGTAATAGCCAAAATAATTATACGACACTCTGCGTAGAAAACATGAACCCCGGTCTCCACATGAAGGTTTTTATGTAGTTGTGCCTGTAGCAACAAAACGTACAGTTTAAATTACTCTTGTTTTTTTTTTTTTTTTTAATAAGTCACCGTCTAAATCTAGAAAAATAACACTGAGAATTGTATTAGAGTGATTTGTTATTGCTCTTTGAATCTCACACTTGTTTACTTTTAATGATGACTCAATTATGGTTTTTTCTCCTTTGGACGGAGACCGAGTCCTCGTCTGATACTTCATTAAAATCAGTACAATGGTGGCCATTTGCAGCAAAATAGTGCAATCTACTGAGTCAGTGTTGCATGAGCGACATTAGCATTGTGACCGAGGGCCACTTAACTCGCTCTGCCAGGACGATCCAGATACGACAGTCTCTCCAGTCCCCTTTTCCTGACAGCAACATATATTATTTCTGGAGTTTTTGGAAGCGCAGCCTCAATATACTGCTCCAGCTTAACTGGAAAGCTCCTCTAACGTATTTAAAACATCTTTATTGCTTCGGGTCACATTAAGATCATGAATCGTCAGCTATGATTTGATTGTTAAAATATTATTCAACCGCACGGAAGATCCAAACAGTTTGGTAAACAGAGTTTTCAGTGGGTTTGGTTTCCACGCCAACTAAAAGTGGAACAAATGTTGCCATTTTTTGCCTACCAGACTGTCGGGTGTGAAAACCTTCTATTTACAGACTGTGCACGCATTTGTTTTTGGTTGACCCGATTTAACCCAATGCATGATTTTGGCTTTTTAATTGGAACAATTTCTGTTTACGTTTATAACATGACGTCCTTTCAACACGTCCAGGACTACAGGTATTGGTCTTCCTCGACCTTACTACATGGCCGATGAAGATGACGAGCGGCCCTTCATCTGCTCCTTACCCGTCGACAACGGCATCATGTCCTGCTCAGACGTCCCAGCCCGCCGTGAAGGAGGCCGGGCCTGTTGTTTGGACAAAGAGGACGTTGTCTACCGTCAGTCCATTGGACTGAGTCCCGAACCTTTGACCAATAACAGCGTCAGCGTAGCTGGCCTGTGCGTCAACTGGAACCAGTACTACACCAGATGCCATACTGGAAGCAGCAACCCACACAAAGGTGCCATCAATTTTGATAACATTGCCTATGCCTGGATTGTCATCTTTCAGGTGGGTGAAAAGTTCCACCAGAGTTTTAATTGTTTTGTTTTATATGGCTTTGGTTGAAATCATGTTATGCCTAATGGATTACGTCCTGTCCTCCCCAAAGTTCATGACAAGGCATTATTCTGGTTTGAATATTTAAGTGGGCTCAAGGATTTGATGAGCCAATTCAAGCAGTTGAAGTGGCTTCATGGATTAAGAGCTTTGCACAAAACCGCCTGTGAATCACCGGCAGCAGAAAACAAGAGTGGGTCAGGATTAAAACTGTGCCAGCAGCATTTACCTTAAGTGTCCACAGAAAAACAACTTCATGTTATGAATGCAGACCAGACTGTTAGAAAACATAGTTTATTTCAATTAAGTTGCACGGCCTGAAATATTTTGAACTGGCATTCACTGTTGAGCGTTATTTGCGGCGTTCAATATGCCGCTTTCTTTTTGCTTCTTTTTCTACCAATGATAAATAAAAAGTGCCCTGTGTTTTAATGATCCACGAAATCTCAAGTATAGCTAGTTTTAGTTTCTGCACAGTTTTTTTGTCTTCAGCCTGTTCAGACGGTTTCCCCTCAGCACATTTTGCTGTGGGTTTTTTTAATTACATTTTTTGGGACACACAGAGCCGAAAGACTGTGTGTCCATCTGTTAGTTAATATTACAGAGAATACATGAGCAAATCGTGGATTCTTTGTTCCAATTCCATTTAGCACAACCATATGCAAAACAACAAAAGTTAGCAAAATTACACTGGAAAGCTAACTTTCAGGTTTATAATATCCAACGGCATATTGTGTTAGATAGACGATGACTGACTGGCCAAACCGTTCAGTGTCTGGACATTCACTGAATCCAGACACACGCAGATTGTGTGTATTTAGAAAATATTAACCCGAAGAATAAAATTCAACGCAGTGTCTTAATTTACATAAAAATAAATGTTGTTTTTGCTGTCAATAAGCTGATAAGTTTAATAATAATTTAAATATTGTACACACAGCAGAAATAGATTTAGGCATATAGTACCCAAATTGTCAAAATTTGGTGTAACTAGACATAAACTCGACCACGGTTGGGTTTGTGCCTATGCTTCTAATCGATTGATTGACATATTGGCTGTAATATGATGTTTCGGCTGGATTTGTTTCAATGGCTGTCCAGATAGATAAGATTTTACCCACAATTTAATATAGATCATTCGGAACAGGTTTTGTTACTCAGAGTAACACATCACCTGATGTTTTACCTGATTTCAAACTTATGCTAGCAAAGCTAACTGACTGTTAGCTTTAGCTTGCCTAGAAAAATAAGCAAGCCTATCGCCAGAAAGCTCAAGTCCTTGATTGAACCTTTTACTGAATGAAAACTCTGTGGCCCTGAATTTATTGTGTCTTCTTTCCTTTAGGTGATCACTCTGGAGGGCTGGGTGGAGATCATGTACTATGTAATGGATGCTCACTCTTTCTACAACTTTATCTACTTCATCCTCTTAATAATAGTAAGTCTTGTCTTTACTTTTGGTTAAATCACAAATGTTGAACGCATTACACTGACTGAGTAGATGCTGAATATAAATTTGGTGAATCTGAATTTATTTTTTTTTAAAAATCACATGTACAGTTTAGTAGAGTTTTTATGAGGCATTTGGTTACATTACTAATCTGGACAAATATGATATGAATTATGAATTGTAAGAATATAATCATGTAAGGTTGATTGAGTTCAGTTTGTCAGTAGACATGTATTGTTTCTGTCTTCTGTGTCTTACCTGTACGCATAGCTAGGCGTGCACTCTCACGAATCCCTACACACACACACACGCATACACACACACATGCTGAGAGCTGCTGCACAAATCCCTAAAGAATCCTCCCTTTTGTTCCCATAAAACACTTTTTAATTCCAGTCCTTTAGCTTCTTAATGTGTGCCACAGTACGCCTTTGTGTGTGAGCGTCGATGCGTGGCTTTCTCGGTATATTTCTATTTTAGCTTGTCGGGGAGTACTTAGAAGTGTGTGTGGAAGTGTTATCATAATGCAGCGTGACTGCTAGCTCCAGCTACTCTGCTACCCAGGGGCTGTCTTGTCTTTTTTATTAGACTTTTAATTGCCTCGCCTTCTGAGGCAGACATAAGCCTTTTTCGCTCTCTTCCCTTTCTCCACCGATACTCTCTTCATTTGTTAATGTGTCACTTCTCCTAGTATCACTCTATCCTTGAATGTGTCAATCTCTGCTCCCTGCACTTTCACGCCTGCAACAGATTCCCCTCCGTCTCTGCTTTCTCTCTTTCTCTCCCCAAGTCCATCTTTGCCATGCGCCATTCCCCTTCCACTGTTTTTTGTTTTCTGACAGCCTTATATCTCTCTTCTGCTGCCTTATTTTCATCTCTGTGTTCTCAGTTGGCTGTATAAGTGGTCTTCACTCATGTAACTGGATGCGTTTCCATTACAACTGTGCGCAAAAACGTTGTCAGTATTTTGCTAATGTCGAAAAAACACAATCTTGTTTTGTTTAAATAAGAAGCACATTTAAAATCACGCATGAGTACATTTGTTCACGCGACAAGTCAAAAACATCCAACTATTTCCTGTCGACTTCTTCATTGCTTAGCTCCGGTTGTTGACAGTGTGATTCGTGCGATTTGACAAAAGCGTTTCCATTGCAGTTTTGCGAAATAAACCAGTTTTGATACGGTCAAAGAAAAAAAAAAAAAAACACCTCATCCTAGCGCCAAAACATTTCATCAAAAAGAATTGGCATATTTCCATTAAGCAAATTTATTTTTAAACTTCCAAATTGCACAACTCTATGGTCATTGGAAATGCTGCTACAGTCTATCAACAATCTATTCTCAGACACATACTGTCACAAACAGTAAAACATTCAAAGTTATTTTCTCACACACACACACACACACACACACACACGCCGAGGCACGAAGACAAATTCTCACGGTCTGCCTCTGATTTGCTGTTGGACACCATCCAACACATCAAACCGCCGACGTTGGCTTCCTACTGCCGATTTGTGAAATAATAGCCGCCTTTTGATGTGGATGCGTCGTTTACCAAAGGATGAAGAGAGGAGGAAGGAGCGAAGAGTAATAACCAAAGGCAGGAGTGAGGATTTGTGGAAATTAAAAGAAAGATGATGAAATGTGTGTGAAAAGATACAGATAGGGGGAAGAATGGCCAGATATGCGGCGAGGAATATGCGAGGGAGAATTGTAGGATACTGAGTGGGCTTAAGAGAGCCTGTGATGAACGGGGATAAAACGGGAATGACTGACAGACGTGAAGAGGAAAAACCGGGAGGTGATGGTGGCGGACCGGAGCGTCTGCATGAAATCCGGGAGGGGATTGGAGGGCGAGCGAGCGAGGCGATGCGAGCGCTGTCTTTGATGTCAAGTGAAATGTCCTTAATTAGAGTGAGTCTCTCAGCATGTCCTCTTATGGCTGACGTGAGCAGGGCAGACACCCTGATCACAGGATCGGGGTAACAAGCGTGTCATACAATAAGATACGTGCTAAGCCCTTCAAATTAACTCAGTGTAATGCTACATTAAGGCAGGTACATATACAATATGTCCTATAGAGCATAAAACATCAAAAGTCCGGCATAATTTGAATCCCAGACTGAGCAATATTGCAACATTCAACACATCTGATTAGCCAAGGCCCACTGGGTAGGAGCAGGACCCATTTTTACCTCGCCACCCCTCACAAGCCCCTCTTCCAGCAAACCAGCTTCACTGTTAAACTGGTGCCAGTGCTTACTTTGTACCAATTCCCATTGGTTTCACTACTTCTTCTGACTACAATAAAGTAGTTCTTACGTAGCACCAAAACTGACCAGAGGAAGAAACTGCTTTGGTGGCTGCAGGCAACTGAGACCAGCAGCCAATCTAAACACTGAGCGCCACCATTAAAGATCTGCAGTTAGCTTTGTTTCCGATCTCCACAGTTTAACTCAAAAACGTAAATGCACCACACTTGAACGTGTGGTGCATTTACGTTCAATTAAGCTTTCATTGAAGCCTAATGTGGCTTCAATGAAAAAGCCACATTCGTCCCTCCACGAAGTTGTGACGTTGCGTTCGCAACTGTTGACGCAGATTTAGTTACCATTCACAAATTTTTGTGCAGACTTCTGATTTTCACCTGTCATTGTGACTTTTGTCAGATGTTGTAAAAGCCCAAGTTACTATTTTAGTGGCCAAAGGATTGACAACAGTTGTACCAACCATTGTGCAGAATTTGTCGACATTCTGAATTAAAAAATACAAAAAATAAAATCCAAGCATAGAATTGTGCTTCAGGAATAAAATACTTTTTTTTTTTTTTACTTTGGGGTCATTTTATACATCTTTATCAAGCCTGGTTTTCCACACATAGTCAAGTTGTTTGGTTCTTGTAATTTGTACATTAAAACCAAAAAATGAAGCAAGATATTTATTTCTCTTTTCACTTTATATTCCAATTTGACATTTCCTCCTCTATTTGTCAAACCTTCGTCGGCTCTGTTGCATCACACTTCAGCGACTCTCTCCCAAACACATATGGTGGAGTTAAGTGATTTGAGCGCTTTACCAGTCTGACATACCCAGCTCTGTTTGTACTCCCGCTCGTCATCGTCAAACCGGCGGACAGACGGAGAGACTTTTATTAATGTTCAACAGACTTTCCAACACGGAGTACTAAGCCAGCGAGCGGACTGAACGTATGGAGAGAAAAGAAAGTGGGAGGGAGGGAGGTTCGGCGGTTTCTCTCTGATGCGGATAAATCAAACAGAGATGGCGTGGGATACGGAGAAGATGATAGGAGATACGACTTGAGGGGAACTCGATGACAAGAGATAGCATCAGATGGAGAGACAGATGAAACGAGTCGGATGAAGCTCCTCAGAGTGATTATCATCGTCGAGAGTTTGAACAAGAAGCCCAGCAGAGTCGGAGCATTATTTGGAAAACAGCTTGACTGTTTAATTAAGATTTAGCATCCTCAAACAACATCCTCAACACTATTTGTTTTCAAAGTCTGTCTGATAAAGCCTTCTGCTCTGACATGCGACTGTGACTCAAACAGCTGAACGCATCTCTATGATTTGACAGTGTTAATCGGTGGCAGAAATCTCTAAGCACATGCTTTAAACCAACATGAATGACTAATCATGCTTGTCGGCTCGGTTTAACTGCAAATCTGAGATTTTATTGTATGCATCAGTTTGCACATCATGCATAAAGTGTCTCTCAAAAGTCTCTGTAACCACATTTAGATGTAAAAGAAATTGTAGCCATGATAAATCCTATACAGTAAAATAATGTCTAAATCAGCTGAAAAACTGACAAATCTGTCAGAAATAAAAATGCACGAAGTAAGAACAGTTTCAAAAACCCGGTTTTATATGTCTGCACATTCCTCAACTAATACTATGTTGAACTTTTTTGACTCTTTTTCAGAACTTTGTCTTCTGGAGTTTACACCTGAAGTTCATTATCGTGAATTTGAAAGTTTATCTCTTCTCTGGGTTGTATTGCTAACTTCTCTTTTGACATTTCTACGCACCTCCTTTATCTTGGTGATGATGCTAGCTTTTGTAGCCTCTAAGCTTTTATGGTGGGCTAGCTAGTTAGTACCCACGTTGCGTTCTTTGTTTTCACACGAGGAGAAAACGTCCTCTTCAGGGTTCTGCTGAGTGTTTCTCCTCTTTGCTTGTCTCCTTATATTCAACTTAAACAACTTTCTAATATCTACATACAGTCGTTTGCCTCTCCGCCGTAGCGGAGGTCGGTTAGCTGCTGACTTGTGACACTCTCGGTAGCAGCTTTTTGTAACAGCTGTGCCATGCTAGCTTTGATTTGTTTATTTTGTAAGAGCTGACTATAGTAAGACAAATCTATGTCTGTCCTGTCAGTGTACCAAGAGAGTGTGAGTATAAATATTTCAAGGGTGAAATGAATGTGCTGAACGGGTTCTGGGATCCATTATCGCGCCTTCTGTCCACAAGTCTTGTAAAATCATCGACAAAGCAGCGAGTCTGATGAAAACTCGATACTTTGAATCGATACCCATGGAGCACTTTCTACAGCGCCCTATATAGACACACTCATACGTCTGCTCTCATCTGAAGGTATTGACGCAGCAAAGGGAGAGAATAGAATCGGCTGATCAGGGTTATTGATCACTACCTTCAGAGATATATATTGTTTCCCTGGCTTGATGCATTTCTTCTCGCACTGGTTTTCAAAATAAACCCTGCAAGTTAGGATGACCTTGATGTTGTTTTTTTTCCTTCCCACTCTCTTTCTACGGCAAAACTAGATGTTTAAGTTCAGTGTATAAAACTCTAAAAATGAGACTTTTTTTTTCTTTTTCTGACGATCTGCCATTAAATCACCCAATAAACTTTCGCCATATCTGTTGCGAATAAGTAAATTAAATAAATTCCAATAGTCTTTTTGTATATATATATATATAAATGCATATATATTTATAAATTGGAGCCTTAATGTGTGAAAGTTAGTTTTGATTAGGTTGTAAAGCCCAAGAATCAGTTTTGCGCTTTTCCTTAAACTTGATCCAGATGCTAAAGAAACCCAAGCTACTGGTCCTTGACGCAGCCAATCAGATTTGATTTCTGACCTTGGTGCCTTTGCTAGCTGTCACTTGCTTCACTCAATCAGTCAGTCAAATGCTATTTGTATAGCACATTCCAGCAACAAGGCATTTCAAAGTGCTTTGCTTCAGAAAAACACAAAAAACAAAGTAATGCAACATAGAATCAACAATCGACATGTTGCATTTAGACAAGTGCCATCGTCAGTTTCTTAATTGATTATGCTTCAAAGACAACTCTAAACAGGTGAGTTTTTAGTCTAGATTTAAAGGAACTCAGTGTTACCGCAGTTTTGTATTTTTCTAGAAGTTTTCTCCAGATTTGTGGTGCATAGAAGCTGAATGCTGCTTCTCCTCGTTTGGTCTCAGGCCTCTCTTTGGACACTTTATTTGTTCAACCAAACTTTCTGCACACCTATCACCCTCTCAGGTCGGTTCCTTCTTCATGATCAACCTGTGCCTTGTAGTCATCGCAACCCAGTTTTCAGAGACCAAGCAGCGGGAGCACCAGCTGATGCAGGAGCAGCGAGCTCGGTGCTCGTCCTCTTCGACTTTGGCCAGCGAGCCGGGAGATTGCTACGAAGAACTCTTCCAGCTGGTCTGCCACTGCCTCCGCAAGGCCAGGAGGCAAACTGTTGCCTTTTTCAACAGTTTGCGAGGTAAACCCCGTGGGTTTCGGGGCGTCGGGCGAGGAAGACGAGGAGGGGATGAGAGGGAGAAGAAGGCCAATGGAAGGCGGGAACTTGAGAGGAGACTTGCATCCAGGCCTGGTAGGTGGCTGAGAACATGATAAAGGGAGCAGTAGTTATAAGGCACACGATATACACTGACCTCCAAATGTTTTCTGTTCCCAGGTCATCCATGCTCTCATCATCGTAAACCGGTCCACGTCTCACCAGCTGAGCCCGCAGCCATGACCGCTGCCTCGGCGGTAGACGGTTGTCCTCAGTGTGCTGCAGCACTGGAACTTAAAGACGGAGTGGGAACTGTCTGTGGCGCTGGCGATGAAACAGAGGAGGAAGCCCTGGACAAAACTGATAATGAGGATAAGCAAAAACAAGGAACCAAAGGCGAGGACAAAAAACCCCCGAAAAGTGCCGAGAACCATATAGGATGTAGTCCAAAGAAACGATGCAAAGAACTTTGGCAGGACACGAGGAAGAAGCTGTGGGGCATCGTAGAGAGCAAGTACTTTAACCGAGGCATCATGATCGCCATCCTTATCAACACCATCAGCATGGGGATTGAGCACCACGAGCAGGTAATACGAGCAGTAATTGATAACACACCTAAGTTAGCATTGTAAAAAAAATCTACTTTTTGAGCCTTAAAATTATGATCAGAAACCTTTATTCAAATTCATTTTAAAACCAATTTATAATTAATCTCAAGGGATATAAAACAACAAAATACAATGAAATGGAGATATTTGCTTGTTCCACATTTGGTTTATTCCAAAATAAATAATAAAAAATAATAATAATAATAATAACTATATATATATAAGGACAAATCAAAGCGATATGACTGAATATTGTGATGATGAAACCAGGTTATATTAATCCTCATTTTCCTTACTGCTATAATTTATTACTAAAAATATAGTAACAAACTTTGGATTGAACTTTATAAGTGGAAACAAATGATCTTACTTCTGACTCACTCCCAAGCTAGCTGTGTTATTGCAAGAGCACTTCTTGCTGAAAATGTTCAAATAAACCATTTCCTGTTGGAAAGTTTTTTTTTTTTTTTACCTGCACACTTTTGCTGTTTACAATAGAAAACAAATGTTTTAAGTGTGGATTTAGAAAACATTTTCCAGTGCCAATTAAAATATCTTCAACTTGGAGTAAAGAGAAGAAAACCTTCCAACCTCTACTGTAATATGGGGCTAAGAAGTGAATGTGGGAATAAACTGGTGTGTTGTCACTTTGTCAGCCTGGAGTAATGTTTGTACAAGTTTTGAGAAGGAAGTGAATTTGTACGGATTCAGGCAAAATGTAGAAAGTGACTTACTGATGATTTCCAAAACCTAAAGGACACGATTTTACCAAGATTAATAAATAAAATAATAATAATGTTCACCAGCACACAGTAATAAAAGCAATGCAGTGGCATGTTTTCTAGCTTTTTCTTCCCCCTCTGGTTTCTATGTTTTACTGTCGCTCAGCTTTTTTGAACTCTTTGTATTTCTATCAATATTTCTCTCTCTCTCTCTCTCGCTACACCATCGCCCACTCATGCCTGCCACCGCCACAGTGGTAGGTCGTCTCTCATCCTCGCTGCTGCTAAAAATAGCGAGACAGAAGGGAAGTGACAGAGAGACTTTGCTGTGTTAATGGGGAGAAAATACAAATCTGGGTTTGCCTGTCTCGCTGCCTGGGAAGAAAACTGGAGTGTTCCTTCGCGACATGGTTAAACACCAGAATCACAGACGGTGTCTGTTGTTGTGACTGTGATCTCGTTCTCACTTGTTCTGTTCCGGAGGTGAAAAAAAAAACACACGTGGTTTGCATAATTTACAGCACGTATACCATTAGACGAGGTTTTTCTGGTTGCACTTTTATTATTTATGAGACACCGCAGTGGAAGTGCTTAGAGCGGTTGCCCAACAGCAACAAGTTGCCGAGTTTAAATCCAGGCTTTAACAGCTTCTGATTCAAAGCTTGTTTTTTTTCTATTTTCTTGGGTTTCTCCAAGTATGCCGGTTTGTCCCTCAGTTCAAATACATGCAAGGTGCGTTAACTTGAGATAATAGGTTGTTACTGGGTGTAATAACAACCTATTATCTCAAGTTAAAGTACCTTGCATTTATTTGATATGCTGTTTATCACTTTGGATGGATTTGTATTTCTCCGTTAGTTTTCCCCAACAGTTTTTGCCGAGGTCGATTGGTGAGGAAGAGTCTGGAAGCTTTTCCGGTTTTTTTTAGTTTAGTTTTTTTTTTTTTCAAGCATGTGCAGAGTTCAGTATAACCGCTGAGAAACAATCACTGCTAAATCATGCTAAAACTTGTAAAAAAAAAAAAAAGCTGAATAGTTACACTTGTGAGCCCAGACTTTGCAGTTAGAGTTGCTTTAGGAAACATTTTTCTTACGTTCTTCTGCTGCTGCCAACTGTTGAATTCAAGCTGATTCAACAGTTCAACAGGTGATTTTGTGATGCGCTGTCATCTCAACTGCTATCCAAAGACACTAAGATGGCCGATGACGAATGCAATGCCAGAGGAGAAAAGGCAGTGCCTCTCGCCTGAAATGTCCCCTACTGACCTCACCAGGGACGAGGGTGTGAGAAGATGGATGAATTTAATTAAAATTGTAGGATCTGCCGAGACTGACCAATCACGGTGGACTTCAAATGCTTGGGTCAAGTAGCGCCAGGTGTGGATTCATCGATTGTATTCTGCAAACTTTGGCTGCAAAGAGTGATTATTTGACCTACTTTTGCCTTCCTATAATTTCAAGCCACTTTTCATATATCCCTCTGTCGTTAACGTAGCTTTTTAATCCACAGAACTGCTGCTTTTTTTTTTTTTTTTCAGCCCACAGAAGTGGTACCTGGAATCGCTTCCTACTGCTCTGCAAACCAAGAGATGGTTTTGCATAAAATTTGCAGGAAATCACCAGTTCCTGAGAAACTCAGACCAGCCAGCAAACACACACACACACACGTTTGCGCAGCTATCTTTGCGGGGACTTTCCATTGACTTCCATTCATTTCTACAGCCTAAACCTTACCCTTATCTTTATCCTAACCCTAACCATTACATACCTAACCCTAACCAAAACTCAATTCATACCTTAGTCCTAAATCTGACCCATGACCCAAAAACAGCATTTCCCCTTGTGGGGACCAGGCTTCAGTCCCCACAAGGAGCAGTGGGTCCCCACAACGTAGTGTCAGGAAAATGGTCCCCACAAGGTATTAGAAACAAACACGCGCGCACACACACACACGCACACCCCTACACACATACTGCACAGTATTACAAACAGATGTACACATGTACAGTCAGGGATGTTCCTACAGGAATAGAATAAAAATGTCCTTTATTGTCCCATAGTGGGGAATTGTCTGTGCAACAGCAGCAAAGTGACAGGCAATAACAGCAAATAGACTCACATATGCATAGGATATATAAAAACAGAATAAAGAATAAAATATTGGACAGTAAGGGCAAAATATGGTGAGTTTGACAGAATAAGGAGCTTAAAATTTTATGCCAGCTGTAACCAAGCTGCTGATGATATAAACTAATGAATTATGAAAAATAGTCTCATGTATATTGAGTCTAACATTCCTACAGCTGCAAGAGCTTCATTTAACATATTTGATTACAGTTTCATTTGTTGCAATTTGCTGCGAGACACTTCCCTGCTACTTTATCTACTTCTTTTATCTTTCTTTAGTTTTAATCCTCCTCTCTCTGCTTTCATTTGTTTATTTGTTTCTTTTCGAATCTCTGATTTTGCGTCCTCTGGCGGTCAGCCGGAGCAGCTCACCAACGTGCTGGAGATCTGCAACATCGTTTTCACCAGCATGTTCTCCATGGAGATGATCCTGAAGCTCACTGCTTTCGGCTCCTTCAACTACTTGAGGAACCCCTACAACGTGTTTGACGGCATCATCGTCATCATAAGGTACAAACAAAATAACCTTGGGCCTCAAACGTTCGTTCATTGACGACAGGCTGAGGTTCTTAAAGGGCAGGCGTTTTCATAACTTGGCGCATTATGCTCACATTGTGTGAGTTTAGTTCAAATTGAATGTGTTACAAGCAGGAACAAGTGCAGTTATATCATGTTTCTTACTGTCTTTCTGTGTTTCCAACTTTCTGTCTTTGACTTTTCCTCTGTCTTTCTTTTTTTCTTTTCTCCATGCTGTCTCTTTCATTTTTCTTTCCTTCTTGTTCTTTATCTTTCTGTGTTTCTTTTTGTCATTATGTCCGTCTGTCTTTTCCTTCTGTCTGTCTTTTTTTTCCATCTTTCTGTCTTTGTTCCTCTTTCTTTCATGTCTTTTTCAGATTCTTTCTTACTTTTTTCTTTCTTTTTCTGTCTTTCATTTTCATATCTTTCTGTTTCATTCTGTCCTTTTCTTTCTGTCTTCAGTTCTTTCTTTTTGTCTTTCTGTCTGTTACTTTTTCTTCTTTCTTGCCTTCATTTTTTCTTTCCTGTTTTTCTTTATCTTTCTGACTTTCTTCTTTCTGGTTTTCACTTTCTGATTTTGTCTTTTGTTCAATCTCTTTTTCTCTTTCTGTCTGTCATTATGTTGGCCTGTCTTTTCCTTCTGTCTTTCTCTTTCTCTCCATCTTTCCTTCATTTATTTTATTTCTTTCTCTCTCTTTTTTCTCTCTCTCTCTGTTCTTGTCTTTTGTTCTTTCGGTCTTTATTTATGCCTTTTTTCTGTTGTTTTTTTCTTTCTGTCTTTGTCTTTTTCTGTCTTTCTGTCTTCCTCTGTGTCTGTCTTTGTTTCTGTCTTTCTGCCTCTGTGTTTTGGTTACTCAGTAGAGGTGGTTCTATTAAATTACCCCAGATTTGTCAAGGTGTCAAACACACGCTGCCCGGTACAAATGCACCACCTGTACGGATCGCGATGCCAACGTGTCAGCCAGCAACAGGAACATGTTTTGTCTTTTGTTGTGTGTGCCTGGAGCTTTCTGTGAATGGATGTGGCTTTGATCTGCTTGTGCGTTTTTTTTTTTTTTTTTCTCCCCCTAGTTCATATGGTTAGAAGTCTTTGTCTGTGATCCCCATTAGAAACCTCAGATCAAATACACATCAAAGCATGTAAAACTGAAAAAAGATCAAATGTGCAACCCATCACAGAAAGATGGAGGCTGATTGAACGATTCTGCGTCTGTCTTCTAATCCCAGTCTTCTCGCCCCGTTTTTTTTTTTTTTTTTTTTTTTTTTTCTTCCCGTCTTCATCTTCCTGAATGTCCCGGCCATTGAGGAAAAGAGCCACTCTATGGAAGTGCCTCCATTCAGGGGAAAGAGTATTTTGATGTGCTTAGCGGACCCTTTGATAGATGGTTGGTTCAGTCCGAGAGAAAAAGTCTCAGTCAACATAGAGAATATCCAAAGATGCAAAAACACCATAAGTGCAAGTTACGTAAAACACCCAGTGTTTGAAACATATACAAATATAATGAATACTGGAGGAAAATAAAACTTTGGAGAATAAATGACTTTTTTTCTAATTAACCCCTTAGCTGCCACCGTGCCACCAGTGTCCTCATGGACACATTGTCCTCCACGTAGCAGTTTTCAGGGTGACTGTTAAGGGATTTCACACAAACTCTCTGTTTCAAACTGAAACATGAGCCTGCGTCTTGTTTGTTCCTCTGACTTGTCGGTCGCCCTCCTGCTTCCTGCGTCTCGCTGCAGCGTTTGTGAGATTGTGGGCCAGTCGGACGGCGGCCTGTCGGTGCTCAGGACGTTCCGGCTGCTGCGCGTGCTGAAGCTGGTCAGGTTTATGCCGGCTCTCAGGAGACAGCTGGTTGTCCTCATGAAGACCATGGACAACGTGGCCACCTTCTGCATGCTGCTGATGCTCTTCATCTTCATCTTTAGGTAAGGTGATGCTCTGAAACCCAGAGCTGATTGTTTTTTTGTTTTTTTTTTAGGTTTTGGCATCACAAAATTGAAACACATGCTCATAAAAATATGTTCTGTTCAGAAGACTTTGAATTAAATATGCAATACTTAATGTTGTGTTAAATACGCTAATATGCTAATATAACTGACAGCATGCACAGTCAGTTATATTGTAGCTGTTTTTTGCTCATATTTCTTGTTGTAGTTGTATTGACTTGATGAATAATTACATCACAGGCATCAGAATATGGAGGACCAAAGCTGACATCATTAATAATAAGAGCAGAAATGTCTATATATTTTTTTGTTTTTGTTCCCTTTTCCTTAAACATGTGTTTTAGTCAAGAAATGTATGCTCTTGGTTATGAATATTTAAAGGTAATGGAGTCTATCTCTGTATATCCATATATCTTTCCTGGTTTTTGTCTGCTTTGTTAGGGATTTAAAGTATGTTTTATGTCTTTTTATGAGTTCTTCTTATCTTAAAATTTCCGTTGAAGTTTATGGAATCCCAATACTGTTCAGCAGTAATTAACCTCAGGTTCAAAATGCCAAATAAATACAATTGAAGATCTTCTGAGAACTTCATACACAGAGCCTTGAGGATTTGAAGGGATGTTGTAAAACTCCATTTGCATATATATTTATGAATTTGTTGGAATACATACAGTAATGTTTAGGTATTGTGGGTGAAAGGGTGATAATCATCGTCTAGCTCTGGGCTTGAATCATTCAACTCAAGTAAATTTTCTTTTAAATCAGATCAGATGAACTTCATTGTCCTCCAATGGGCAATTTGCTTTAAATGATCTGTGAAAAAAATTCAATCTAAAGCTAACCCGTAAATCTACATCTATATCTAGGAGTCCACTGTATTATTTTATGTATACTCATATTATCCATATTCATAGTATTCATATTATGTATACTCACAATATGAGTATAAATCATATTGTATATTAATTAAAAAATATATTTCTGTGATGGTGGTGCTGTCTGGTTCTGATTACCATGTGGATGCTTGCATCTTCAAATATTTGTAGTACAATAAAAAACAGTGTTTAAATAGTTTGCACATTAAGCGATCCACTTGATTCTTTTTCACCACTCAGTGAGTTTGCTTGAAAATAAAAAGCTTTTTAGGAATTAATGCTGTCCACGATTTTGCATTCAACCTTCTAATCAATGTGAATGAAGAAAAAAAGCAACAATTTGTATTAAAAAAGTGAAGAAAAAAAATGACATGCTCCGCATACTGTAAATAAAGAAGATTGCGGTTCTTTTCTCTAGCCGATGTGTTTTGATTGCCTGTGCGGCTCTTTCTGTGTTGCAGTATCCTCGGGATGCACATCTTTGGCTGTAAATTCAGTCTGAAGACAGAAACTGGGGATACAGTCCCGGACAGGAAGAACTTTGACTCCCTGCTCTGGGCTATCGTCACCGTTTTCCAGGTAGTCGACGTGTCAAAGTTTCTGATCTAAAGTATTAGAACAAAGGAGCCAATCTGTTTTTTTTTTTATAACAATCTATACAGTTTCATGGAAGTATGTTTAGATTTAATTATTGGTAGAAAAGAATAGAATTATCTTTTGTCTTCCCACAGTGGGGAAATTCAGGTGCAACAGCAGGATCGAGGTATATAGGTTCACACAAAGATCAATAAATCTATGTAACTATGTAACAAAAAATTAAAAATGAGAATAATTTTCTGTACTTTATGGACAAGATTATAACATAGAAATACTCTGTAGTTATCAAAAATAGTGATCCAAGGAATGTACAGGTGAGTACAATGACTTTATTTATTTATTTTTTTTAAATATGTACCTAACATGCACTTGAATTTGTGCAATAAAAGGACAAAACAGGATGTTTGCAGCGCATGAGAATTAAAAACAGTGCAGAACAAACATGTGCAATACCAGCAGAAATGTTATTTAAAACTGAGTAAAACTGTGGAAATAACCAAAATACCAGAAGGGATGAAAACACTTGTTGAGTTTGTTGGGAGGAAGGATCTGCTGTAATGTTGCTTTGTGCACCCAGGATGCAGCGGTCTGTCACTGAAGGAGCTCTCCAGTTCAACACTTTCATGCATGGGGGTGGGCGCCGCCGGTGGGAGTTATCATGCTGATTAATATCCATCTTAGTGATTGGTAAACAGCGACCAAGTTGTGCTCGAGTGTGTGTCCAAAGCTTCTGTGAAGTTTCTTTTTCGTTTCCTTTGCGTTTCTCTAAGATTTTGACCCAGGAGGATTGGAACGCCGTGTTGTACAACGGCATGGCGGCCACCTCACCGATCGCTGCTCTTTACTTCGTGGCGCTCATGACCTTTGGAAACTACGTCCTCTTCAATCTGCTGGTGGCCATTTTGGTTGAAGGGTTTCAGGCGGAGGCAAGTAAAGACCATAAGCTGTTTTAAAGGAAAAACAAAAACACACAAAATATTATGTTGGGGCTTTTATTTATTTATTTTGTATTCTCAGGTTTCACCACACAAATTAAGGGGAAATATTAATGCCTCCAAATTTCCAAACAAGCAGCTGGATGTGTAAAACGTGGACACAATAAGAGCAGGACAATAAATATGAACGTAGACTGAAACTACTAATGAGTAATGCTGCCTCACAAAAAACAAGCTGGTTGTCCCCAACTTCAATTGAACCAAAATTCAACCAGAAATATGTCAGAAGTTTTGTTATAACAGTAAAAAAAAAGAAAGGAAAAAAGAAATAAAAAATGCGTGGTTTTCTCTGGAACTTGCCAAATGTTATTGTGTGGATTAGGGAGAAAATCCAGAGCAACTTCAACATTTTACCACTTAAAAAAAAAAAAAATTAAATTAAATTAAATTAAAAAAAAAAATAAATATATATATATATATATATATATATATATATATATATATATATATATATATTTTAATATTTCATTTTTTGTAAAGTCCAAAAAAAATTAAGACATTCCTGACGTTTGCAAATTTGCGTCTAGAAATGTAGACAACAGCTTTGAAATGTGTCCAGAATGATCTGCTTGTAAGCTAGGCTTCCTGGACTAAGCTTATAATATTATTTGTTTAACAAGACAAAAAATAACCGTAAGAAATGAAAAATGATAAAAGAAAAAAAAAAGAAACCAGACACAACCGCACTAACACCTAATGACATGCATAAAAAACTTCTGGAGTTATTTATTTTTGCTTGTCTCAACTGTTTTGTTATAATCTCTTGTTTTCGATCGCGTAACACACTCCATGTCTTTTTTGCCCATCTTGCAATACATGTACAAAACAACATGAATTAATAAATATGTGGATAAAGATATAATTCTTTATAAAATGTGACATCCCAAAGCAATTTGCTGCGGAGCAAAACCTACAAACTTGTATTGTTTGTCCATGTTTCAGCCCCTCCATCCTCAGCATGCTCTCCTCTCCAGTTGGACGCTGACGTCCATCTGTCTGTGCGGGTCGAGGGCGTTTACACTGTGACCTTTGGGAGGGACATTTAGTGCTAAATTAAGCACAGCATTTATGATTTACGTGACGCCACATTTGAGGAGGCAGATCCAATTCAAATGCATTTTAATGATGCAGCGTACGTCGCACATCAACTACTAACACGTTTACATTAACAAGGCTGCATCTGAAATACAGCTCAGCACTTTTTAATCTGCAGGTTTGGTGTAAAAATGAAAACTACATGGACAACGTGTTATTTTTCTGGTTGCCACTAAGATGTACCATATCCAGCTTTCAATTAGAAATTAAAGAAGTACAAACAGACAACACACAGCAGCCTCTGGCATAATTAATACGTAAAAAATAAATAAGTAAATGAAATTAAAAAGGGAAATCAACACACTAAATAACATGTATTTTGCAAATTCAGATGCATCTTAATTCATAAAAACTTGAACAATTCATGCCAGTAACTCACTTAAGCATTTAAGTCATGTAATGTGTAGCCTTATTACACACAGTGTAGTTTGTATTAATTTTAATGATCATCGCATTAGTCTTATGAAAAAATATCATTCTTCAGAAAATAAAACATATTCATTTGATCAATTAGAGAAAAAGAAAACATCTTTGCATACATGTTCAATTTAGTGTCATTGTAGCAAATTGTCCGAGAAGTTATTGCGATTAACAATATATTGTTGAGGCAATTTTCAAGTAATCTAGCAGTGATGGCATAAGAACCTTTTGTCTGTTATTTCGGGAGGTTTTAGTTGGTTTTGTAAACTCACAATTTACTTCCAGTTAGTTATACTTTCTCTCTGTTAATTATTTCAGCAAACAAAAATCTTTTCTCCGTGTCAGTTTTTCTGTCATTAGTTTTAGTTAATTTGGTTAGTAGATGTTCAGACATTATTTTGGTGCTTTGGTGCTAAAGCACCTCTCACTTGGTAAACAATGCTGCCATTAACCGTTGAGCTAATGTCAAAAATGATTTAATTCAGAAAGATGAGTTTAATAACTCAGTCAGCTTTTCAAACGTTGATGAGTGAATTACTGTATCCACTGTATGAGCGCTGACACACGTCAACGTCAACACACGTCACGGCCGTCAGTCTTCCAGGATGTTCCTCTCTTCTCTTTCACACCCAGCCTGCACCCACCGCTCCCCCTCAGACTCTCTCACCTTCAACGCCTTCATCCGCTCTGTAGCTGCTGCTGCCACACGCACGCACACACACACACACACACACGCCAGGGACTAGTGAGCCAATTTACTGTCGTAACAGCTGTAGGAAAATCCCCGAAGGTCTTTAGCAAACCTGTGAGGGTCTCTTAAATGGTGTGTAAGTGGTTTTAAGCATTTACTGATTTGCTCTCCAGCAAGAACTTCATATTGAACCTCATAGATTATCGCCCTTGCCCTGCAGTGATTTTTCTGCGTTTATTGTAAATCTGCAGTGACTGAAATACAGATGACATTCAGAAACATGAAAAATTTGTATGTTTTTTTTTTGTGTGTGTGCTTTGTGTTTAAAACAGTAAAGTGTGAAACTAGAACTTCTAAAAAGGAGATTTTTAAAAAGAAAAGATGCGGCATGTGTTGGTGTCGTTGAAGAGCGCCCTGTGAGCCTAATGTTTCACGCTCCTGGTTTGCTTCTCCGCTGCAGGGCGATGCGAATCGCTCCTACTCCGACGACGACCACTCGTCCTCCAACTATGACGAGAGTGAGAAACGAGACTCCATTAAGCTGTCTGGTGAGTTCACGCGCCTCGCAACTCAAGCGCCGCTTCGTTTCTGCTGCAGATAGTTTTGTTCCTTGTTATTCTTTGGGTCAGTAATCTCAAGCCAAAAATAAATAAAAACATTTAAGACAAAAATCAAATAAATTGGATGGATTTTGATATATTTCAAGATGTTTCACAATTTTTTTTTCGACTCCGATACCGATATCTGAGGTTTAGGATCGACTTATACTGATCTGATACAGAAAAACAGCTGAATTGGCTTAAAATGTTTTGGGGTTTTTTAAAACTCAGACACAAATGTACTGAATAACATATTTATTTCTTAACTCTGCACCAGGACAGCACACTTGAATACACTAATAGCTTCACAATCTTGGTCAAAACATGTAAAATAAACCCTTGCAAGTGCAATCAGAAATTCTAAATATAATGTAAAATAAATAATATATCAGGATATCATTCACAGCACAAAGCATAGAATTAGACTGAATAGATCTGCCCTTATGGATCGGGCACATTGTCATGATACCCAATCTAGTATTTTTTTATATCGGGTCCGATACCGATATTATTATCGGATTGGCGCATTTCTACTCAACACAGGATAAAGTGATGGAGATCGAAAAAAAATATTTCAAATCCTAACCCAAAATTATTTTAAGTGCGAAATTAATTATTTTAATGATATCCGTTCAATTTTAACGTCTTTGTTTCATTTTGTGTATCACCTTGTTTGTGTTGCACAAGATAAACAAGATGATACACAACAATGGGATCATCTTCTGTGACATGTGAATTTGTCCAAGAACTGTTTGAATCTTGGGCAAATTTACATGCAGCATAAAATTAATGCAAAAGAATGTAACCAAAACATTTACCATGAAACTATTAGACGAATTTCACCTCAAGACTGTTGAAAATAAAATGCATACGTCATGCCACACTTTCCAGTTTTCAGCTTATAGCAAATCTTGGAAACGACACATTATTTTCCTTCCGGTTCACAATCCTTTGTTTCGCTCTCTCGCTTTGAGTCCAGTTTGAATACATTACAGAAGTTTGTTGCCCAGAGTTTGTGCTCAGAGGGCTTAGTCAGCAGTTTTACAAGATGAAATACATGTTTTATCTTTGATTCAATCTCACAGCAAACCGTTTCAGCCTGGAGCCGAGGGAACGCCAGCATCACTTGAGATGTGATCTTTGCGGTGTAAAAAGCTTCGGCTTATTTCTTAACAACCAAAACAACAAGAGTCCACACTTTCCACTTACATAAGCAAAACACACAGCTATTGTTTTCCCTTTTTCCTTCCTGACAGATCTGTTTATGTGAAGTGTGATTCTTTCTGACTAACTGAACTCGGTTTCTGTATTGAGGATATTTAAGAAATGTTTTTATCCTGAAACTACATTTCCCTTTTCGTTTTTTTATAAATTCTTCATCTTCACAAAGAGCTGTAAAAATTCTACACTACAATTAAAGACAGACAAGACAAAATGTGAATTTCTACTCTTAATTTCTAATAAGAGATGCACTGATTTTTATTTTATTTTTTTGTGATGTAGGATGCATGTTTAGTCCGTTTGAATCAGACTTACCTGGAAAGTTCAGTTCGTTTGTGTATTCGAACTTTGACGAAGAAAGCAAACTCTGGTTTGCATGAAATCCTAGGTCTCAGTTTGATTAAAGTGAACTCTGGTGCGCTCCAAAAACAGGAAGCGGACTGTAGCGCAGGGCATTTTGGGTAAATGCGACCAAAACAAATGTGTGAGCCTAGCAGCAGAAATGGCTCCTGGTCTTTTACCAAAGATAAATCCTTTGGAAAGAAGTTGCGTTTTCTTTAGAGGATTTTGTCGTTTGCCTCAGTGGTTCTGGGTGCAGCGCCACCACAGGCGAGGAGGGAAACAGGTTTATTTTGTTTGTTTAGTGTGAAAACAAATCACACCAGCTGCAAATGCAACAAATTATGGGTGCTTCGATTGCAGCTTTCTGGCCGATTGCTGATCACCGATATTTAAAAATTCCGATTTTGGCCTGTCCACATTTCTGTTGCCTGAAATGTTGTTAAACATAGCAAGAAAGTTGCTGATGACAGAAATGTTTGCAGACATGAGGAGGCCATGAGAGCAGAGGAGGCCGGTTTGCTGCAGAAGAAAAGATCAGCTTAACATTTAAGTATCACCCAGTCAGGAAATCGCTGCCGATAAATTGGTGCACCTCATAGCAAATGTTTTGATTTTGATCCCTGATCTACTTGATCATCAGGCGTGGAAAACACCCTTAATCAAAAACTGTAGCACAAAAAGGAAAACTAAGCTTTACTTTTATTTACTTCTTCTCTCCTCACTCATCTCTAGATCCAAGGATTTGCACTCTGACACCAAACGGTCACCTGGAGCTCGGGGCCCTGTCGGGCTCCAGGGGGTCCTACTCCTCGGAGAAGGAGTCGAGGAAGAGCAGCTTGATGAGCCTCGGGCGGAACAGCCTGGAGAGACGCTCCCTTTCTCTGGTACTTCGTCGCCCTGTCATCCCCACAGAGTCAGACTGAACATGCAGTTTATGTCACATTAGCTGTTTTTAAACTCCGTGTCATAATTTCACTGAGGCGTGTTTGCTGTTGCTATGACACCGCCTTGAACACGGAGTACAGGAGGAGGAATTTGTTGCTGTTTCAGCACACACAAAAAAATCCCTGTTATTGTAACAGGTGCACATTGTTGTATGATTAATTTTCTAACACTGCCATCTATGACTGTGTGGGAGGGATTTTAGATTTGATCGAGTGAATCGAGTTTGATGCGCTTTGATGTATATTCTATTCATTACAGCTCTGGTACGGTTTCAGTCTCATTAAAATCACATAATTGCCTCGGGTAAGCTGCACGCACCTACTGCTTAATGTACATGCACAAAATACATTCTTTTTTTTCTTTTTTCTTTTGTAAACTGAACTGAAGCCTTATGAAATAGATACACATATATAAATATATGATAGCAACTCCAGGAGGGAAATGTAGAGAAATGAAAACAAAGTAATCGGTGAGATAATGAAATGCGGCGGCGCTCGTACCTCGGAGGTTATGATGCTAAACTCAATGTGTGTGAGATTCTCCTCACTTTGATGCCTTTTGAGTTTGTTTTTTTTTCTATAACAAGGGACCATTTGCAGAACCTGGTGCTGAAAACAATTGTTCTTCATGAACAAAGTTCATGAAGAACTTTTATTTCTTGTTCCGGCTGAAGTTTTGTCAGCGCTCATTTCGTCGGCACTTTGATGGTGACACACTCCAGGGCATCTGAATCAGATCCGTTTAGTGGTGCTCTGCTCTGCTCTGCTCTGCTTTGTTGTTGTGGCACTACTTATCGGTTTGGGTGTCGTTAGGACTGGATTTGATGCAGCGCTGCGATACGATCGGTGTCGCTCTTTTTAACGCGTTGCTTCTGCATTTGATAGATCCTGAATCAAAATGATTTTTTTCTTCTTGTTGTTCTTGATAGGGAGCTGAAATCTGGTGCAAATTGGAGGTGACTTGACTTACTATTCAAGATTACAGAAAGTGCTATCAAATGTTGATTAGATGTACATAAAATGTGATACTTTATGCTGAAGTACTGAACTTTGAACATTAGGCCTTGTGTTCATATTTGCTCTCGTACTTATTTTTTGTTTCAGCTTCATTTTTTCTTGCTTCAGATCATCGAACAAATGGTAAAATTATTTAAACATAACACAAGTAAATTAAAAAAGAAGGTTTTAATTTGTGATTTTATTTAGTTAGGTGGAAAAAAAAAAATCTAATATCTTATCTGTAAAATCACTGTTACTTATTAAATGATGGTTGATGGTAGCGCATCGTGCCACATACTGAACAGTGTGTAGTGGATAAAACAGGCTCCATGTTAAAACATAACATTACCTTGTTACAGTTTTACTGCGCTAGCTTATTAACTTAATAAATTAATCAATTATGTATTGTAATTACTTAAAAGGCACCGAAAGCTTAATTTTTTTTTGTATATGTGAATAAATCCCAAAACTTTCTGAAGTCACATTTTTTAACTTGAATCTTCTTGTAAAGAAAGAAAGCTTCTTATGTTCTTAACTTAGTTCATTTTGAAGTAAAGTACTTTTTATGGTGCGTTTGGCTCTAAGGGCCCTTAACCTATTTAAATCAAGTGCTTAGTAAAGCCAAAGCAACATAAGTCAAGTCCAAATAACTTCTTTAATTAAAGTCAACACTGTAATTCAATATACTTTGATCATGGACTTGATCAAAATCAAGTTATATTCACTAATTTTCTTCAATTATGTACAATGTTGTAATTTACAGCGCACCTCCTTAGCAAAATCTTGACTCTGTGTAGATAACTGTACTTTTTACTGTTTGTGTTTATGTTTCAGCGCCACGGTCGCAGTTCCAACTACCACAACTGGGGGCGACCTTTTCCTCCACAGTCTGGATGGAGTCGCAGGTAGACAATTCTTAGCTGTTTATTTAACATTTTGGGCTAATAAATACTTAATATGAAACCTGAGCAGTCCATTTCGTGATTCAGGTCTGTGCTGTCGTTTTTGCAGTTAACCACTACTGCAGCAAATTCACAGAAGATTGTCAATTTCTTATACATTAACATTACATAAGTTGGCCATGAATACTTGTTGGTTTTTAGTCCTACTTTTCATCTTCTGCTCTTTAGGTCCAGCTCCAACAGCCTTGGTAGGAGGACCTACGGTTTCAGTGGGGCGCCCCCTGTTGGCGGCAGCCTGCGGGTGCGCAGCACCCGCTCCCCCTACTCTTACCACCACTCTTCAGAGCAGGAGTCCCTTCTCTCGCACCCTCTCCACTCGCATCACTCCCATCATCCCCTGCCGCCCCCGATGTTCCTCTCCAGACATTTCGGGGGAAGACGGGATCGGCGGGCTCTTTCCCTTGAACTCCCAGAATTGCTCAGGATGGGCGGACAAGCTCCGGCACCGCCGCCCGTTCAGATCCCCGACCACGGGAGAAAGAGCGGGTCCGGGGCGGCGGGCTCGCTCACCGGAGGCTCGGGAGCCGGCAGCGGTCTGGGAGCGGACCACCGTGACTGCAACGGCAAGGCGTCGGGTCACCACAACCATCTGATGACTGATGTCTTCCCTCAAGTCAACGCACGCAAGGACAGAGCAGATCTAGACGAAGAAACAGACTATGTGAGTGGACAAGCTCCATTATTACATTCTGAACTGTGCAATACCCTTTTACTTTGGCACCTAAATGTGAATTTTACATTTCTAGTTGTTCATGTTTGCACGTTTGACAGTAACAAAGCTGTTAAATAAGCAGATTTGTTCTCGTTATTGATGAAGGCAAAGAAATAGTTTAGTTGTTTGGTTTGCTTGGGTTTTAGTGAGATCTGAATGACATGTCTGTAATTAATTACTAGATGTATTTTCACCAGTTGATAATATGTTAAATCGTATTTAATTTCATCAATCTGCCCAAAAACTGCAGGTGGAAATGAGCACTTTCTTGCCATAATCTCTCGTCTTAAAAGGTTAAAGAAAAGTTGTACATTGTCTACGTGTAAATAACTAAACAGGATATAAAACAATACAATGTTACTGTTTTTTATTTTATTTGCTTTCAGGAAACTTGAAACTTTGCACACCCTGTATTTCTACCATTAGACCAGATTCTTATTAACTCCTTTCTCTGTTTCCATTAAAGAGTTGGTGCTTCCGTATCCAGAAGATGATGGAGGTTTACAAGCCAGACTGGTGTGAGACTCGAGAGGACTGGTCTGTCTACATGTTCTCTCCTCAAAACAAGTGAGTACAAACAATTTTTTTAAATTATAAAAGTCAAAGATGATTTGGGTAAAATGCATAATTTCTTTAAAATGTTGTTGGTTAAGTCTAAACACAAGAAGTTATCAAAAAGAATGCAGTTGTACAAATCCACAACATGTAAATCAACTGTGAGATACCAATGTAAAGCTTAAGACATCATTGGAGTGAATGAGACAAAATATTTTGGCTTTTTGTAAAAGTTTTAGGACCGTTGCAGACCAAAAAAGAAATAAAAAAGAACAATTTCCACTACAGGAAAAAATACATTTTAAATTAATCCCAGAAACTTTCTATAAAAGTTGAAAATGTGCAAGGAACTTAGAGATTTTGAGATTAATCTCATAAATTTTCTAGAAAAAAACTTCCGAAATTTCCCAAACGTCATAAATTTTAAACTTTTGGAAATTTAGACATTTTCTGAGTTTCCAAAGTAAAAAATGTTTGACTTTAAAAGCTCAGAACATTTCCAAGTTTTTTTTTTTTTTTTTTCCTAGAAATGTTTTTCAATTAATAAAAAAAATCCTGAATTTTATTTTGGGAGAAATTTACTTCTTTTTTTCTATCTACAACGGCCCTAATACACTGTTGTGCGTATGCATATATGAATATATATCAAATATTAAATATTTAGTTTTGTAGTCAGTTGTGTTAACTTATTATTAAGCAGAGCTTAAACACAGAAATGCCAAGTGAGACTAGCATCGAGAGGAAAACTGTTTATTGACAGATAAACACAGGAAATCAATCTACAAAGCAATCTTTGCAGGCAGGGCTTAATTAAAGGCCAAATGTAGAATGGAGACATAATCATCAACCCTGATTCTAATGGGGGTTTGGGAAATGAAAATAAATAAATTAAGCTGTATGAACAACACTAAACATGATCTCCAATAGAACATCCCAACAAACAAAACTGAAGTTATGTTTGGTCTAGAATCAGTACACGTCTTCAGCTAAAGGAGCTATAAATTAGTGATGGGGTTTGAAATCTGAGCCTGAACCTTCAGAGCCAAAGACGGTTACAAAGTCGGCTTTCTTTCACCTGGAAAAAAACTTCCAGGATTAAAGGACTGATGTCTCAGCAAGATCTCGAGAAACTCATCCACGAGTTTATATTTTACAAAATATATTTTCTGCTTGTTTTATCATTGTTTATTCTGTTATGTTCTCATGTTCTAAAGCACTTTGAACTGCCTTGTTGTTGAAATGGGCCTTACAAGCTGACATCAAGGTGTGGGACTGCTTTTCTTTTTTTTCAGCATGACATGGCAGCTGGTCTGACTTGGTGGAAAGATGAAAAGTACTAACTAAAGGTTAATACTGGTAGAAAACCTGTTAGTGGCTTCAAAAGACCTGAAGATAGTTACCCCTCAGCAAAGCTACACTGGAAGCTCACAGCTGGCAGAGTTTCAGTCTTCAAAGTCACCAGAGAAACTGTCAAAAAACGCCCTGCATTCTCACTCACCTTAACACATTTTCAGAAGATGACTGGGGAAATTTCAGTCTGTAGGTGGGCAAACAACTGAGGGACAAAGAAAGTGGAATAAAAACAAAACGTTGAACGCGTCCAGCGGTTTCTGCAGCGTTACCGAATGTTTAGAGAAAGTAGTCTGCTGCCAGGACATCATGTTTTTTAGTCCTAAATTCTAATCAATTGGAATGCTTCTCCAATAACTTTGATTAAAACAAAAAAATAACATCCGCTGACCTTTATCCAAGCCAGTGCAGGATTGGCAGTGGCTTGAGCTTGGGATGTAAATGCCACAGATGTAACTTGTCAGAGGGGAGAACAATCTGGCGGGCATGTGTCCTAGTTGTGTTGAGGAGAGCTTTGGCAAAACGGTTCGGCTAATTCTCTTTGTTTAGCGCTCAGGTGCAAAGAAAGGCGGTTTTCTCAGTCAGACTTAAAAAGCCTTAAAGCTGCAGTGTGAAACTTTTATAAATGTTGTTTTAAAAGATATTTCTTAAAACTGTCACCATGTCGTGACTGTTTGTTATAATGACAACAGCCTGAGCTACTATTGCCATCTGAAGAAACCGTTCCTAACCAAAAACAACCAATCAGAGCCAGGGGGAGGGGCTTGGCGCTTTCAGTTAAGCTCATGTATTTGCTGCTAAATATGCGAAAAGTGGAGAAACCATTACAGGAAAATCCTTTTTTATGCCTTTTTCGGGGGCTACGCTAACTAGCCTGAGAATTCACAAGAGGTGATTAACAATAGTAAGACCCGCCTCCTGGCTCTGATTGGTTGTTTCTAGTTAGCACTGGAAGAAGACAGAGGATCTTAATTTTTCACAGATTTTCTGTCTCATGATTTACTGTGACGACACGTTGACATTTTCAACAAATGTGTAAAAACATATATCCTTTTATAAGTTACTGATGCTTTCAAAAAAACACAAAGGTTTGGAAATGTTCAAAGCCTCTCTGGAATATTGAGGAACGAGCAAGCAGTCAATTTTCAAATAATTTCAGTTCCGAAAGAGAAAATGGCTCTCTGGTTCCACAACTGGCTTAATAAAGAAAAAAAATAACGCAGCACATTTCTTCAGTGACTGAGCTGTTGCTTTTCCAGAGGCCACAGAAAACTCCCCAGGAACATTGCAAGAAAAAAAAAATCACTGCCCTCCACTCTCTTGCTCACTCACCCGACTCCCAGTGAGTTGATGGCCACTTAAGGGAAGCCGGGCCTCAGGACGGTGTGTTGGCACTCCGGCAGGTGCCATCTGTCAAGCATCCATTTTGTGTTCTGCGCTCGTGTTCAGCCACATCTCTGGTAATATCTTGCTGCCTGTTGGTGCGTGTGTTCAGAGGGGCTCCGCAAATGTGCGTGTGGGAGTGTGTGAGCATATGTACGTCTTTGCCCTGTTTGTGCCTCATTCCACTTTGCACGCTTGGGTTTGTGTGTGTAGGCATTTGCGTATGTTTGTGTTAAAAGTCAAGCTAAAAACAGAGAAAGAAGAGAAACTTGTGGTGATTTCGCATCTGATAGTCCGGTCGATTGGGGACTGACCCTGCGACATTCGCTTAGATTTTCAGCTGCCGCGGTTCGCTTTCACACTGCACTGTCAAACAAACTAAACTGTTTGGAAAACCTTTCACCTCCTCACCTGTGGTGGTGCTGCTTCAAAAACCACCGAAGGAGACGACATGAAAACCTCTGCACAACTACTTTCTTTGCAAAATGTAAAAAACAAAATGGAGTGGCATTCGATTTTGGCGATTGTAGAATTTCTTTTTTAGTTTTGACAAAACACCATGAGCCATTTCTTCCCTTTAACATTAGACTCACAGATTTGCTTTGGTTGTATTTACCCAGAATGCCCTGCACTATAGTTCACTTCCTATTTTTGGAGAGGTCTCCGGTCCTATCCATTCAAAAATTGTCCACTTTTTTTTTTTTTTTAATTATTTATTCATTTTCTGTTTTGTTTGTTTGTTTGTTTTGGGCAGGTGGTAATATACATTTAGCATCCCGGTCCACACTCCACTCCAGTAGATGGCGGTAATGCACATCAGTACGTCGCTTTTCAACCCCCATTAAAAAAAAAAGAAGAGGAGTTCACTTCAGCCAAAATGAGGCTTGTGGGCAGACCAGAGTTCACTTTTTATTTTTGGTCCGAATCAGAGTTCTGTTATGCCTCGCCAAGCGAACCGGACTTCCCAGGCAAACCTGCTAAAGTTTGGTTAAACAGGGCTGGTGTGAATCCATCCTAATGGAGGAATGAGCCACCCAGGCGGTTGTATGGTCGTTATCAGTGCCGTTGGTGACAGGGTGGCCTCATTCAAGCTGGTAGATAAACAGACAGCGTATCCTGGTCTGCAGGAAAGGCAGCCAGATTAGCTAATTGATTTCCTCAACCGAAGTGCAGCAGCAGCAGGTATTGTGAGGTTCCTCAAGTCGTTTGCCGTTTATGTCTACAAAGCAGCACCTCAGGGCTTTCTCGTGGTGCATGAAGTTAATATAGTTCTCAGCTTATACTTACCGTGGGAACGATCCGTGTCTAATTTTCTAGAAAGAGAGAAGCACAACTCTGAGTGCAGTACTTTGTTTTTTTGTTTTTGTCCTCCTAAGGTTTTCCCTTCCTTTCAAAAACTTTTGCCTTTTATTTTATTTTTTATTTCTTTACCCAAAAGATCAAATTAATTGCTCGGAATAAAATGAAGCCAAGCTTGCAGAAAGCATTACTTTGTACAGTAATTGGACAGATGCTTGGTAATTTCCTATACTCTTGAGCTATTTATGGATTCTGAAGAAAAAGAAAGAAAAATACCTAGGATAATTAGTGTTTAAGAACTATGAAATGGATAAAGTAGAACAAAACTACACAATTAGGAAGTAAAGGTTTTTCTTTGTTTTTCTACAAATATGATTTGAAGATTTACTGGCATTTAACCTACATCATTCCTATATTTCTTATAAAAACCCAATGCAGTCGACTTCGAAAGTCACCTGATTGGAATAATTATTCTTGTAGGCCTCGTAGGTGTCAATTGGGCCGTGTGTTTTCAATGTAAAATGCAGGCAAGATGCAGAATAAATCCAAAATGAACAGATTTAATGATAGACTTAACTTTAAGTAAAACTAGAAGTGGAAATTGGAACATGAAGCCCACAAAAGACCAAGAAAACCTGGAGAGATGATTGTTGTGACGAGGCACAGACAAGAGACTGAATAGTGGTGCAGAAGCGGCTGAGTCAGAAATCAGAGAGCAAAAAGTCCAATGCAGGGGTCAGCAACTCCAGTTGTCTGAGTGCCACTGTTCTGCTTCTTTTGTTTGCAGCCCTGCTCCAACACGCCTGAATCAAATAAATAGGCGATAACCAGGCTTTTCCAAAAACTGCTGACAATACCAAGGAGGTAATTCAGGACTGGAGTTACAGGCCGCTGATGTAATGGAATGAAAGTTTGAACAGAAACTACGCGCGCACAGAAAACAGAACGCAACTCAACACGAGTGACCCAAAGACAATAGGAGACGGAGAAGAAAGGAAGTAAAAAGAGTAGAAGAAACCTTTTTTTTTTTTTTAATAAAACCTTCGGGCAACAGAACGTCAACAACAAAAGACTAAACAACAGCACGTCATCTGAAAAATAAGTACAGAACACATAATACAATATATCATGATGAGATGTTTTGGAAATATTGAGACTGAAACATAGCCATGTGTTGGAATTTGAAAAGTATTTTTGAAAATCTATGTGAAGCACTAATATACTATTGTTGTATCTCTGCCCTCTCAGATTCAGGCTTCTCTGTCAGTCCATCATTGCCCATAAGCTCTTTGATTACGTGGTCCTGGTCTTTATCTTCCTCAACTGCATCACAGTGGCTTTGGAGAGGCCTAAAATACTTCAAGGAAGCCTGGTAAGAACAATAATTGTCACTGTTACTTATTGTTCTCTACATGCAGTAAATTTTGCAGAGTTAAATATGCAGGGTCAGATTTTATTGACTGAGCTGAACAACAGATTGAGTAAAGTAAAAGCATTAAATTAATACCAGTCTGATAAAGACAAAATAGACTCATGTTAAAATAAACTTTTTAAGTGTTGAACTGTTTGACTCTTTAAGCAAAAACTAGCTATTAGCTCACGCTTCACAAACTAGCTAAACTAGCTAGCCTGCTGGTTTGTGCACCAGCTAGCTGTACACAAATTTAGAAGGAAAGTTGGGTAGACTTTCATTCTACAAAATAGCATTACTCTTGATATGTTTGACTAAACTTTAAAATCACTTCTATTTTAACAGCTTTTAAATACAAGTAGCTACTGGATAAAATTAGCTACAACAGAAGCTACTAGCAACAGTAGCTGTTAGCAACAGGAGCCTCTAGCTATAAATAGCTATTTCTATTCTAAAGGTTTTAAAATACAAGTGATTTAGAAGTTCAAACTTAGTAAAAGTTTCAATAGTAAAAGTTAGAATTGCTATTGTGTAGAAGGAAAGTCAACCCAACTATTGACTTGTACATAAATTGACTCTAGAAAAGACAAAACTATTGTTTCAACCATTAACACAACATATATCCAAAGCATGGACTATTTGTGCTTTTATTGTAGTGTTTTTTAATAACCATTGGTTTCAGCCCTTGACTAGAATCGTGTTTTTGCTCCTGATCCTGATGTAATCCAGTTTAATTGACCTTAAGAATATAAACAATAATCTAATTCATGAATGCTCTTTAAGAGAGTTCCTCAACAATCCTACATTTTTCAACAGTTCATGATGTTCTGACATCTAGGTGTATTTTGATTCGATGCTAAGCAGTTCTTTCCAGCAAGTGATGCAATTAAATTGAATCCGAACACTTCTGGCAGGTTTAAGATCCAAATCGCTGTTATCTGACAACTCCTGTCAGTGAGGCTTTGGAGCACAGCAGAGGGTTAACATTTACAGTGTGTTTTGAATATTTTTTGCTTTGATCCTTCTAGGTGGGTCAAACAATTATTAAACTGTATCAAACAGTTAGAGTAAAAATGATTTTCCATTTTTTTTCTATATCCATCAAACTATTTCTATTGTCTATTTGCACTGCAGGAAAGACTGTTACTCACCCTTTCAAACTACATCTTTACGGCCATCTTTGTCGCAGAGATGACGGTCAAGGTAAAATGCTTCCAACTCTTTTTGTCTTATTTTGTTTTTGCTGTAGTTCTGCCTGTTTTGCAGTCGTTTTAGTCACTTGTTTCTTAACACATTATCTTAGATTCATTAGACATTTCCTTTTGTCTTAAATAACAATAGTTGTGTTTCTAATAAAAATAGAAAGGCTTGAATTGAAATTATAAAATTACATTTGCTTAATGGAAACATAATTTTGAAAAAACAAAAACAAAAAAAACTTGCGTTTTCCAATTAAAGGTTTTTGTGGTGTGTTTTGCAAAACTGCAACTGAAACACTTTTTTTTGCATCACACGAGTAACATGATCAACAACCGCATGTTACTGCTGGCAAAAACAACAAAGAAGAAAACAACAGGAAGAAGAATGATCATTTATTTTGTTTTTTAGTTTTTTCAGACAATCTGCAGATCCTTCCCTAACTGTTTAACTTCTGGCTTCCTATTTAGCTCCTCCTGTCGGTTTTACTGATAATTCTCCACCTTCAGCTGCACTTGTATCGTTACTGATGGGCAACTAGATAATGAATTTAATTAGAAGACTATCATTCTTCAGCTGGCCTTCAGCCACTCCTGAACCTCCCATCCAAAAATACACATTCTTTCTGCTTTATCCTTTTTGCCTTGTAGAAAACATTAAGCCGTCCGTTATTAAGATCTTTGAGTCTTCAGGCCTTTTCTGCACCAGTAGAAATCCTACAATGGTTTTTTTTTGTTTATTGTGGATAATGAAGGCATGTGTAGCAGATTGGTACCTAGATTGTGACAGTGTATGGTTCACTAGTACTGCTGGATGGAGTTGGTTGGAGTCTTGTATCTCTTTCTTATAATTTCCTCTTTCTTTATTTTCCCAATTTGTAATTTAATCAAAGTAGCCCCATGATTATTTTTCAATTTGCTGCTCCGTTTGCACTCTCAGATTTGGTTTCTAGTCTCTTTCTACTACTTTCCTTGCATCATACGTATACATTGCTCTGCCAACTTGTGACCTTCTTCAGATTCGGTTTAATTCAGTTTAGTTTTGTCTTAAAGAAAACCGATCCAATCCAATGGATTATACAAAAATTCCCAAAAACTTAAAATCACAATGACACAAAATGAAAAGCTTTAATACAAGACAGACAAATTTCATTTACTATGATAATTGTAAAAAATAAAAATTTTTTTAAAAAAAAGCCCAATTAGTAGCATTAAATTATTGATTTCCCAGCAATACCTCTGGTGGGCCAAGCAGGTGGTGACAGTGCAAAGAAATAACGAGGTTTAGTGTGACACCTGATTGGAAGTTTGAGAAAACAGGAGTGGTCCAGAATCGCTCTGTATGGCAAAGAAAATCTGAGCTTGTAGAGTTAAAGTCAGCTGCTCCTCACTGAGTGGCTTGGTCTAAGAAAAAAAAAAATAGTTAAACCAGGATAGAGAAATAATTACCATGGTAACTGTATCCTCTCTGAAAAGTGTCATTTGGCTGTGACTGAAGCAATGCGCCAGATTGACGGTATGAAGCTTACCGGAAGCTACTCGTGCCTTAAATAGCCGTCCTCTAATGCGAAGGGAGAAAACGCCGAGCCGAACAAGATGGCTGTTAATGGTAATTCAGCATTTGGGGGCGTGGCCAACATAGACTGAACGGCTTTGTTCACTTCCTCTGCTGTCTTTGCCAAAACCACAGGCAGACTACAACTCTAAAACAGTGCAGAAAATTGACACCTTCGGGTACAATTTCTGCTGCTCACTAATCGGCAAGGTTGAAATTCTACCAGAGGAACATAGGTTAATGGCAGAAAGCCCAGATGGAGATGTGAAGAGAGATGACAATCAAGCAGAATTTTAATGCCCAGTCTAGAAGTGGAACAAAGTGTCTCTTCTTCTTCTTCTTTTGAGCATGTCGGTTTTCTAAATTCCCTGTTTCAAGTGATTATTTCTTAAAATTCCTCGATATTAATTTTTCTCACATGAAGAGACTTCCTCACTAAAGCAAATGTAACTGTCTTAGGATCTTTAAAGACCCTACCTTTTTAGAATATGCTTGCTGGTGTCGGGCATTAGACTCCATTTAAACGCATCATGAGTAACTTCAGCTTCCGTCCAACTATTTCTTTGAGTTCCAGGGCTGAGGCTGTGATTTCTGACAAATGCCATTTCGTGTCTGGGCTTCCTTCAGATCTGCATCATTAGATTTTCTTAAAAGCTGAATAACTTCGGCTGAAAGACATCAGATCAAAAAGACGGTCTGGTGTCTTGCTTTTCAGCCGTGCTGCATCACTGATACGGCGGACACAATGATTGCCATTTCCCACAGAGCTCTTCGGAAACTTTGTTTCAATGCCGTTCCAGTTCACCCTTAACAAGTACTGGTTTTAAATTCAGTTCAGCCAGGTTCAAATGAATAAATTCATCGTAACAGTGAGAAAATCTCCAGTTCCAACTTGAGCAATCCATCCATCCATTGTCAAAAGTTGATTGTCCTTGTATGGTGGCAGATGATGATGGTGGTGTTGGGGGGGCTCTGGCTCTACGTAGGGTGTGTGTGTTGACACCACTTACAATTTAAGGCTTACTTTATATTCAAACCACCTCTGAAATGTCAATAGGCAATCTGTAAAATTATACGCCGTTCTCATCAGTCCAGTAGAGTCATTTTGAAGTCACCGTTTAGCATCGCAGACGCACATAATCCCATTTTAAACTGAAAAAACACTTGGAAGAGCAAGTCCAACAATAGCAGGGATGACTGAAATATCAGACTGTAAATGGAGTTTGACTGCAATTTAAGAGTGAATTTATTGTGACACACTCTGCGTGTCACACCGCTGACAGAGTAAGAAAAGCGCGGGGTAACCTTTGTCACTGCTGGCATTGAAGTGCCAGACGTCCAATGAATCATGCTACCAGGGCGATGTTTAATCTGCTTTATTTATATCCAGTAGTAGCAGTGGAACCTCAGTATAGCCAGGCTGCTATTAATAACAGAACAGACATGTTATAACTCCATATGTACGCTGTCAAAATGTGAGTACAGATCTGATTTATTGGGATCTTTACTGCACTGCTGTACAGTTTGGATCAGTGTGGAAAGATTAAGGGTTTTGTTTGTTTGGAAGACATTTTTTAGAATCCTTTGGAGGGTTCTTAATAAGGCCTATCTTGTTGAACCCTATGTTCTATTATCTGGATGGATCCATTCTGAGACGTGCCACTTTTTTGATTAGTTTCTTAATTTCTGCCTGAAAATTATTTGACAAGGAAGCTTCTCTTTCAAGGCTGTTGCTGCCCGTCACATGGTGGTGCAAGTTTTTTTCACAAGTTTGTCTAATTTTACGATAAATGCAACTTCGGCCTGGTGTTTATTTCGTTAAAGCTAACAAAATAATGAACACTGAACTTGAGAAAATATTTTTGTTTACTAAAATAAGTAAAAACTGTAATGGGGTAAAACTATCTAACTGGAACTAACTTGTGCCTTAAAATATAAAAAACTTAACTAAAACATGCTGAAATTATAGCCATATCTTTTGTTTTCATATTTATGAATCTATATATGATGTAAAATAGATTTTTTATTTTATCCACTCAACCATTTTACATCAGCTGCTGGTAAATTATGACACTATGTACTCCTCCTGCCGGCTACGCTACGCTAGTGCGCAAAATGGCGACTGCAAAAGTTTAATTTCATTGTTGTTCAACAATAATAGAATACTTTTTTTTTGTTGAAAACGTTATCTTCAGTTGAGTGTTCATTACCCAATAGATGTATCCATAATCGCAATACAACACTTTGGTCAATTTTTAGTTGCTGAATTCAAAAAGGTCAAAGTTTGAAAAAACTAAAACCACTATAACCAACAAAAACTAAAGCTAAACTATATGTAACTAATAAGTCATGAAAACGAGCAAACACACTCTAAAAACTAGTTAAGATTAATTGAATTAGACAACAAGTCACAACGAAATGAAACTAAAATAAAATAAAAAACCCAAAACTGTTATAACCGTTATAAAAGGTTATATTATAGAACAATAACAAACACAGTGATGCAATTATGGTCATATGCCAATGAAATGCTTATTTATTTCCACATCACTTGATACATATACTTATAATCATATATTATTTAGTTTTTATAAAATATTTACAATTGTTACTGCTCTTTGTCATTCTATTCCACTGAGATTTTTGTTGGGACATAAAAATGCTACAAAAACACCCCAGAAAAAGCTGCATTTCACATGTTTCTGATGACATCTTCTATTTTTGGTCTTGGATCTGCCATTCCTTTCACTCCATCTTTGACTTTTATTCTACATACCTTTCTTCACCATACCTGACTTCTGCCTTTCGATTCACTGACTGATAGCTGTCTCACACTTTCCTCAGCGTAGCGTCTTTCTGTTTCTCTCTGAAGAAGTTGCACTGCAATGTTTTTTTTGTCTTTCAGCCCCTGCTGGAGTAAGAGTTTGTTATATTATATTAGAGCAACGAGATAATATGCAACATTCAGCAGTTTAGCCACATCTTTATTATTTATGCCTTTGAGCATTGAGGAGTTTGATTAAAGGAGCAGTATTATGTAAAATCACCTTTTTTGAGTCTTACATCATGTTATAATGTTATTATAGTGCGCTATAGAACATTGCTGCAGTCCTCCCTCACGACTTCCCCACTCAGCTCCTTCAGACTAGCCAGCAGCAATTAGCAAACACCTGTCTGTGGAACTTCACCTGCTGACCTAATTGTAGGAGCTACTTCTCACTGAAACACTGACAAAAATGTTGTTATAGGGTCAATAGAGGAGCCACGTTATGATGACTTCCTGAAAGCGGAGTTTCAGAAAGTGTAACTTTCTTAAAGAGACAGCGGCCCAATTTCCAAATTATGAAATTAGATATTTTTTAAGTCATATTTCATATGAGCAGCATTTTTATAACAACTGAAGGTTATCATAGTTACTTGACTGTGTTATAAAATGACGCTGTGACAGGAAAACACATAATGTTGCCCCTTTTTAAGAAGATTTTGTAAACAAAAGCTGAATATTTGGCAGTCCAGCAAAAAAAATGGCTTAAATTTAACTGAGCTTTGCAAAGAAAAAAAAACTTTAAGATTTCATAAATTAAATAACTTTTTCTCACATTCCCAAGTTGGTATAAATAACTTCTTTTCATCAATTCGTTAAAGTTAGTTAATGTTTTTAAGAACAATTTCATTTTACCTTGTTAGCCAACAGTTTCTGGCTAACACAAATTATTAGACAGAAATTTCGTTGTTGTAAAACCACTTAAGGTGGTATTTTTAGAACATCTTTATGCATTTGCTTTAGTTGTCTTTGTGTGACATTGAGGTGTGCCAAAACCACAAACAGAAGAAATGTGTAAATACGTTTTTAGAACACATTTAACACCAAAGATCACGTGTGTCTAAGTCGTCTGCTCATGTGGGTCATGTCTCCATTTGTTTTTCTCCCAGGTTGTGTCCATGGGCCTGTACCTGGGAGAGACGGCGTATCTGAGGAGCAGCTGGAACATCCTGGACGGGTTCCTGGTCTTTGTGTCTCTGATTGATATTGTCGTGTCAATGGCAGGAGGCGCTAAGATCCTGGGAGTCCTGCGCGTTCTCCGGTTGCTCCGGACGCTACGGCCTCTCAGGTTAGTGACAAATGGACAGAATTTAGCCCATCACCATAATCGGATCTTTTCTTCCTTTTTTTTTTTTTTGTTGCACTGATATGGATGGAAATGTATTATTTCCCCTGCCAGATTATTTCTCCTATAACATTGGGAAAATGTCTTGTTGGAACTAAGTTTATCTGCCAATGGAACTAGTACTTTTTCATCAATATTAAGGAATAATTTACTTAAAACAAGCTCCGATAGCTATAGTTTCGCCTTATTTCAAGTGGAAGAAGATAGTTGCACTAGAAAAAAAAAAGACTAAAAATACAGACATTTGGTGTTTTTGCTGTCCAATATAAGCTTGCTGTTGCCTAAATACCACAAAGTCTGTTGAAAGTCTTACCTAGAAAAAGTGCATTGTAAAGAAAAATAGCAACTCATCTGAGTAGTTGCCAGGCAACATGCTGGGACCCCCCATGCCCCCCACAGCCCCCATCGCCCACCACCACCAGCTCCAACTACCGTTCCCAGCCAAGCAAAAAATAGTCTGGCACCCGACCCGTCTGCCAAACATGGCGCTATCTGTCCGTCCATCTATTATCTTTACTCGGTTAATCCTCTCCGGGGTCGTGGAGGGCTTGGAGGCTGACGGGCTGACACTAGACAAGAGTCAGGGTTCAATCTGGACAGGTCCAACACAGAGAGCGGTCTGACTCGGAGCGGGCAAAAGTCAGTGAGTTAACTGCTTTCTCCTCCCCTTCACTACCTCTTTGTTCACTGAACTCAAAGTGTCCTTTGTAGTGCAAGTTTTTTGGGGTTTTTTATCTTCTTTCTCGGTCTGTCACACTCTTATTCTGTGTGCAAGAATGTAAATAAAAAGGAAAATGCCATCACAGCACTGGTTTCAATTCATGAGCTACAACTGACGATCTAACAAACAGACTAATGAAGTAGAAATATTGCTCTATCTAAGAGTAGAAGAAACTAAATCTTGGAGACTTTGTGACTCTCAAGATCGCACTCTTTGTTTTGACCTCTCTAATTATGACTCTGGAGCTTATCTTACTGTCCTTCTCATTGTCCATGGTGGAACAATGAACTTGGTTCGTCATTCAGGCTTGTTCCCCAGTTGTTTTCTTTTTTTTTAAATTATTGCTCCGACTCTTCGGACTAACATCCATTTTCTTGGAGCTATTTGCTAACGATTAAACATACAGTCTTACAAACATACCTTATTTATTTTTCTTTTAATTTGGAAGCAAAAAGCTCCTTTTTGTCACGCTACATTTGTACTCCATAGAAACAAGAAATCCTGGGTTCCTATTTGAAGGTTTTAAGACACTTTAATTCACCTCAAGATGTGTACCTTAAAGGCTTTCACAGTCGATGCTTTTAGTGCCCAAAAACAAAGTACTTCATAGTAGCGTATACTTTCAGATAAAATGTTGAATTTTTCTACCTATGAAATGACACTGCAGCTTTTTTTTATGAGGAAAGTCACAAAGTGTATCGGGAGTTTTATTTTGTCATAAATACCAATTAAAAAGATCCAAGTCAATCCATCTATGACCAATTTAATATACATCTGTTGTTCGTATATTACAGTGAAAACGCAAGCTTTTTCATTTGCTACTTTGATGATAATGACACGGCAAACTCAGTTCCTATTTAACAGTTTTACATTGAAAGTCAGCTTTCTTGCTCTCTGTCTCTCTCTATATATGTGAGTCTTTTTCTCACTAGTTTCCTCTCTGCCTGCCTTCGCGTGGGTCACAGGGTTATCAGCAGGGCTCCAGGACTGAAGCTGGTGGTGGAGACGCTAATTACTTCCCTCAAACCCATCGGAAACATTGTTCTCATCTGCTGTGCCTTTTTCATCATCTTTGGCATTCTCGGAGTTCAGGTACATGAAAGCATCTTCAGAAAAGCACCTTCCCTCTTGCCGAGTAAAATTTGCAAGGGGTGCACCGATTGCAGTTTTCTGGCCGATCACCGATCCTTCGATGACCTGCTGATTAAGTTGGCACAGTGGGGTGGTAATTGTTGACCGATGGATAAGAACAGTTTCTGATTTAAGTGTTGGCCGACGGTCGAGCTTCCAAAATTTAGAAAATCGGAGCCGAGGATTATTACTCTGTTTTTTGGTTGTGTCAACTAGTGACAGCATCTCTAGACAAAGACAAATCATCTGAACTAATGGAGGAAATTTGAGTGAATGAGAACCTGCAGTCCCAAGTTGCTATTGGCTCCCATCCCATCGTGTCTCGTTCCTCTCCAAAGCTCAACTGGTGTTATTAATTTCAATATTCCCCGCCCGCATACATTGCTTTCCACACTCTCCACCTATGACGTGTTTGATAGGAACGAGGCAGAAGACCACCTGATCGTTGCCATCAAAAGTTGCATTTTGAAGCTTTATTTGAGAACCAAACGCATTACAGACGCCAAACATGAGATTAAAAGGCAACGTCTGTCTGTGCTTACGAGTTCGTCATGCCGTCGTCAGAATGTGTCTTTGTTCGCTTCCTTCACTCATCTCTCCCTCTCCGATTGCGTTTCTGCCTCAAAAGCTCTTCAAAGGCAAGTTTTACTACTGCGTGGGTTCAGACGTGAAGAACATCACGAATAAGACGGATTGCATCAGAGCCGGTTACCGATGGGTCCACCACAAGTACAACTTTGACAACCTTGGACAGGTATGGGGCAAAAACAATACCAAAAAAAAGATATTCCCTTTTGTCACGTCTGTATTATTTTTTGATCCTGCAAACGTAGAACTGTCCACGGAAGGTCGTTCTCAAAACATGGGAGATAATTCGGAAAGTATTTTTAATAATGAAAATGATTCTTCTGATTCGGCATAATAAAAATTTTTTGTAGCTCCTGTTTAAAACAAACAAAAAAAAGAACAAATTACTGTGTTTAGATATTACGGATCCTCCCAGGGAACACGGGGAAATTTTTTTTTCCTTTTGCGTTCCCTCGCAAATTAGCAAATACACGCTGTCTTAGATTGTACACACACCTTCAAAGAAAACATATTAATACATAAATTGGTACATAAACTGGTTGAAAATTAATTTATTGCTGTGTGTTCATGTTTGTTTGAGATTGAGATGGAACTACGTATGAAAACTGCCCCAAAGAACACAAAAAGACGCATTCGAACCTCAGATGACCTTATTGCCCCGAGAAAGTCTCTCAAAAATAGTCCAAATAGTTTGAACATGTTTTTATTCTTTCTTTCTTTCTTACAGAAAGTTTCTGTTTTTAGAAGGCATGGAAAGCCCATGTTGGATTTAGCTTTTTCATTTGACACATAATTATGGTGCGTTTGTATCCTAAAGAAAAACATAGAAAACATTTAGATATCTCACAAATGAGAAACATGGAAAACTAGTACCTTGTGCTAGTTTTGTGCTAGTACTAGTCAACTAGTACCTTACTGCGTGGGAACGCCAAAGTTTAAAAAAATAAATGTGTTTAAAAATCACCCATTTACCCCAGGGGCCACGATAGATAACAAATTAAGTAAAAGTGCAAATTCCCTTTTAGAGAGGTAAGATTTTAATCTAAGTATGTGTTTTGCCTGTGTTCCTGTAGGCTCTTATGTCGCTGTTTGTTCTAGCATCAAAAGACGGCTGGGTTAACATCATGTACCACGGACTGGACGCAGTGGGGATCGACCAGCAGGTAAACGCACGCGGCGTTCACTGACCCATTTTTCACGCTCAGTCTAACCGTTCTTAACTCCTCTGTGTTGCAGTCCATTGGGTTTGTGCGTCATCAGATTTCAGTCTGAATCGATTACCTTTTGTCAAGCTGTGACATACTGTCTTTTTAGTTGGACGGTATGAATGCAATCCTTCTGGTCCTGAGATTCCTCAGCCAGTTGGAGCAGTTCCCTAATATTCCCTAATGTGCTACAACAGCGAGGGACACTTGGAGGCATCGTTATAAAAACTGCTACCAAACTTCAAACAGCTCCAGTTGATCTGAATGTTTTAAAACTCCAGCTTTCACCCGTAAAAACCTTTTCAGATGGTCTTTGGAAGTGAGCTGGAGGAGGGTGAGCTCCTCCAGCTACAGTCATTTGCTAATTGACTCCAGCTTTATGTTGTCGATACTACCGACAACATCTTTCTTTGTGAAAATATTTTATGTTTGCCTTTGTGGGGGGAAAAAAAAAAAATCGACAAAGCTCAGGGAAAACCATCAATTAACAATGTACTCCTAATCATTTCCCCATTTTTCTGAGCAGATATCCATCCATCCATCCATTTTCTTTCACCCTTGTCCCTAATGGGGTCGGGAGTTGCTGGTGCCGATCTCCAGCTAGCGTTCTGGGCGAGAGGCGGGGTCACCCTCAACAGGTCGCCAGTCGGTCGCAGGGCAACACTACGGTGGCCCTGAGGTGCAAAACACTTCAGCAAATTGAAAGCACAATTACAAATTACAAAAGCACTACAACATGATTGAGATGATCACATGTCATACAGTGCAGGAAAATGATTTTGTGAATATGAAACAGTTTCCATTTTTTTCCCCAACATGTGCCACTAACATGTTAATGCACATCAGTTGGTGTTAGCTAAGCGGTGAGGACGTCCCATGATCAGAACAACCGAGTAACCTTTCTCTCTTTCGCTGAGGTAAACGTTATTGACACGCCAATCATATTGGTCACTGTATCTGTGATATAGACTCTGCTTCAGTTCCTTAAAACATTCAAATATACAAACAATAAAATAAAACAACCCGTCGATGAAAGCTAAAACCATGCTAACAGCTAGCTGTAGCCGTTATACTTTAGGCATTAAACTATCCATCTTGGTTTACTCTCCTTTTGTTGTTTAATTCATGAAATGGCATCTTCGAAGACCCGGAAAGCTGACTTAAACACGTTCCTCCAGATATTTTGTTGTTCTCCTGCACAACTAGCATGTTGGTCATTGAAAGATGGTTCCTCTCCCCGGTGCCCATAAATTATAAAGTCAGAATTCTGAGATTAAAGTCAGAACTGTCTTTTTTTTTTTCCCCAGTGGCTCTAATCCTCTTCTGTAAAAAAGTGGCTGAGGTCCTTCTTTTCGAATGTTAGTCTTCTTGTAAACGGAATTGACTGAAATGTTTCATGTGTATTTTAGTCCATCATCAACTGAACAATCCCACCACTTCCCTTAGAGGCAGTGTTGGGTAGCGTAGCTCGTACAAGATCAGCAAAAAAGAAAGAAGAAAAAGACAAAGATTCCGGATCTGTCAGAACTTCTCAGTTCACATTCTGCAACTCATTTAATGAACTACTGCGGTGCCTGTTTTCGTTTCTCTGAGACCATCAGGACCGTCGCCATGTTTGTTGCCATCTGAGACGCTCCTCTAAATTTGGAAGCTAATTGAAAAACGCCCTCTAGTGACTCGGTTGCCCATCAACCGTGGCAACTTAATAAACGGCTTTTAAGGTCGAGGGGAGTGACGCTTGACAACGGCCCTATTTACATGCATAAACGGAGCATAAATGGGGCCTTAATAGAGCACGTCCGGTGGGCGGAGGGAAAGTTAACATACTCAGACGGCGTCTTCAGACAAAATGTTCTCTCTGTTATCCGGCTTTGGGAAAGTAACAATGCTGCTGTAGCTAATTATTGCAGGTAGACATGCAGGAGGAACGTTTGGAGGACGTGGTTAGACAGATCCAATGACATCAGTGTATATACAGAGGACACTTAAAGGGGCAGTATTAAGTGTTTCCCAGGCACATAGTCCCAATTTACTGCATAAGTAAATACGTTTGTGACCTTCAGAATCAAATATGACTTAAAAGAAGTTTTACTTTGTAATTTAACACCTTGAAATTGGGCGTCCGTCTCTTTGAAAGAGACGGCGTTTCTTTCTGAAACTTCGCCTTCTGGAAGCAATCACAACATGGCTCCTCTGTTAATCTTTTAACAATGTTTTTAGTAGAGAAGCTCCTATAATGAGCTCAGCAGAGCCACTGCTCCACCAGGTGTTTCTAATGGCTGCTGGCTAGTCTGAAGGAGCCGAGTGGGGAAGGGTTCCTCTGTGAGGTGGAAGCTTGGAAGCTGCAGCTCTGAGGAGGAGCGTCGTCCTTAAAGGCGGGGCTATGTCCACCCAGGCGTTTTGCATCGCTGAATGTTTGCCATGGGAGATTGAATAATTTCTCAAACATGCATGAAAGAATCAAATCAACACTCCAGGTATGTTTTTGATGAGAGAATAACATCATAACATGATGTGAATCTGAAAGAAGTCAATTTTTACCTCATACTGCCTCTTTAAAAAGTGAAAAAGAAAGTAAAAGAAAGCGTTCTCTTCTCCGAGAAACTTCATCTTTGCAAACGCCGCCCACGGTCTCCCCTGTGCTCGGACTCCTCTCTCCCTGCTGGAGCTCTCTTTAGTAACCGTGGCATCAGAGCTGTTGTCCTTTCCACCTCGGCTTTGGGTTAGAAGTGTTTACAATGCAGTGTTTTCCACAGGAGTGACCGTAAAGCCAGAGGATATAGTGCAAATGCATCATCTCCAGTGGCCGTCTCTTAAAAAAAACGACTCCATCAGTAAGAGCGGGCATCATGCTGGATGAGTCAGTCTGCCCGTCAGGGAATACCTCACCGCTCTCCAACTTTGCACAGCCTGACTAATTTCATTTACACTCCATGCTGAACTTTCAGCACTTAGATTGAAAATGTGTCTCTCTCGTCTCTGACTTTATTGCACCTGAAATAGATTTTTTTTTTTTGTTTCCTGATGATTATCTCCTCTTCTCTAAATCACTCCAGTTTTTCTTTTCTCCCTCCTTCCCACAATGTCTCCTTGCTTCCGTCCTCTGCCCCTGTTTTTGTCTCTCGTTTGTGTTTAGAGGCTCGACGACCAATGGAGTGGTCGTTTATGTGGTCGAGGCTTGGTAACGTCGCCGACTTACACAAACAAGAGCTTATTTTATCTGTCAGGAGTCGCCTATAGAAACTCTGAGTCACAAACATGCTGACCTGTGAAGAATCAGAAGGCTGTAATTAAGCACAGGCAGAGCCTGTTTCTTCTAGATTTAGCCCAAGCCTTCTAAACGTTAACAAGTGCAAATAGTTTAAGGAAGCTTCTTAAAGTCTCTCACTGGAGCACAGTTTTGAGTTCGGATCTGATAAAAGTACTGAGGATTTTATCTGTTTCCTTTCTATGCGTTTAGTTTTTCAAATTCAGATTCCTAACTTGTTCAAATGATGCCTAAATACCTGCTACTTTTGCAAAAACACAAAATCTTACCAAGTAGTTTGGGTTTAGTTTCTTGTGGAAATATCTTTATACACTTGAAGTAGGACAAAACTGGCTTACTAGTTACTTTGTACCTGTGTACAGAAGCATGTTTTAAGTCAACAATTCCTTAACATGAATTAAAAATAAATAAATAAACAAAAATCCTTGGAAAGATTTTGTGTTTTTCCAGTTTATATCTGGTTTTGACATTCACATCTATACGCTGATTTTTGGGGCGTTTTTGCACCAATGGTGTGGAACTGTTATCCTGTCATTTTTCAATTAACTGAAAAGCTCATTTTCTTATTTCACAGTTCAGTACTTTTCATTTATTCAGTTATTTTATTTTCAGTTACACTCCAGCTACACTGCGTCTGTTTTACTTTTTGTTTTGTTTTTTAAATTCCAATCTGTCCATGCTCGTGGTTTCTTATTCCGTAAGAATCACTTTTTTCCCCTCCCAGTCATCTCTCATTTTATTTGTTTCTCTCCTTGTCCTCTCTCCAGCCGCTGACCAACAACAATCCGTGGATGCTGCTCTACTTCATCTCGTTCCTCCTGATCGTCAGCTTCTTCGTCCTCAATATGTTCGTGGGCGTGGTGGTGGAGAACTTCCACAAGTGTCGGCAGCACCAGGAAGTGGAGGAGGCGAGGCGCAGGGAGGAAAAGCGCCAGCGTCGCATGGAAAAGAAGAGGAGAAGTAAGAAAGAGAAAGTTGTGGATTGACAAGTAGAGGTAGTAAATTAGGTGAGATTTTAAGAAGTGATGAGTTTATGAGTCGGGGAAGGTGAAGATCTGGGCTGCGAGAAGTAGACGACCCGGGGACTGAACTAGAAACAATAATCTTCTAAGGTAACAAAATTAAAATTGCATGAAATGGAGCACAGAAAACTCTAAAACCAGACAAACATCAGTTTAAGAATTGATAAAATAGAAGACTCTTAAATCGTGGAGCGTTTGAGAACAGTTTGAAAACTTTAAAATAAGCTCCCACTTTTAAGGAACATAGATAACACATGCTAAAGTCTTCCTGTAACATTAATGAGAACGAGTCTTTATTTGAACTCATTTAAAACTACTTGACCGTCGGCTCACAGTTATGAAACTTCTTCCCTTAATATGAGCTCTTATGTTTTATGTCTCTTTCTTTGCATAATTTCCTCTGCTCCTCATTTTTACTTAGACAGTTGTTAAACCGTGTTTGTGCCTTGTGTTTTCTACACTAATTCTCTTTCTTTGTTTTCTGTTTGCTGTTAAATATATCTGATCTTTATATGTATTGTTTTAATCGGTGGTGTAAATTGTCTTAAATGTGCAATACAAACAAAGTTGACATTAACATTTTCAGTTTGCCTCGTTTTAAAAAAAAAAAAAACACACAGTTTCTCTTGTTTTGACTTTTTGCGTTCTTGTCGTGCAGAAGCCCAGAAACTGCCTTACTATTCTTCCTACGGCCGAACCCGGCTGGCCATCCATGCTCTGTGCACTAGCCACTACCTGGACCTCGTGATCACCTTTATCATCTGCATTAACGTCATCACCATGTCCCTGGAGCACTACAGCCAGCCACAGGTGAACACACGTCTTGACTCAGAGGGGTTTTGTGGACTCGTTTAGGACGTCAGGACGTCTGGTGATGATTGGCTGTTGGGTCTCTTGCAAACGCCCGTTGCTGATTTCTGCCTGCTGTTTGTTTTTGATCATTTGTTGTTATCTCAATAGAGTTTTCTGCTCTTCCATACCAAACGACTGTGATATAAGCAGACTACACGTAAATCCGTATGAGATTTTTACTGTTCAGTAATTAGAACTTTTTCACATACGATACGATATCAATATTGCTGCTTTGAGTATTGGCCGGTACCGATACTGACCCGATACGATGCCAGCACGAATAATACAGACTTTAATTACTTATGGGGAATGTTAGAAGATATCTGATCAGGTGATATTACTCAGAGAACAATAGTCAATAGCAATAGGTAAGAGAACAACCGACCCATGTATTATTATCCAGTGGGTTTGCATGCAGGTCCAACTGCTGCTGAATAGAAATACTGAGGCGGACTAAATGCTGGAGAGAACTGCTTCTGTTGGCATTCTTATATCAAAGATTTTAGACAGGGGCTAATATAATCCGATACTCTTTTTTTCTTCGCTTATATCCAACCGATATCCAATATCAATATCCAATCAGAGCGATACTTGAGTAATCTTGAACAAAAACACCAAAATTTCACAGTCCTACATAGAATCATAAAATTACTTTTATACTTAAAACAAACAAACAAAAAATCATATTTCTGCCAAAGTGATGGAACATATTGATTATTACAGTAGTACTGTAATAATAATCTACTGTCATGGAAGTTAGAGCCCAAAACCCCCCGTGAATACCTGAAAATACTTAAAACTATATGAATAGCTTGAACTAAAAGTTAACGTATGTATAGATTTTAATATGCTTTGATAAACATGGACAGTGGAAACCGTCCATGTTTATTACCACAGTAGCTAACATCCAAGATTATCTCCATATCTGTCCTTATTAGGCGTACAGCCAATCAGCACCAAGGAAAGCAAATGGTGCTTCTGGATTGTAAACTCCAGCCAATAGTGTGCCAAGCAGTAATGCACATTTGTATTTTTAAGTTCCCGAGCTATATTGGCTAATAACTGATTTATTACTAGCATATAAATCCGTTTACTTCTCAGAGTTCACTACTCCTTTATTATAAAGCGTCATGTAGGTGAAATTGTTTGTAGGATATGATAGAAATTACTGAAGCTTCTTTAGTGTGTGCTTCTCCTCTCCATCTACATGCAAATAAGATTTGATCATCAGTACCTCATTAATTGCAGAGCAGTAGCTAAAAACAAAACAAAAAACAAATGCTGCGTATTTCCTCTCCAGAGTCGCATATAATTTACTTGCCTGTCTCAATTAAACTCTCTCTATTCAGAGAGATTTGTTGGCGAGATCATTTGCTCTGTGTGTCAAAACACACTCACTGAGCAACAATCCTCATAACCAGTTGAGATTATGTTCTTCTGAGTTCTCACATTAAAGCGATAAATAAATGAGCAGAGGAATCAAATGAAACGAACATTAGAAAAAAGTCCAGACAAAAGACATATTATAGTTTGCATTCCTGATGCCGGTATTGCTTTCAAATCTTTTTCTCTTTGAACCTTTTCTGCTTTCAGTCGCTTGAGACCGCCCTGAAGTACTGCAACTACTTCTTCACCTCCACCTTTGTCATCGAAGCGTCTCTCAAGCTAGTGGCCTTCGGCTTCCGCCGCTTCTTCAAGGACAGGTAAACCTCCGGCTTTATAACAGATGCCTGCTTTCTCGTTTCAACTTTATTGTTCATTAATGTGCTTTTTTAACGGTGTTCTGCCTTGAAATGTGTTAATACCGGACAGATCTTGTGGAAATGACAGTTCAGCCCAGCTTTTTTGTTGTTGTTGTTGGTTTTTACTGCTGGCAGTTTTAAGTATAAAGTAATTCTCTAATTTTACCTGCATGCTGAAGGCTAAAGTTTTTACAGTTCTCAGTAGCACTACTTCAACATGTTTCTACTCCTCTCCATATAAAAGTAAAAGTAAAAAGGTCTCCATCCAAGAAATTACTTAAGTAAGAGGGAAAAAAAGTATTTTATTGAAGTACCGAGTAATATTTAAAAATATGTAATCAGATAGGCCAAAATATAAAGTTAAGTGGAAATTTTGGTATTTAAAGAATCAAAATGACAATAATCCTTGTACGTAACAAAAAAAACAAAAAAAAACCCAAATCTGTCAAAATAAAGTTTTTCCAAATCATCAGTTTTTCCAAAGCTGATGAATCTTTAACAAAAACTGCAGGTGTAAGTTTGTCTGGTGAGTTTTTGGTTAAAACATGTTTGTTGTTCATTCAGTAAAGAATCCAGAAATATTAGTCAAGAGTAGAAATACTTCATAATAAAATTACTCAAAGTACAGCGTAGTAAAAAATACTCCTAAAAGTAAATCTTTTCAAAAATGTTACTCAAGTAAATGTAACAAAAGTTACAACTCAACTCTGCGTATGAAGGCCTGAAAGCATCACTGATGTGATCATAGACTGGTGGGCAGCTTCGTAATGTGTTGATTTTTGTGTCTTGTTGTCTCGTCATGACAAGCAGCCTGAAGCCAAATCCTAAATTTCATTTCTTGTCTGTAGACTTCCAGCAGCAGGAAAGCCCCAAAGTTACGATGCTGCCAGCCTTCACAGTTGGAATAATACTCCTGGACTTGTGCAAGCTTCTCCGTTTCTCCTCCAAATGCACAAATGGTCATTAGGAAAACTTTCCCAGATCTGAGATCTTTGTCCCTGAGAGGACTTGTCAATTGTAATCTGGCTTCTTCTCCATGCATGATGAACCCAGTGCCATTTTCTAGTTTCTATTTTTCTGTAGCAAATATTACGGATTCAGTTTATCGGTAACATTATTTCTTTAAATGCTGCTACCGTCTGTGTCCTGGTTTCTTTGCAAATATCACGCAGAAGTTGGCAACCTTTATGCACAGTTGAAACCACTAAATTAAAAAAATACAAACACTTTTTTTTCTCAGTCTTCTGCCAAAGTTTGACCCAACTCATACAATTTAAAACATATTGACCCCATGGATATCAACTTTTGAATTTGAGGATATATACACAATAGTCCTGATCAAGTTTTCTGGAATTTAGCAAATAGAAATATGTTTGGTTCTTCTAACTGAGCAAACAAGAAAAGTTTAGTCTGGTTTAACTTCAGATGATTAGAAAGAAAATGGGTTTGTGTCTTTTTAGTCAGTACTACTGCAGATAATGTGTGTGGATCTAACCTAACCCATTGCTTACAGTAGATACTCATCTTATCAAATAGGGTGACGTAAATTTGGGGCCAAATTATTTGAGATTATACTTTCGATTAGCTATTAGCATCTCCATTCCATTATTCTTATTATTATTAATGACAGCACCACCCTTTCAAGTTATTTCCAAATGGTAGCAATTAATCTGCCAGGTTGGAAAGTCCAGCAAATTACGCATCGAGTTCATACAAAGCATTAATATTCATTGCAAAATTAGAATAATGTAGGCTTTATGGATGTGAATTCCTAAATTTCAGAGCTACGCACTTAATTAGGCAAATCTCTGCTCCTTTTTTGCCTGATTAATGTCTAATTTAACATCTCAGATATTAAAGATTTTGTTGCGTGTGTGCAGGTGGAATCAGCTGGACTTGGCTATAGTTCTGCTGTCGGTGATGGGCATCACTCTGGAGGAGATCGAGATCAACGCCTCCCTTCCCATCAACCCCACCATCATCAGGATCATGAGGGTGCTCCGGATAGCGCGAGGTAATTCCCACTAGAGTTGATGCAAAACAAAAAAATAAATAAAACAGCGCAGAGACAACAAACCCTTCTTACCTCAAGCAGCAGCATCACTTGTATAGCTGCCTTTATTGCTGCTAAATAAAGCCAGTTGATTAGCGGTTTTTAATGTCTCCCGTTTGGCACTTTGCTTCCTCATATTTAGAGGAAATTAAAGCAGACCCCCATCGGGGCTTACAGTGTACTTTAACTTCACACTGAAGAGGATGAGGTCTAATTACATCAATCTTGTATAATCCTCACCCGTTTATGTTCACCCTTTGCCCTCCGCTGGGTTGCAGAGGGACTGCTGAGAGGACCCATGGGTAATATGCTAATTACTTTGCAACAGTTAGCTGTAATTTGGAAGCAAGAGGGGCATTTGACCGTGCGAGGACTACAAGTGACTTTCAGTCTTCTTTCTTTTTATGCTCTTGTTATACTTGCCACATTGTTTGAACTCTGGAAAGACTTTCCTTGACTTCTGAAAACAACACAGAAAATATTTAAAGTTGATGCTATTTTCTGTATTAGAACTAAAATATTATTATTCTGTCATTTGCCACCTTTTTGTGCTTCTGCCTGTTTATGGAAATTGTAAATATTACACATTTTGTTGAAAAGAATGTCAATGTGATCAACTAATACGGTTTGAAAATGCACTCCGCAATGTGAAAAATCTATAAAGACTATTAGAAATTGATACCCAGGTGTCTTTTGAACTTTGTGGACGCATTCTAGCAGCCCAGTGTAGTCTGCTTTAATCAAATTCTAGTTTGTTTGCTTGGAAAGTCTAGTTTGTTAGAGGAGGTGAGAATGCGCAATCAAACTTCGATAGGGACAAGAGATTCTCTTGTCCGACTCTGTTCGGCTAAGATGAACTCCTGTGCATTTCGAATCCATATGTGACCAGAGGTTGCTCCAACAGCAGGAAGTCGACTATAGCACAAGGTATTCTGGGTAAATACAACCAAAACAAACATGCTAGACTAGCACTAGTGGGAGAAATGTCTTCTGACAAAAGTAAAATCCTACAACCGCTAAAATATGATGCCACTCCACTTTTGTCTACATTTCGTGAAGGAGAAAGATGCGCTCATGTCCTCTTCAGAGGTTTCCATGTCGTTTTCTTCAGCGGTTCTTGATGCAGCGCCACCACAGGCAGGGAGGGGAACAGGCTGCCCATAGGGCTCGGTTCGTTGGATGCATTGCGGTGTGAAAGCGAACTGAAAATGCAGCAGCTGAAAATGAAAATGCAGCAAAATATGTTTGGTCCCCAATCGAATTGAGTCTACCAGGTGTGAAAACACCCTGTAACAATAAAAAAAAAAAAACTATTTTGCAAAATATTTTTTCTTTCTGTGAATGATTAATTCTGGCATTATTTTTTCATGTAGTTTTTGCTACGGTGGTTCAGTTAGATAATTTTTTTTTCTATCTCTGGACTCATCAAACATCACAATCATTTCGCACAGTTTTGTCTTATATAAACAGAGCACAGCTGACTAAAGCTCCCATATTTCTGGCTGTCGAGCACACAGCCAAACAAATACAGAGCCTTGACATTATAGCTCTGCCAAGCGCAGCCGCCCCTGCCAGGGACCCAAGACTAATATTGAAGTCATCATTTACAGACCTAATATTGAAATCCTCTGCAGCAAGCCGTTCACAGAGGCTCCACCGATCTGAGAGCAAACACAAAACTTCAGATTTGGAATCCCTTCTCTGGGAGAGAGCCAGTGATGTTTGGATTTTAGGATTTGAGCTGCTTACATTAAGGTCTTACATGGACTGGCAGCGGCATTTTTGAGCTGATCGCCACAATACGAGCCAAGAAAGGAGAGGAGCAATCAGATATTTTATGTAGACTTAAATGTGATGAAACCTTTGCAGTTTCTCCTCTGTTTGAGATGTAAACGTTTTAATATGCACGTCATAGATTAAAGTTGAATCTCTCCTTCAGGACTTTTAACTGAAGATTACTATGGGGCAATAAGAAAATAAAATGCATATTACTGCATGCCAATAACAATTAAACTGATTTTAATTGTTATTTACTGTTATCGAGTGGCATATTGACCTTTAGCTTGTAAGTATTAAGCACTATTGGGGTTTTTTACTGACCGAATTATGCCATGAATATTTTTCAGTACTGTACTTTCTTCAAATAAACTGTAAGCATGGATATTGTTACATATTAAATCTGATCAAAATCTTGTTAAATGCCTTTTATAGGAGTAGTGTAAAGAAAATGGTGTTTCTGTTGTAATAACATAAAAAGTGTAATTTAGTCAAACATTTTGATACACCAAACTATTTTAGTGTCACAAATTGACGGTGCCGTGTGTTAATATTTATCCAAAGAACAGTTTGTATCGAGTCTCCAGATATCTACCACACACATGTTGCCCCATAGACAATTTTTTTAACCGTGTCTGGGTCTGTTTGCATTTTGGAAAATGTCTTTGAATGTCGACAGGTCTGCCATTGAGCTGGATTTCTCCAGAAGAATTTCTACCGGGCCAATTAACATTAACAGGCGCTTCGTTCGGCTCACCACCTTTCTCTTCCCAGTGGAGGACGGTTGTTTACGACGCTGGCTACGTCCGCTAAGCTTCCGAGCGACAAGCTAGCATACCGCCGACACGTTCAGTCTTTAGCGATTGGGTAAAATTTAAAACTTCAACAGAGTCCACGCCTCCAGGAAGCAAACGTTTCTCAATGTTGGAGGGTCAAAGTGGACGAAGTGAGGCGTAGAACTGTGTTTCACCAGGCTAGCATCAATCCACATAGCTTAGCTTTTCCAAATCCTAACTCTTATTGACATCTAGTGCTGATACGTTTCACTTTTGAAGTAGTTAATTTTAAAAAATGATCTATGCCTTTTATCATTGAGTAATTTGTGTTTAATGAATGGTTATGCTCTATAGCGGCTGTTTAATGGATATAAAGTGCTACCGGGTGCATCTATTATTTTTGTTCGTTAGCAGCATGAACTCTTTTGTAAAATATTTTAGAATACTGCAATTCATGACTACAGCCTTTGTAAAAAGTGTTTTTAAACAAATTTTAAAAAAATCTGTTTTTATGTTTGAATTATGAAACAATTTCTTTAAAAACTTTAGCTATTTATTTATCTATGTAAACACACATCCATATTCCTGCTATCTGTGAAGCAGTACACATCCCCAGTGATACATGTGGATTTCTCCCCGGTAATGTCCGTGTTCCTTCAGAAATTGGACCCCTGGGAACAGCGGAGGGTCTCCTGTGTGGCGTCCAGAAACACATTCCCCCTCTATGGATCACTTCTCTCGCTCTCTCTCGTGTTCCCTGTCTGTCTCTAATGTATCTTGATTACTCACCTCCATCTGAGGCAGGACTTTTTTTTTTCTAGTTTTCTGTTTCACCATTTTTGTTGTTTTTCTTTCGATGCCTGAACTGCATTTCCTCTCAAGCTTGTCTGGAGGGTTTCGAAAATCTACTAAAATTGGATGGTTTGTCCTGCAGCCAAACTTCTCTTATCATCTGCCATCTCTTCCCAGTGCTGAAATTACTGAAAATGGCAACCGGCATGAGGGCCCTGCTGGACACAGTGGTCCAGGCTCTTCCTCAGGTATGTCTCATCACACACACACACACACACACCTCTCGCAGTGTCTTCCCTTAGCTTATTGTGAGGCCACCTAGGAGTTAATTAACATTTGCTTAAATGATAAATGACCAGAAACTGTGACCGGTCACAGAGAATTACTGACTTTCAGGAAGTCAGGTTATGGCAAAGTTCTTTTCCCTAATGCCATGAAAATCTGTCTCAGGCCTTTTTAATCTGAATTTTTGGGAAATAAAGGAACTCGAGTCACACAAAGTTAAGGGTTTTATTCCCACAGCTATTAATGAGACAAGAGCAGCTGAAGATTTCTTGCTCCTTCAGTACACAAAGACTCGGCGCTCAAGCATTTCCTTCATTTTCATGTGCTGTTAAGTATGAAAGTATGTGAACAATAGCTGGATTTTAGTCCTGTCAGCTTCACTGAGACGTGTAAGGTTAGAATTTTATTGAACATTGGCTTCCAGTGCTGACTTTCAGTTTCTTCAGTGGGGTGTTCACATAAAATATGAAAAAAGGTGGAAGAATCACAGAGCCACAGCTGGCGAGAGAGTAAACATACCTGCTTAAAGGGGCAGCGTCATGCTAAATTGACCTTTACGTCATTGTCGTCGTTTTGAAAATGCAGCTCCAGCTCCTTCAGACTAGCCAGCAGCAATTAGATGTGCATCTACTGAACTCATTATACGAGATACGTTTTCGCCAGTATCTCGTTTTTACCAGTACGAGATATTGGTAAAAACTATAGCGTTAATAGGGGAGCCAAGTTGTGAAAGTGGAGTGTTGGAAAGAGCAGGACTTTCTTAAAGAGACAGAGGCCTAATTTCAGTGCGTTAAATTACAAATTCAAATTTCTTTGTAGTCATATCTGATTGAAATATAGCATTTTTATAACAACTTAAGGCAACATAGTTACTTGTTTGTGCTATAAAGTGATTCTGTGTGGCTGAAAACACAGTGCTGCCCCTTTAAATAGGTTATTTAAAAGAAATGATCTAAAATCTTTTTCAATAGATCTTCCTTTTTTATTTTATTTGAATCATTTAATCTTTTTCATTTGCATTAATCCTTCACACCATCTGTGTTCTCTGCTGTCTCCAGGGCGTTTCTCTGTGTATCTGGAAAAGCTTCATCCCGTTTCCAAATCATCACCAGTTTATGAAGCACTCTTAGCTTTATCGTCTTTCACAACAGATTAAGTCATAACAGAGTGGTGAGCTCGCTCTCACTTTACATCTAATAGTGAGAAAGCACCCTGGATTCAGCTGTATGTGTTTATAAAGTGTCGTCTAATGTAACGGCGCGAACAGATATGTGAGTCATACATGATGCGTGTGAAGAATTGCCTCCTGAATGGAGGCTCGGTGGTTTAACTCCCTGATTAATAAGTCAATGATTTTGGGGAAGGGACCTGAATATTTGGGTGATTGAAGAAACAAAAATCTGCACATGATGTATATTTTAGAAATTCCAAAATTTTCAACGACCTAGAAGTGTGTTTATGATAGGAAATTATACACGCATCTCTCAAAAGATAATCAATGTAAACTTTGCAGGTTTGGATCCCTAAACGTTTGTAATACAACATGAAACATGTTGGTACAATGAAGTTTATGTTAAACCTATATTTGCTATTATCTGCAAATAAATTTTAAAAAAGGAAAGAAACATAACAATAGTATAACAGATGAGTAATTGTCAATACGTGACACTGTGCTACTCCACTTTGCAATCAAACAAATTGGTAGATATCAAGAGTTTTGATTATTAGTAGAAAATAAGTGATTCATAGTTATTCCCTGCCTTCCAAACTGGCACTGGGTTTTTTTTTTAAATGCAAGTACTTTTGTAATGAGATCTTGCCTGGATGTTGTGATAATTAGGAAAAACAGATGCCTATTTATTAAAATTGCTTCCCCACAAGTGCCACTAATACCCTCGGAGTGCAGAAGGGGATGAAGGCTAAAAACAGCAGGTGCTCCATCATAGCTGCCGATCAAAATGTTTTTTTTTTCTTTGTGGTAATGAGGGACTAGTGATGTTAAAAAGATGCCTGCAGAGATAAATTACATCAAACTTTCAAAATGGGAATATAAACTCCCAAAACTAAGGAAACAAATAGGAGGAAAATAGGAGGACATGTCATTATTCTTTCTCTGTCTCTCTGAAGTGTGATCAGCTTTTCTGCAGATAACATAAAACTTACATTTGGTCCTTTGTCTCCTTTCTGAGACATTGTGGAGCCATCTGTTTATGCTTTTTTTCTTTTTTGTTTTTGAAAGCATTAAAAATGCCTAATGGAACTGGAGTTGTTTCTCCTTCAAACAGCTCTTTATGGAAGACGCCACTAATGGACTCAGGTGTTTCACCAAATTTTCTCTTTCAAAGTTTTTTTTTTTTTTTCTTCTTGTTATTAGTATATCATTTTAACAGCAGCCTTTCTCTGATGTATTAAGGTAAATTTCCACAAAAATACCTTTTGTCCAACGTGTTAGCTTGCTCTCCTTTCATTATGTTCCTCATTTTGTGTGACAGAAGATTGAACTAAAAGGAATTACAAACACGGGGCATCGCAAAAATTTTAAATTGAAGTAAAAAAATAAATAAATACATTACAGAGATTTACCTTTAATATAGCTGACCTATCAACTGAAATTAAGTATAATAAAAGAAGCCATGTCTCCAATATTCACTTAAAGTCAGTTAATCTAGTATTCTTCAAAAAGGATAAATTACATGTTCCCATTATTTTCCTTAAAAACAAAACCACTGGGGGCATATATATATATATATATATATATATATATTATATATATATATATATATATATATATATATATATATATATATATATGTATGTATGTATGTATGTATGTATGTATGTATATATAATCTCAAGTTATAGTAAATTTGTTTTAAAAAATGAATTTCACAGCATTTTGATACGAACACAACAGTTTTCAGCAAAAGCACGTCATATTCAAAAAGTCAGATTGTTGAATATGGGTCAAACGAGGCTTGTTTGTCAGATTAAAATATGTTCTGAAACTACCTATTATTTCTGTTTTAGAAAGGTTACTGATATGATGTAGTAATCTAATCTTAAAGTTGCGCTTTTATTGCCTGTAAACAAAGAGATATAATATTTAACAGAAATAAAGGCTGGAAAACCTCAATCTGTGTCTAATTAATCTGCATTAATTAGATAATGTTTCACTAAATTGAGTTGCTGAAAAAAAACAAACATCAACATTAAAATGTATTAATTGTGATTATATGACATGACCTTATTGTTGATATTTCTTATCAAAAAGCATCAATTGCATCAGGAATCAACAATGATTATCAGTTCTGAAATCTGTTAGCTGTATTTTGATTGACCTGATCGGAAAAACACACTAACTTTAGTTGTCGTTTTAAAGAGGCGGTACCAGGTATTTTCCAGGCACATATAGTAGTACCTTAAAGCACAATAAAGTATCATCTTGATTTGTGAGATGCCAGATATTTTTGTAATATCTATCAAACAGACTTAAACTTTTAAGTGAGACCCATAGAAAATCAACTACTTTGTAGCTGTTAGTACATTTTTTCCCCAATTTTAAAGTACATTTTAGTTATAATAATGTGTAAAACCATGTTCCCATTATAAATGCAAGAGTCTTATTTTTGTTTTGCTCAGATTTCAATACAGTTGGAACACTGTAACCACATAATTTAAAAAAAACTATGCTCATAGAAAAAGCTGACCAATGTTGGTGTGCTGGCAACAGAAACCAGCTGTTTGCTTTTGTACCTTAAGCTTGTCGCTCGCCAGCTTCTATGCATTATCACTGTTGAGCAGTTTTACAGCACTGTGGCTTGTTTTCATTCTCTTCCCAAAGGAAGAGACATTGGTTTGAGTTACTTGCCTCAAACTGCTAAGGGCTTTCCGTGTTTACCTCTCCCAGTAGCTTAGCGCTACTTTCATCTTCACTTCCTGCCACGGTTCTCTTTCATCCTTTCCTTGAGTGACGACTGTACATGTTATTGTTTCCTCATTGACAATCATTTTATTTTCCTGCCTCAAAGATTAGCACAGCTACATATTATTCAGAAGCTCCCCACCGGCTTCTCTGTGAAGCGACTTAGCTAATGGTGTGCTGCTAGCGCCCGCTATCGCACCCCAGGGGGGATTCCTTATCCATTTGCTTTGCATATCTCCCTTTGGAAATGCTAAGTAACCTTACAAGGATGAATTTCTAGGCAATTTATTTCCCTGTGAAGTAAAGTGATTTGCCTTTACACACCAGAGTGTGACTGTCTACATAATAAGCCTGTACTTAGATTGTTAGCATTTACTTTGGATCTTATGAAACATGCTTGTTTATTTATTTTTTTAAATTCAGGAGTATGATAATAAGCTTAATAGTGAATAAATTGAAGCAAATAAAGTTTAGTTTGTCTATATATCCAGTGCCGGTGCTTTACCCATGCAGATAAAAAATATTTATGATTATAGTAATTATAATAATGACTTAAAAACGTGTAAAGACTGTTAAAGTGGCAAGATTATGTAAAAATTACTTTTTTAAAATTTATGTTATGTTATAATGTTATTCCCTCATCAAAAACATACCTGGATTGTTGTCCTCATTCTTTCATGCATGTTTGAGAAATCCTTTAATCTCCATGGCAACCATTCAGCTGTGCAAAACACGTGGGTGAACTTAGCCCCGCCGTAAAGACAAAGCTGCAGTTTCCAAGCTTCTAAGCTTCTGCCTCACAGAGCAGCCCTCTCCCACCCTGCTCCTTCAGACTAGCCAGCAGTAAATAGCAAACACCTGGTGGAAGAGCACATCAGCTGAGCTCGTTACATGAGCTACGTCTCAGTGCATCGCTGCAAAAAACAATGTTAAAGGGCTAGTAGAGGAGCCATGTTGTGATGACTTCCCGAAGGCGCAGTTTCAGAATGAGCAGGAGTTTCTTAAAGAGACAGGGGCCCAATATCAAGGCATTAAATTCCAAAGTCAAATTTGTTTTAAGTCATGTCTGACATATGCAGCATTCTGAAGGTAACATAATTACTTGATTGTACTATAAAATGATAGCCTGTGACTGAAAAACGCAGCCCTTTTAGCATAAATATTTCTGCAAACACTGAAATAAAGTAAGATGTTTCTGTATGACTGGTAAGAAAATACATATTTCTAGATGTAAGGATCGTGCATATCAAACTTTGGCATTCACAGTCTATCATTTAAAGTTCTGCCTGGTTTAGCTGACATGACAATATGATATGTGATATGTTTTGTGCTTCAGGTGGGAAATCTAGGCTTGCTCTTCATGTTGCTGTTTTTCATCTACGCTGCTCTTGGAGTGGAGCTGTTTGGCGAGCTCGGTATGTGCTTGAGTTAATATTTCTGCACAAAATGCAAAAAAAGTACTGTTTATGTTGACGTTCTCTGTGATATTACTCCACGTGATCTTATGAGAGCCACAACCTAGCGTCTGATCTTTTCTTTTTTTTTTTTCTCATCTTGTCTCTCTCCTAGTGTGTAACGCCGACTACCCTTGTGAAGGAATGAGCCGCCACGCCACTTTTGAAAACTTTGGAATGGCTTTTCTTACACTTTTCCAAGTATCAACAGGTGACAACTGGAATGGCATCATGAAGGTATGAGTTTCGCTAAAAGTTAAGTTAAAACCTCAAAATTTTAACAAATAGATGAGTCAAATTCTGAATATAGGGGCAGTTTTATGTAAAATCAACTTTTTTGAGCTTTACGTCATGTTATAATGTTATTCCCTCAACAAAAACATACCTGGTGTGTTGCTTTGATTGTTACATGCATTTATGGGGAATCCCTTAATCTCCTCCTCTCAGTTCCTTCAGACTAGTCAGCAGCAATTAGCAAACACCTGGTGGAACTGAGCTTATTATATGAACTACTTCTCAATGAAACGCTGTTAAAAAAAAAAAGTTAAACATTAATATAGGAATATTGTGATAATACACTGAAGAGTCAGAAAGAGCAAAAGCTTCTTAAAGAGACAGAGGCCCAATTTCACAGCCTTGAGTTGCAAAGTCATTTTCTTAAAAATCACATTAGACACATATGGCATTTTTACTATAAGTGAAGGTAGCATGGTTACTTAACTGCGATGAAAGTGGCTCGATCTGGTTGGAATGTATATAATGCTGCTCCTTTAAGAAGCATTTTGTGAGGCAGAAGCAAGTAGAACTAAAATTCCCAAACCACGCAAGTACTTAAAATTTATATAAAATCATAACATTTTATATAAAATTTTATGATTTTTAAGAATTTTATAATTCTTAAAACCGGACGTTTTAAGAATTTCCAGTTCTACTGTCATTCTTTGCGGACGATTAGGTTTCTAAACCAACTTTCCACATGTCCTGTTGGTTTCTTCATGTCTCTGTCGTTGTTAGGACACTCTGAGGGAGTGCCCACAACATCTCCCAGGCACCGACTACAGCTGCCACGCCGGGCTGCAGTTCATCTCCCCGCTGTACTTCGTGTCGTTCGTGCTCACGGCTCAGTTTGTCCTGATAAACGTGGTCGTCGCCGTGCTCATGAAGCACTTGGACGACTCCAACAAGGAGGCGCAGGAGGACGCGGAGATGGACGCGGAAATCGAACTGGAGCTGGCCCAGGGGGGCCTCTGCTGCATGATGGGAAACATCGGCGCCATCGCCGGGGCGACGGGCGGGGCCGCAGCCTCCGCAGGCATGGGCGGAGGGGCGGCGGGGACGCTCGCAGGTCTGGGCGGCGGAGTAACGGCGCCACTTCAAGACGGAGAAGGCGGCGGCGGCTCGGCTCTTGACGGACTCGCCCACCCGCGATGTCGGCTCTACTCGCCGTCTCAAGTAAGTGGAATATCAGGCAATCAAGAAAACGATCGCTACAATTTTGCTTTAAACATGCTGATTGGAGCTCTTTAAGGAGAAGCTCCGCTTAAGCACTTTGCAATCATGCAGTTCAGAATACATTAACTTTGATCACATCTCTCCTTAACATCTGCATTCAGATGATCAGAGGAAAACATATGGAACTTTTTCAGTTTTTCTTCAACATGTGGCTCATAGAATCCGTCCGGATGTGTTTGTGTTCTGTTTTTATGGAATAGGTGGTCATGATAGTAATAAAGTTGCCTTTTTGTTACATTTTAATAGAATTCTTCATAGGATGCAATAGAATAAATGGTGTTTTTGGTTGGTGTAGTAGAGCTTAAACCTGCCATATGTTACTTTTATAAAAAATATAAATATATATTTTTGCATATTTGTTAGACCCATCACTAAATCATGACAGTAAAATATGAGACAAATGAGCTGTGAAAAAATTCAAGCTTCTCTGCCTTCTCCCAGTAGTAAATAGAAACAACCAATAAGAGCCAGGAGGAGGGTCATAGCACTGTCAATCATCCTAGTGCATGCACTGCTCACAGCCTTCCCCTACGCTACGTCTGACACGAATGCTAACGCTAGTTAGCATGTCTACTGCTGACTGTGGATAAACAGTTTTTCCAGTTTGGTAATTTGCCCCTTTTGCACACTTAGCAGCCCATACATGACCATGATTGGCAGCGCTAAGTCACTCCTCCTGCCTCTGATTGGTCATTTTCGGTGGGGAGCGCTGTAGTTCTTCAGATGGCAACACAGGGAGGAGGATTGAGCATTTCACAGATTATCCGGCTCAAAGCGTACCGTCACGACATTGTAACAGTTTGAACAAATATGTACAATAAACATATTTTGTAAAAGTTAGATACTGCAGCTTTATGCAGGTTATTAACTGTGCAATTTCTGATTTTTTTTTTCTGTTCTGATTATTTCTAGACTTTAGTAACTTCCACAACACAAGTTGTGGCCCAACCGGACAGGCTTTTTGGTAATAATGCAGCCGGAGTTGCTTATATTGATATGAAACATGTATGACCTACTTGAGCAAATACGATATGAAGACACAAGGCGATGCTGGAAGTCACACAGAGAACCCCTGCTCACACATTTACCATGTTATTAAATAGCGGCTGTCTCCGTTGTTCTAAAAATACCCGCAGCGGACGCTCCGCCTATGTTGACGTTCATTCCTCAGCCGCCTGATTCGTGCTATCGTATCGTTAGACTCACATTGAAAATGATAATTAAAAAAAAAAAAAACGTAGCTTCTTTTTCAAAAGTACTTTTGTTAACGAACTAAATCTGGAAAGAAACTTTAATTTCGTCACCACATTGTCTGGATGAAACGCTTTAACTGCTGGCTGCTCCTATCTTTTGTTTGATTGTCTTATTTGATGATGGACAGGAACAGAACCATGACTGGAGCTTTTTTCTTTTTGTTAAAACCAGCAGGTGAAGATTATTTTAATAAGAGCTGTCAAAGTGAATAAAAGATACTGAAGAAAAAAAAAAAATTAATGAACAAAATCAGAGTTGAGATCTGTGACATCAACTGCAGAGGTTGGGATTCGTTTTGTGGCTTTACAACAGAGTTTGACTTTATCTACTTAATTATGTAGAAATGCTTTAAATAATCCTGGCTCGGACGTTTTAACCTACTGAACTGGACAGAGTCACCGCCCAGCATATTGGTTCTGTTTTGCTTTATTTCTCCATTTACTATCTATTATGCTTTTCTTTTTTTTTTTAAGTACTTGTTTTGTTCCCAACTTGAAAAGACACGGCGTCCTCTTCATACTAGTCATCTTCACCGCAACTCCGATTAGACTCTTTTTGGGAACCCTGTCAGCAAAAAATGCTTGTAACCTTTCACAGCATTGTTCACTAGCGAGAAATGACCTTTGCCACCCATCATATGGAATAGCATTGAATCAATGGCGGAGCGGGAAGGGAAGAGAAAACAGCAGTAGATGCTCTGAGAGGAGGGAAAACAGTGAACTGTGAGTGGGTGGCAGGCTCTCCCACAGACTCATTGTGTTTAGAGCTCTTTGTCAGCTCACTGATATCTTTAACTTTGCAAAATCGAAAAGAGAATGGAAATGGAAAAGGAGAGGGAAGGGAAGACCTCTCTTTGTGCACCTTTTTTTTTTTTTTTAAAGAATTTGTTTATTTCAAGAAATATTCTGACTGGTCAGCAAACAGCTATTTCAGATACACAGCTTGCATATTCCTTTATGCTGATAGTAAGGGGTTTTTCGCTGATGGGCTTGACTGAAAGTTGTCCATAATAAAGAGAAGGGTGAAGTTGGGTTGTGTCATGATTGGCTTATTGGCGCTAGGAAATTACAAAGGATTTTTTATTCTTTTTTTTTTTTACCTTGCGGTAAAACAAATTCATGGACTGTTAATGGTCTGCGTCTGGTAAATTTAAGAAGATGATGTAGCTTTTGTCAAAAAGAAAACAAACAACAAAAAAAAGTTGAAATTTAGTTTTAGGGGGCATTCACACAAGCTCTGATTAGTCTGCTTCAAGTAAGCTCTCGTTCATTTGTGAAGAAAGTTAATTTAGTTTGGGGAGGCATGAACGCGCAAGCTGTCTCTGGTCCGCTGAAAAAAGCCAGGTCCAAGTTCAGTTTGAAGTGAACTCTGGTGCGTTTCGAATGTGTATGTGAATGCCAAGCGGACCGGAAACCGCTCCGCTGGATTCTGGTGTAGTGCATTCTGGGTAAATATATCAAACACAAATGCAGAGGTCCAGCGTCAGCGGGAGACATTGCTTGTCGTCTTTTACTGAAGATAACGGAGAAATGCTACAACCGCAAAAATCTGACTCTACGTCAGTTTTCTTTACATTTCGTGTATAAGGAAGGTGAGCTCAGTGACTTCTTCTGATGTCACTGTCAGTAGTTCTTGCTGCAGCGCCGCCACAGGTGAGGAGGTGCACAAGTGTTTCAAAGTGTTTGGATTGTTTGACAGTGCAGTCTGAAAGCAAACCTCACCAGCTGAAAATGGAAGTTCGATTGTTCTCCAAACGAACTGAATCTACCGAACTATCAATTATATGATCAAAATAAGAATTCCCACCTTTTGTCTTTGCTGTGTCAGAATAAAGACTCGAGATCTGACGGGTGGAATCCCAGCTCATGATCTAAATCTGGCCTTAAAACAACATCATAGTCCATTTGCAACAGCTTATTTCCAAACAAAACCCAAACAGAAGCCAGAATGATATTATTTTAACATGCCTGTTAAATAACTCATGTTGTCTGAATAACTTCACTTGCTAATGACTCCAGCATGAGGAGTCTGTGACGGGGTTGTTTCAAAGAAATATCCAAAAAAGAGCCAACAAAAGAACAGTGACCAATTACCACTAAACAGACACAGTGTGAATTAAGATTTGTAAAACCTTGAAAAGTGAAAACAAGCAACACCAATGCATTGATATGTTAATAAGAACTGCCTTGCCACCTTTATTTGTGTAATTAAAATGTTTTCCAGTCTCTCTCTTTCTTGCACAGCGCTATACTAAGAGAAACAGAAACGGAGGGAAAAGTGAAACTCATAAAGGGCTAGTACACAAAATATTATGAGTATTATAATAGTTTATTGGCCAAAGAAATGGTAAGCAGATTAATGGGACGCTTCAGAAATTCTTTTCAAAAAGTGAAACTGCTGTTATGTAGATTTATTACACACCGTAATGTATTTTAAGCACTTATTTCTAATAATTCAGATTATTAGTGAGCAATAAAAACACAAATTTTCTGAAAAATTGAACAATAAGTACAATAGAGCTAAATGTAATTCATTTACTGTCACTATTGATTTTGGAGTTGTCTCTTTAGTTTATACCATGTTTCAAATTGTTATGCAAGTGATACTTTATATATATATATATATATATATATATATATATATATATATATAATTTTTTTTTATATATTATTTATTTATTTTATCCAATTTGCATAATAATTTGGAACATGGTGTAATGTGTCTGTTTGTTTAAAGTTTATATCAGTTTCAGGCTTTTCCCCTACGTTCACAGAGCTTTGTTTGCTTCCCAGCTCTTAATTATTTACCTCCACCTGATCCCTTCCCCAGCTGCATCCACTCACCTGTAATTAGCTCTTGTCCTTTTTTGTCATTCCTTCCTTAATATTTAAGCTTTTCAAGTTGCATTAATTCTCACTGGTTCCTCTATCATATTTCCATGCTTAGAGCTTTTTTGTTGCCTTGTTTTCTATGCTGGTCTTTGTTCAGAAGTACGTTGTGTTTGTTTGTTTGTTTGTTGTTGGGGTTTTTTTCCATTTATTTAAGTCATCAAAGAATCCATGCTCCACCACATTTCTGAGCTTGGGTCCAACATTCTTACTCATCATAAAAGCTGTGCTTGCATCAAGTCTGAGGACTCCAAAGTGCCTTACATCAGTGTTTTTTTTTCAAACTGGGGACCACCAGGGGACATTCTGGGGGCCTCAGAAAGTTGGAGAGAAGATGAAGAAAAAACATGAGGGAAAAAAATTGAATCTCGTGAAAATTTTTAAATCTTAAATTTTTTAACCATGACTTTGTCTTTCCAATTATCTTTAACAAAATATAAGTTAAAATAGTTGAATTAAATGTTATTTCTGAAGCTGCTTTGCTCCACAAACTGTCATAGCAACAAATGGAAACGTTTCTGACATAAGAAACATTGAAGGTCTTTTTAAAGAAAAACAACACAAGAACTGTGAGAACACACTCAATCATTCATAAACATATTCACACACTAATTATGGTAAGATACATGGTAGCCGCAACTGCTCTGAGGAAGATTGACAGAAGCGAGGCTGCCATTCAGTCTGCGCCGCCGGACCCTTTGACCAACACCATCCGTCAAGGCGGGTCAAGTGTCTCGCACAAGGACACGTCGACGGAAACGTAACATCTGAAACTCAGTCCCTGCGTGCCGGTTTCCCTAAATGCGCCCAAGCAGTACCTTTATTGTGACTGTTACCTGGAGAAGCACAAGTCTTCACCAGTAGTTGAGCCACACGGCACATCTCTTCGTGGCACCATCTGAATGTTTCGAAGGAATATAAAGCGTATATTGAGGAAGGTGGGCGTGTTGCACAATCGAGGCTTTCAGAGTGTGAAGGACCCAGATAGCAGTGAATCAAACGGGGTCATGGGCCCAGTTTACCACAATCAATCAATCAAGCTGCCTCGCCCCCCCACTGCTCGCCTTGCCAGCATGTGAAGCGATGTGTACGCTCAGTGAATACTTGGGCGCTGCCAAGGACTTGCTATTGTCTGTTGCCCTCTTCACCTTCCACCCTTTAGCAAGTCTTTTTAATGGTATCTGGATGGGAAAGGGGAAAAAAAACAAGGGGAAAGGGTAACCACTGGAAGAAGAATGATAAAAACTTTAGCAAGAGATAAAGAGGGAGAAAAGAGCAAGTAAGACACACACAAAAAATACTTGTTAATTAAACGTCCAGTGGTTTAGAAAGAGCTTTGTAACCAAACTGCTCCATAAAAATAACAAGATACCATGAGGCAAACTCTTAGGAGATGACTAGATTTTGACTAGGTGACAGAGACAAGATGGAAAAAAGAAAAATCGCAATTAAACTTGCAGGGTTGACGTTTGTCTCCGGCCCCGTCGGAAGGAGGTGCAAGTGCAAGAGTCGGTGATAACCGTCGTGCAGCTGCCAGTCGGAGCTGAAAATAACATCGGCTCCAGCGTATTGCGCTTAATTAAACAGCACTTCCCGCGATGCACTCGGCATGTTCTACAGAGGAGGCAATAATGAAAGAGAAACCATAAAGGAATGAAAGGAGAACGGCAGAAAAGAATAGCTGATGCTTTAGTTTCTTCAAGTCTGAGCTGCAAACGGCATTGGAGAAACCCGACACAGATGATCAGATGTTGGCCAAGTTGACTTTTATTGACATCTAGAGAGTAGGGATTGATTTTCTTTTGTTGCTTCTGAAAATGACAGCTACATTCACTCTTCATCTTATGAGGTTACAGTAGCACGGAGGTACCATGTTTTTGGTCATGTTCCCAGTGAACGGCGTGTTTGTTGATGTGTGCTGCAGGAGAGCCAGTGGCTGGACAGTGTGTCTCTGCTGATTAAGGACTCATTGGAAGGGGACATGATTGACAACCTCTCCGGGTCCGTTTTTCACCACTACTGCTCTTCTCCCGTCTGCAAGGACTGCGAGAGTCACCCCCAAGAGGTGAGTGTGGGGGAACGCAAACACACACACTCCCTCCCTGTCTGTTACAAACTAATTCATTTCGCTGACCCCGAGGAAGACGGGGATGGTAGATTTATTATCTTACGAACTGGATGTCAATGTGTTGTTGCTTTTTTTTTAGCGTTGTGAAGTACAGCATTGAAAATATACATTGATGATATTGACATTTTTTGCAGCTTCTGAGTTCTTTGTGTCGGTCGTCGATTACCCTAAAAGAAGCATATTTCCTGAGAGAGACGGTGACCTGTTCAATGTACATTTCCTAAGCTGCGAATAAATATAACCTATGAATGTTTGCCGTTTTATTTCCCGTTTTGCCGTCTTGCGCACTGCAAAATGTGTGTTTTTGCTTCATGAATGGATGAGCTAACACCACCCCATCAACATTCTCATTGGAATAACGTGTATCTTTTTAAGCCAGATGTTAGCCACGTAGCCCACCAACACATTAGAGACACTACACAAAACCAAACATCACTGTTGATCCACCACACGCTCCTCTTCTAAAGGCTATGTCCAAGCGCGTATATTCTCTAAAAAAAATATCAGTGATTCATGAGTAGACGAAGCAAGACAGAGAGTTTACGAAAAGCAACACAAGTGTCGAATATTTGTATAATCCTTTATTTTTAAATCTGTGGAGACAAATATCTTCAATGAAACTCTATAACCTAATATCAAGTAGTAATGTTAACATTATAGTAAACATTTAGTTCATTAAGAGGTATGTTTATGTTCAATAATACTTTCATTTATTTAAGAAATGTGAAGAAACTACCCTGTAATCCAGTCAAAATACTGTTAAAATAGTTTTTCATGGTAGTGTTGTCTTTCTTAGGTTGACAATTTAAGCTCTTTTTGTTCAGTATGTTTATTTCCACCATACAAAATCAGTTTTTATGTTTATTAAGGTCACGTGATGTATAGACTTCCATCCATTATTTGTCGAATTTTTCTTTTTTTCTTTCAAAATGTATTTTTTTTTCTCACATCCTGGAGGACAAACCTCGCAGCTGATTTATTCAGTAACCTGTGGGAGTTTTGTGACATTTTCTCTGTGTAGTACAGTCATAAAATGTCCAATTTTTCAGTGACAAAGATTTGACATATGCTATGATGTGTTGCTTCAGTAAACTGGCTTCCTTGCAATTGAAAGTTCAATACACCCGTTTTGCTTATGCTATCTACATAATTACTTAAACACTTGTTTGGAAACATGTTTTATTTTATGAGTCAGGTGCATTTGCTGTAAAAGTGCTTTACGTAAGAGGTTGTATTCATCAGTTTTGAGCTAACGTGTCTTAAAGTTACCTTGGACTGCTGTGAAGAGTCATTTACAGTTAATTCTGTGGCAGCAATACAGCCGACATTTCAAACGCAACTCAGTCAGTTCGATTTTCCCCATACTTAAATCCTGTGCGTGTGTCTGTCAACAGATGTTTAAAAAACCCCATCTAAACTGCTTTGACGTTTCATGAGTTAACTAGCATCAGAACAGAACTCGTATCTTGTGTTTGTCGTCAGCAGTAAAGTTGACCTGTTCCCCAGTCGATGGGCTTTGTTTTGTGATCCCAGTAACTATGCCCTAACTGGACCGCACCATCGTCCAGGAATGTTGCGGTACACATTAGGTGTACGGTCTGCTTTTACAATGGAAACAGACAGAGCAGCGTACTGAACTACACCAACCTGAGCCGTGCCGCTCAGTGGAAGTGAAGCATTGCAGACTTCAGTACTTTTTGTCACACATTTGCTGCATATTTGTCGGCTCTATAATCACGATTCATCCATCTTCCTTCATATCCCAAAGAGACTGCAATGAATCCAATTAACTCATTGTCTTATCAATAGACAAAACGTTGAGGCCTGGAAAGCGTGCAGTAACTTTAGTGTTTTGAAGTTGTTGTTTTTTAAACTGAATCTACATTTCTGGCTGTTTATATGAATTGTATGTGTATTTACTGTTTATCTGGGCGGCTGTTTCTATACAATATGCACTTTTGAGTCCATCACAAAACTCCGCTATGGGACAATAAAGTTTGTTCTATTCAAAGTACCAATCAGATGCTACGTTGGTACAAAGTGGTTATGCAAGGACATTTAGGCCTGGTTATGTTTACAAAGGAATACCCTCAGCACACATCACTCCACCACCAGCTGATGAATTCATACCGTCATGTTTGCATGTTTAAACAAATTTTAAAAAATGTTTTCAAGATTCCTGTTTTAGTTAGAAAAATACTCTCACCTCGAATCGGTTGGTATTCCTAACCTCTACGTCACATTTTGCTTCCTGATTTCTGACTGACTGCTGCGTGTTCGCCATGCAGGTCCGACTGGCAGAGGTGGAGCAGGCATCACTGATGTCAGAACAGCTGTCAGACAAATCCTCATCTCCAGCGCTACCCGATGACCTCAGCCTGGATGAACACAGCAGCTACCAGCTGCTTGTCAGAGACAGTCAGGTGTGCGTCTCGACTCTCCGACTCACTTGTCACACTCATGCTGTTCCAACACTGGTTGCCCCTAATTCTCTCCATGGACGAGATATTGTGATGTCGAATTTCACGCCTTTCTTAAAAACTATTTATAGCATCTGAGGGACTTTTTTTTGACGTCAAACTTTAATGAATTGAACAATAATCGAAAAACCATTCATACCTCTTGAATATTTCACTTTTCCATGCTACAAAAGCAAAGTTGAGAGTATTTTAGGAGTTTTTTTATGTGATAGCTCAACACACAGTGGTACGTAATTGTGAATGGGGAAGAAGATGATTTATAATTTTCATGTTTCAGACAAAAGAAAAAAATCTAAAAAGTGAGTCTTGCATTAATTTAAACTCCCTGGTTCAATACTCTGGAGAACCACATATTTACAAATATTTAGGAACATTCTTTTACAAGCTTTGTCATTTAGACACTGAAACTAACGTTTCTACTTTGTGAAATAGGTTAAACTCAGTCTGATTGTCTGGGTCGTGTCTCTGAATTCAAATTTTACAAAATTCTCAATTACATGTAGACGTGGACTTTGCATGTGCCACATTGTTTCCATTTTCAGATACTGCGGTTAAGAATGTTTGGTTTAAACTGTAACGCTACATTAAAGCTGCAGTAAGTAACTTTTACAGAACTTATTTCCTAAAACTGTCACTATGTTGTCATGACAGTATAGTGTGAGACAGGTAATCGGTCAAATCCTCCACCTTCTCCCTGAACTGCTGTTGTCATTTGAAGGAATGCACCAAAAACAACCAATCAGAGCCAGGAGGAGGGTCTTAGCGCTGTCAATCAAGTCGTTGCTGAGAAACAACTTGATGTTGCAGGAAAACCAATTCTCAGCCATCATCTGTGTTCATGCCAACTAGCTTGAGCTAGCACAGCATGCTATGCTAGCTGCAGCTTATCGGAGAATAAGACAGAGTGAGGATGAGCCTCACAGGATTGTGATTGACAGCGCTAAGACCCGCCTCCTGGCTTTGATTGGTTGTTTATGGGGCAGAAGGCAGAGGAGCTCAGATTTTTCATAGATTATCTGTCATGTTCTATAGTGTCACGGCAAATGTGTAAAAATAAAAACTTTTTTATCAAAGTCACATACTGCAGCTCCATCCCCAGCTGGTCTGGTGTAGTTTGGTTTTCATCTGTTTGTTTACTGATGTCCTTTAACAGACCTTCTCTGAAAATCTGCATTTTACTCACAAGTAATTACACACATGGTGACCAGTCACTTCTTCTAACAGCGACTGGGCGCTCTTCATTTACAGGTTTCAGCATAAAGGGTATTGAATACAAATCCACGCCAACCTCTTCAGAGTTTTTCCTATGGAAGCAATGAAACTGTGTCCTTTCCTGCCACTTTACAGTCATGCACCATTTTGTATTGTTCTTCCACTCCAATTCCCAACAAAATTAAGATTTGCTGATGTAATGGGAAAATTCAAGAGGTGTGAAAACTTTTGGTAAGACTTCAAAAGACACTGTCATTTGGGCTTCGAAGAGCTACAAATCATCCTGACAGGCTAACTTGCTAATCACCTTTAATTACCATTAATGCTTCGGCGAGTCACTGAAACATGTCTCCCACTCTGTTTTGATGTGGTTGAGCTGTAGTGTGTGTGTGTGTGTGTGTATGGCATAAAGCCGAATGTGTCTTTCATATTTCCATCTTCAGACTTACTCTTTGCTTCCAGCCCACCTGGCCTGTTTCATCTCTGCTCAGTTCATTTGATCCTGCGGTGCAGTCGACAACAACAGCAACGACGACGGCGACAAACTAAGCAATTTGATGCTTTGAAGGCGCCCGTTGTTGTTGTTATGTACCTGTTAGCGCTAGAAATTTCAAATCAGACTTGCATGAATGCGTGATGAGCAAGCGTTTTGAAAGTGGAGGCAAATTGGTTTCCGTTACGGCGCGAGGACATGAAAGGCTTCGGCGAAACTTCGGTGCACTGTGGGCGCAGCGCCAACTCTCTGCATAGCTTTCCCTCTCGACTGACCCAGCTTTTTAAGAATGTCTCCTGTTTTTCTTCCAGAGGGGCAGCAGCGACTCCCACAGCTCAGAGGAGTTGCTCATGCAGGGAGGCTGCAGGAGAACTTCCCCCTCTAGTTCAGGAAGCGACGAGTTCCTCCAGCCACCTCTTAATCCTCCTTCTCTGGAGCAGCAAACCTCAGCACATGAAAAAGGTACTGCAGAGGATTTGTAAAAAAAAAAAAAAAAAAAAAAAAAAAGTTTCTTTTTTTTAAATTTTCTGTTTTCCTGTTGTGGAAAAGAATTTTTTTCCAAACACAGTTAGATGTAATCATTCAGTCAGGTTTATTTGTACATTGTGCACAATACAGAGAGCTTGTAAGACACATGAGTTGTACACCAACGATAAGAATCCAAAACATGGGAGATAGCCTGGTTCACATGCAGCTGCAGGAAAACAACTTCCAACCTTGCGTGTGTGTGTGTGTGTGTGTGTGTGCGTGGGTGTGTGTGTGTGTGTAGCTCAAGCAGGTTCTTTTGGTGAGAGTTCACAAGCATTTAATATATCATGATCAGCAGATGTTCACTTATGATTATTTTCCCACCATATTTCCTTATGTAACTTTTCTATAGAAACGTTTATCCACCGTTAACCGTGGCCAAGCTAGCTAGCCTTAGCATTTGTGGCTAGCTGTGTTGTGGTGAACTAGCTGTAGCGTAGAAGGAAGGAAGAGGAGACTGGTGGGGGTGAGAACGGCATGTAAACGGGAGTGATTGACAGCGCTGAGACCCTCCTCCTGGCTCTGATTGGTTGTTTCTGACTGGTGTATTTCTGCGGTCAGTAGTGGGAGCACTGGGAGAAGGTAGCAGATAGATCTTGTGTACTATGCTGTCACAAAATAATGATAATTTTAACAAATATGTAAAAAAAAATATTGTTTTTTATAAAAGTTCTATAGTGCATCTTTAAGAAAAATGCCAAAAATGAGAACAAACATGATTGTTAGATGTGAGGCAGATAGGAATCTGATTCCTCCTGATTCATCCTCGTCTCATCCTGAGGTTAAAAGCTTACTTTACATAAATGACGATACATCTGATGACACTTATAGGCAGCATGGTACGTTGTATGCACGCGCTAAAATGCTGATCAGGAAATTCGGCTGAGTGCTCAAGTTGTGTGAAAATGGCCCTTTTTAAAGCCTTTCGTAAACGGCCCATCTGTGGCGACGGCGGCGCACAGGAAGCAGCGCGCGGAAACTTCACCCGCCGTACATTAATGGTACGAGGCTACAACCCGACGTGCCACATGGAGTATTGCTAGCCATCTGTTTGTGGATGTTTTTGTTCCCCTATGCCCTGCAGTGCTCAGGAAGCTCATGTGTAGATCATCTCTCATTGCGATTTTGAAACGCATCGACGTCATTCTCTTTTTGTTTTTTTTTTTTTACCTCTTTGCACTTTAGACCCTTCGCTGCATCCAGAATAAAGATCGTCCGATTCATTTTGACGTATTCACAAAAGCCGATCTTTACTAACGTGTCGCCTTCCTTCCGCAGAAGGCGATGAAAACACACACAGTGGTGCCGCTGATGTGGCTTCAGCCGTGTTTCAGCTCCCAGCAGACTTTTTCCACCCAGCCGCCGCAGCGCGTTCAGCCGGCCACGGGGACAGCGAGAGGCCGAGGGACATGGACCCGTCCCGGCTGGCGTCCCCCGCCTCCTGGGCCTCTCTACGCTCTCCCGGAGCCAACAGCAGGCCTCTCAGCTCTCGGGTAAAAACACGACACTTTTCCCTTTCAAGCAGGGAAAACCCAGAGAGTTATGTTTTCCATATGTTTAGTTTAAAGAGAGTCTCGACGCTTTGATATCCTTGAATCCGAGGAGGTTCAATCTCAGGTTTTTTGGACTTCCAGTAACATAAATCTGTTGGTTTTGCCTTTAAATCAACTCTGAACTGAGTGAAGTGAGAGTTTTCAAACAGCCTGGCCTTTCTTTCAGACAATACGTGTGTTTACTTTTTTTTTTTTTTTTTTTCTTGTTTTCTGCAGCTGAACATTTCTTAACACTGTTTAATGAGAATCCTACTCCACAGTGAAACCAACACACTGCCTTTTGTTGGCTTCTGCATGAAACAACCCAGAATAAAAAAGAAAGAGGAGCTTTTTTTAGTTCTGGCTCTTTTTGTAACCATGGAAACAGACCTCCCCCCCCCCCCCCTCCTCTTCTCGTGTACCTGCTCGGTTTGTTTAGCTCGTGCCTCAGTGGCTCTGTGATCCTCAGCTGCTACAGTAATGCTCTGGGGCCACCGGCTAATTAGCCTAGCCAGCCCAGAGCCTGATACTGACGCGCCGTTTTCCCCCCTGGCTCAGGTTCCTTACTGTCTGCCATGCTGCCTTTTTCTCCAGTTTCCTGCATTTCTCCCTCCTTTGTGCTCTTTCTCTTCGTGTGTCCCTTATGAGCCTTATTAGTCTTTGGGATACACTCATGTCAGCTTCACTTTGGATCATAATACATACATGAGAGATAGACAGAAAGGTAGATTGATAGCTGGCTGTACTTTAATTAATATGCCATTATCATTGTAGTTGTTGAAAACAGACCCAAAATGACAATATTATCATTCATAGCAATCATTTCTGGGACAGTTGTGACAAGTCTACCAACATTCTGGCTTTATTTTTCTTTCTTTCTTTTTTTTTTTTTTTTTTTGCAGTATTCAGATTACCGTAACTTTGGGTTTTCAGTGGCTGCACAATTAAAATAGAAAAATATCACTGTGTGTAATGACATGCATTAACTTTTCAAAAACTCAGTAATCATTCTCTTTGTGCAGCATCCAGCGCGCAGCGACTCGTCCTTGGCCACGGGCAGTTCAGATGGCGGCCCGCAGGCCGCGCCGGATGAAGGGCTCGGCTTTGGCGTGTGCCCACCTCGACATCTGGATCTCCCCGTGCCCGTCCTCCGCCCGGTCCCCGCCGTTGCGTTGCGCCCTAATGAACAGCCCTCAGGGGACCGGGGGCAGCCACCGCTGAGCGGACGGCGTTCTGCCGCTCGGAGGAAACGGAGGAGCCACAGCAGCAGCGGCCCCAGCTGCCCCCAACAGGACTGCGGGGACCCTTCAGATGAAGAGGCGGGCGCAGGGACGGGAAAGGACGGCTGCCACCAGGCCCTCTGCAGCGAACACGTCTCAGAAACCCTCAACAGCCTGTCCCTCACGTCGCTGCTCGCCCCTGGCTCTCTGGCACCCACGGCGATGAAGAAATGCAACAGCACGGGATCGATAGGCCGCTCCAACCCATCCGCCCGGGGGAAAGACGGCCGACACACGCGCGCCGTAGATCCCCCCGGATTCTCGTCCGGTCCTTGGATCGAGGGGAGGGGAGAAGCGCCGCTGGAGGACAGTAACGCGATGCAGAGCGGCGCTCGGCGCGCCAACACAGGCGCCAGGAAAAAAAGATGAAACGTTCGTCGGTCTTCTGTCGCCGAACAGTGAAATCCTCTGCGTTTCTGGTGTTTGAAAGTAGCAGGAGGAGACTCCTCAACGCGTGTCCGTCGTTCAGTGCTCTGTTGTACTCTGTTGGGATCAGTCAGTTCTCTAAAAGATGCCTAATTCTTTCCGTTTTGCACAGGAGACGGTTACTTTTTGACAGGTTTTAGCAGTAATTACAGGTTGATTCGCTTTTTTTTTTCTTCTTCTGGCATAGCCATGACTTGGCTGTGAACTTTGTCAGTCTTGGGGGGGGTTTTTATGGAAGAAGCATTCAGAGAGCACACGCCTGAAGTTTGCAGTGATTACTATGACGACATTCAATTACAGGAGACGGGGCTCCATTGACCCCGTGTGCCCTCAGCCTTTGTGCAAAAACAAAACAGTCTTACGTGACTGCAGACGTCCTCCGAAGCTCCTTTTTGAGGAAACACTGAACTTTGTACAGCTAGTCTTTTAGTTTTTTTTTTTAACATCCACCGATAACAGTAGCATCCCCCTTTTTTTCCCCAGTCTTTGGTGAATTTCGTAGATTAAGACAGACTGTGTATTTTTATGTTTTAGACTCTTATTATTATTTGTTCATTCGTTAATTTTGAAGACGCACCGGCCGGCCTTTGTTTGTGGGACACAAATATAAAGGAGTCTCTGACTCGACGAAGGGACTCTGGTTGAAAAGAATCCATGAAGCTGCTGGGATTTAAAGTGAGGAGTGTGTGAGAGCATTGCTCACTTTAACAGAGGGAAACATTTTTACTTTTCAAGTGTATATGAAGGGCTATAATGTACTGAGGACAAACCTGGGCTAAATACTATGGTTATTATTCAGTTTCATTAGAAAATATTATCAAGGCACCTCCATTGACCTGAAAGACCTCACGACTTTAGACGTGGAAATTGTAGACAATAGTCGTTTCCACGCTAAATGTTTTAAACCTCCAAAGTATATTTAAAAAGAGTAAGCAACCACAGAAGTGAGATAATCACTTTTATATCAGAATAACGAATGCTTTCGACGTCCCTGCAAGAAGACAGTCGGTCCTTGTTAGCTGTCTTTGGATAGGCTTAAGGGGATCTGGTTTAATCCGGTCTGACCAGCTGAGCTAAAGCACAGCCTTCATTAACACCGTTTTTTTGTTTTGTTTTGTTTTGTTTTGGGGGATTTTCTTAGTGGTTTCTCTTGTGTCTGAATTGGCAGGGTGCTCAGCAGTTTGGACCTTTGCTCTTTCGTACTTTTGCATTTCAGTTTGTTTTGTACGTCGCTTTGGACGCATTGCTGGTACCCGACACAACGTCAATGCATAGCAGCCTTAGGGAATTTTTTTCAAAGAAAGAAGGGAGTCCAAATCATTTTTAACATCTACTCATCGTCTACTAGAAAGAAAAGACGTTGTGTGATTTCAGCTGAGAGAACGAATTGCCATAGAGGCAAACTGATCCAAAGTTTTGTTTTTTTTTTTTTTTTGTTTGTCTTTTTTTATTTTATTTAGCAGGGCTAATATCTGGCTTATTGGCTTGGAAACACTATCGATTCTTTGAGTTGCAAAGACACATATCTAACAAAAACGAGAGCTGAAAAGGTCATCAATCCAAACATAAAGAGAGCTCTGATATGAGACTTAAACTTCCAGTATGTAACTTTTACAAAAATATCACCTTGTCATCACATTGTGGCATGAGGCAGATTATATGCCTGTCTCATAAAAAAAAAAAAAAAAAAAAAAAAAAAAATTGAGCTGTCAATCACCCTCGTCCACACGCCGCTCATACACTTCCCATCGCAGGCAAGGTCATTTCCGTGTTTTCCGAATAGAACGGTAACTTGTTTCTCCGCCGCTGGCACATTTAACAGCCCGCGAATGACGACCGACGGCTGACAGCACTAAGACCCTCCCCTTCACTCTGATTGGTTGTTTTTGACCGGAAGCGGCACATTTCTTCAAACGGTAACAGTAGTTTGAGGTGGAGGAGCTCCATTTTGTCACAGATTATCCGTCTCGTACCAAACTGTGACAGCACGGTGACAGTGTTAACAAAAATATTAAAAAAAAAAACACAAGTTTGGATCCTTTTGACAAAGACTTGCAGCTTCTTTACGCAGTCGGCCACATAGATTTCCTTCAAAAGTGAGCCCAGAAGTTATTTGACCCAGGTCTGCTTGAGTGTAGCACGTCTTTAGAAAACAGCATAGCAAGCAATGTTGATTAAATTGATGTTGTATGTTTATATTTGAGCACTTGTGTTGACTAAAAGTGATTACAAATCGTTTTAATACACGTCACGGTCCATACATATCCAACCAGATAGACCTCAGGTGGACAAATGCACACAAAAAAAAAAAAAAAATTATACATACCGTCGCAAATCTCACACGCCTTCATACCAAGATGTTGATGTCGACACTATGCAGGATTTCTTTGTGCTTGTTTCAGACAAGAGAGGAAACCTCGGTGTTTATGATGGCTGCTTTGTCGTCATCCCCTTCGTTAAGCTAACCCGATTGCATTACCGCCCTTCCGCGAGGAAGTCGGCGTATTAAATGACTACCCCGCCTCTATCTGAGATATGCAATATATGCTGCGATGTGATGATGTGATGTGTGAGACTCGTAGAGACAGGCAATATGAAGAGAGGAGATTGTAATTTATGAATTTATGTATTGGAATAAAATGTCACCATCATTCAAAAAGGTCACCAAAAGGAAGATTGTGTATTAATGTATTCTGAATTGTGTGTGTTGCCTTTCACCGCCATCTCGACCCAATTTTAGTTTACCAAAATGCATGTTTTTGTTTTTTTTTGTTTCCCTTTCTTTTTCTTTTAGTTTTCTTAAATGTCAAACTTGTGTCATAAAAAAATGGAATAGCTTTTCAACCGTGTTTGACTCTTGATGTTCTTTCGTAATGTTGCTTCAGTAAGTCAGCAAGTAAAATCTCTGGAGATAAACTTGTTTGTGTGGGATACCTCGTGTGGGGCGTAAGGACGCATTAGTCCTGTCTGCGCTCCGAACCACCAACTGGAGATTCACTGGAAGGTTTACTGGGAGCAAATGCAGTCAGTTTAGCAGCAGAATCACATAGGAAACAAAAAAAAAAGACTATTTAGTCAAGTTCAACATTTTGTACAGACTGCAACTGGTCCAGAAACGTTTTGCTCGGATGCGTGTGGCGCGCATTACGGTAATACAGATGAGACAAAAAAGCTCAAAGAAAATATTCTATTTTTAGGAGAAGAATCAACGGAGCTCAATTTGGCATTATTACTCAAATTATACAGACTGGATCAAAACAGGTAATTGATAGGAATTTCAAAGCATGAAACTTAAGTCAAGAGGTTTCTAACAGTAGATTTAGCTAAAAAAAACGCCAAGCGGTCTAAGGATCTCCTTTAGCTTTAGTTATTTTCTTTTTGTGCCGCAAACAAATTTAATAGTTTCCTTCTCTACTTACCTGAAGAAATCTGTCAGCCTTTAGTTGAAAGCTTGGCATTTTACTAAAATGTGCTTTTTTGATTTCTCATTAAGAAGACGAGGAATATACAAGCGGACATCAACTGCATAACAGAGATATCCTTAAAAGAGATGACAGCAGAGCGAGGGCAACAATGGGCCCTGTCAACTAATTGCAAATTCTGCTGGAATGCTTTAAATAAAAATCTAAGACGTGGAACAGCTCCACAACAAAAACAACGGTTATCTGAAGAAAACAGCACTAAGCATAACAATATTGTGTTGTAAAACTGTTCAACGTTATCACTAACATAGTGTATTAACTCACTGATAGACACATTCTGTGTTAAATGTTTAAAAATGCTTACACTTCAGAAGCACATGGTGTACATCATGCTAGCTGCTGGCTTGCATAACTTCAGTGATGCGGTAAAATAAAATTAAACACCGAGTGAAATAGCATCATCAACTTGAAGCCCTGACTGGCACACAGTTCTTATGCTCATGGTTACCAACCTTCCTAAAATGTTCCTGAAGTTACAACTCAACTTAGCATGTGGGTTATGTTGTTGTTGTTGTTAGCATAAAAAACCTAGCTTCTGAAAGAAGTCACTGTTGTAGTGCTTTCAACTAGAAACAGCTGTCAAATACATTCACTATTTATATACATAGTGTGGAACATTGTTTTTTTTTTTACCCTATTTAAAAAGTCTTCAAAACACAGTTGCTGGTTAAATTTTTGCGTTTAAGGCTGGTGAGGTACAGAGGTTCCCTACATGTTTGGTGGGAACGTCTCCCTCTTTGCTAGCTTATTTATGAGAATTAACTGTAGGATATGTTGCAGGGCTGCCTATGTTTTATGATGTTGGTATGGTTTTCTTAAACTAAGCAACGGTGCCAAATAATGCTATTACATATTTTGTACCGCTGGTTGATTGTAATAAGTGTGACGAAAACCTCTTTTTTCATCCAGTAGTCTCTCTGCATATTATGCTTCTTCCTTTCAAAAGGAAATATTATCTACCTCCATCCTGGACAGATGCTCTGAGGAAATTACTAAGCACATCTGGCTACAGGATTGACAGGTGGGTCGGGCCCACATAGCGGACTGACCCGGCCCGGATCTGGCATTCTGCTGGCACATCTGGCAAACCTCTGGCGCTGCAAATTGGATGTCAAACAGACCCAGGCCAAGTCTGGCGACGATGGCAATGGTTCACTTGAGGCAGATCTGTCCATTCAGAAACAGGCCAGTTGTGGAAGTAGTTATGTCACCCATGTGGCATGTGACAGTTCATTTTCCCATAAGTCTAAAAGGAATGAAAATATTAAGAAACATTTGTACATTCACCAGGTGAAAGGACTTTTAACCAAAAGAATAATATGGCAAGTTTAGGGATATAATACCTCAAAATATCACTTTAACATTTGTAAAATTATCAAATCATATTCCATTGGCAGCCGGCCTCCACAAGGGATCATTGTAGGATGAACTCAGTTCAACAAAGTCCTATAAAAAAGAAATCAGAATTAATATAATTTATATTTTTGACTTATGACTCCAAGTGTTTTTTTGTGTGCGTATATATATATATATATATATGTTTTTGGAATAGTTTATTAAGTCTAGAAATTAGCGGAGGATCAGCGAAATGATGAACAAAAGGGCACAGAAGCACATGACCCACTCCACCGGGTCAGAAATGATTGAGACGAGCGGATGGTTCCGACCGAGGCCAGGCTTGGCATAAAACAAGCCAACAAAGTGGGGCCTGATTTTTTTTTTTTTTTTGCATTGGCTGATGCAAATGGTTACACTGTGGACTTTCCAGCTGTGCACTGGAAAATCTAAAATTCTTCACTTTGTCTCGATGTGCTCCACCGCTCCACCCCGTGTTCACCACAGACCGTTCAGCAGAAGTCAGCTGATAGCAAGGTAACCAAATAAAATAAAATAACCATTCAACAGCAATAATAGTGCATTTTCCTTGAACTCGAAGGTTAGATTTTTCAAGTTCCCAATTGGAAATGGATCAAGAACTCTCTGAAGTCAGAATTCCATCTGGGAAAGTTGGAGAAGCACCAAATGTGGTTTTGTGTAAGCACTTTTTCTCCAACCTTTCCAGATGGAATTCTGACTTCAGAGAGTATTACTGCTGTTGAACGGTTATTTGGAGTTACAAATAGCGGTTTTTAATCCTAAATCTTTTTAATCCTAGCTGTTCATAATTTTGTTTTTACTTTTCCCTTTCTTCTTCCATTCCGGCAGGTGACGACATCTTTGCAAAACTCATTGCTGCGGATGCAGAACAGGCAAAACCTAAGAGCTAATTTTGTAAAACCGTTCACTGCTTCACTTCCTCTCACGCTGGACAGCAAACTTTTCCCAGATTCACACACGTCCCATTGGGGGGTGTTTTTGGTTTGTTTTTTTTTTTTTTTTTTCCAAATCGTCTCACTTCTCAGAGCCGTATTCCTGCACAGAATTGGCGGTAAGCAGATTCCACAGCTGAGGCCCCCCTCTTGTGCCGACACCTGGTTATCTCTTGTGGTAATGACGCTTCATCAAAGCTGGTCTGCAAACGAGCAGCTGGCTCACAGGTAATCCAGTCCTGTAATGAGGACTGGCTCAAGTCAAGAGGCTGTAGAGCAGAAGGTTTTCTTTTAGCATATTGTTTGTGATAAAATGGATCTTCAGTTTGAAACAGTACCTGTCTTTTTGTTGCAATTTTAAGCTTTTTGAATTTACTGCTGCAGTTGAAACTTGAATCGCGCTCAAACAGCTAAAGGTATTCAGGTTTAACTTCTGCAACTATTAAGTTAACCTTATATAATTATAAACTGCATTTCGGACAGTTTCCTATTCATAAAAGGAGTTCAAGTAAGATGTTGTCTGGACAGAGAAATTTTGCTTAGGGGGGAAAAAAATAAAAAAAAATAGCTGAATAGATTGAGTGCAAAAAGTTTTTGAACTCGACAAAATAAAAGCATGTAGGCAGTCGCTTATTTATGTCAAATAGCTGTACATGTCATAATTTTGTGGGGATCATTATTCACTTTGTGATCGAAGGGATTTATATTGTTATTTTGTTTATCACGGCTGATTTGTACGAGCAACGAAAGGAGTAAAACATCCAAGGCGGTGAAGACATTGGACAGCCGTTGTTAAAAGAAAAGCAGTAAAACCAAAAGGTTTTGTATATTACAGTTATGTCACAAAGAAAATATTAATTTGAGCCATATAAAGAACTAAATTACACCTTCCAGTAGATTAAAAAAAGGAAGGAATATCCAGTTTTACACAAATATATACAGTAATACACACAATAAAAATAAGACGCGTTCCTCAGTACTGTGTTGCCATTCAGCGTTATTGATGTTTAATAACAGCCCACTGAAATATTTATTCCCAACAAAGAAAATCAGTTGTGTCTTTATATTTGCTAAGTTCCTGTATCTAAAGGACAAATAATCTAAGGTAAAAAAAAAATATATACATATAAATATATAGACAATTACAAATTACTTAATATCTCTACAATATACAGAGTCTGTAAAATCTCAAAGGATACACTCAGCCCAAGCAAAACCAGTGACAATGGTTTAAGGTTGTGGATAATTATCTGCGCAGTGCCAAGTTTCGTCCTTTTTCAGCCAGAATGGTTGGAGGGACAATGGGCGAGTAGCGGCCGGGTTTGATGCGGCGACTTGTGTATTTATGGGTCCATTAAACCATAAAAACCGAGAATTTAAACCAATTATAGAAACTGAATGGAAAAGACTGCAAATAAATAACCTAGCTGTTCCACGAGTTGTGAGCTAAAAGTTTTACCAGCAAAGATAATTAGACAATTCATTTCATGACTTTGGGCACCGTTGTCCACTTTTGTTGGTCATTGTTGACAATCATGAATGGGCTGCATTCACACCAGCCCAGTTTATTTCACTTCAACGCAAAGTCCGGTCCGTTTGGGGGGCCGTGAGGAAATCGAGCTCCGGTGCAGAACTTGGTCCGGATAAAAACCCGGGTTTGGTTCGGAGGAAGGGAACGCAAGTGTGGAGACTCGCAGAGACCGCTTCTGGGGAAAAACAGCCAAAACAAACGTGGAAGTCTAACGCGAGCGAGAAGAATGACTCGTGGTCATTTACCAAAGACAAAAGAGCTAAAACTGCTCAAATCTGATGCTCGTCCATTTATGTTAACATTTTATGAAGAAGTAAGTCTATTCCGAAGGAAACGCAGTTATTGTGTCCTGTGAGGGCTACATATATGGATATATGTATATATATTTATATATGCGTGTGTATAAAGATACACCGCTTTGGATCAGAATGGGAGTTTGCGACGTGAAAAGGGTCTATTGGAATTACAAAAGTAAATTTGCTTCATGGAAACACGGCAATTTTGGAAAAACTCTTGTTTTTCGACAGAGTGTTTGCGCTACGATGTTTCCTGGCTGAACTGAAGTCGCAAAACTGCAATGGAAACATTATTTCTTTGACACGAGTCACGTGATCAACAATCTGACGTCATCGCTGGTGGAGAAAACGACGCAATGTTAAACGCAGGCGGCCGCAGCCAGATTACTGACTGACAGGTCAAAAATATGTGACATTTAAAGAGAACAGAACAATCCCTCTGACATCTGAAGGACTTTGAACCCTGCGGCCAAACATGGCGGCGCAGGCTGAGCAGCAGCGGAGCCAATGCTGAGTCGGCATTCTGAGCAGACAACAGCCTGGTCCTCATTAGCTGGACAAATGTTAGCAGTGAGAGCAAGAGGCTCTCGTTAGAACCGAGTCCCTGTCTCTCAGTTTCTCTTTTAAAACTTTGGGGGAAAAAAAAAAAACAGTTCAGCTTCTCATTTTATTTGCGGATTAAAAACGAATACAGTCCAGCTCTTTGCCGAGTTGTGTCAACGTAGCGGGCATGGCTTTGTGACTTTTGTTCAGGCACTAATTGGACGTAATAACTTGCCGGAAGCTCACCGGTTCTGGCAGCAAAACTTAACAGGTGAATTTCCCTCGCTCTATCCCCAGAGGTCCAGCACCTCAGAGACGTCCCACCGCCACAAAACCCGCCGCCGTCTCCGGGGTTTTGTGGCATCCAAATTTCAACCTCTACATATGCCGTGTCAGCTTGTTAATTAACAGAGAGCATCTGCTGGAGCAGCAGAGAGAAGGCTGCGGAGCTGCTGAAGCCAAAGAATGAGGAAACCGACCCAGAACTCTGACCCCCCCCCTCCATCCTCCGACCAGCAGACAGATGGGCGGGTTGAACGTTTGTCACTGGGCTCCAACCGAACCGGGTGTAGAAGCTCAACCCCGAGGCTTCGTCACCCGGTTTGTGGAATCCAACATGTCCAAGCGTCACATATATTTGTCTCAGGGACGTTATCAGAAGACAAGGTCCAACAACAAAATACTGTTTTTTTCTTTCATGACGGTAGCTGTGCTTCTATTACAAATGTGTGCAAATTTTAGTCTAAAAAAAAAAAAAAAAAAAATTTTTTTTCGCAGTTGCCGTTAAATAAGAAACTCGGTTGCAATCACACGTCAATAAGGCATTAGAAATTATGGATGTAAACAGTTACATGGGATACATTTTAATTCAGCCGTGGTGCCGCGCTAACTGTCTATCAGCCAATCAGAGGAAACGTTGGCGTCTTATTCAGGTGCCGGAGCAACAAGCCCCGCCTACTAGGTAGTTGCTAGGACACAGCGCTTTGGGGAAATTTACAGAACAGCTGTGGATTCAACACTTTTGAATGACAAACTCAAAACGATGGTAGAAGCAGCTGCGTGTTTCCACTGCAAGTTTTGTAAAGTTTCAATACGGCTGAAAAATCACCTCGTGCTTGCGCAAAACCTTTTATCGGAAAATATGAGCTTTTTTTCCTGAAAATTGGCCTGTTTTCGTTAAGATTGTGCAGTGTTATGGAGATGAAGCCAGACGAGAGAAAACTGCAGAACATGCGGTTTAAACTGAGCTGCCAATGTTACCACGTTGAACACAAAGCAGTGTGTTCATGAAGCTACAGAACATATTTATTTGGTATGACGTTGAAATTGAATCTCACATGTTTCGAGCTCTGAATCGTCAACAAGTCGTAACAGGCTAATGTTAGCCTGCCGGCTTGTCCAAAATTTTATTAAAGTCTGTATCAGTTGAGTCAGACATGTTGTTCAAAACATAAGGATGAAGCAGAAACGAGTTGTCTGAGGTTGTCAGATTCCACCTTATTGACATCTACCATGTAGTTTCATTAGTCGATAGATAACTAAAATAAACTTATTAGAGGAGTGAGGAAAAGTTTTTAAAACTAAAAGAAAAGCCTGGATATTTGTGAATGTTTGCCCCTTTTTACTTACTAGGAACTTTCTTTGTTTTCTCTCTCTTCCATTTTTTTATCTTGTTTTGCAGCTGTTATAAAAACCGGTTTCCTTGTCTCACAGTGTCACAACAACGACAACAAAAAACCCATCAGTTTCTACCAAGTCATACGAGTGTTGGTGACATCAATAGCGTTTCAGATGATGCTGTGATGCTGAATGAGCTCATCGCTCTGACAGAGGCTGAGCTTGTTTCTGTCACTGGCTGCCAGCAGCCAATCAGATTTTGTCAGTTCTCTTCTTTCACATCTCCTGTCATCTCACAGACTCGCTTGACAAATGGGAAAATATGAAATGTGGTTTACAGGGACTCTACAAAATGTTCCTCCTATTGAACGCAGAGACAGTGTTGAATGTGTTTTTTTTCCCCATTTAATTCTGTCTGTGCGTATTTAGAATCGCACACCATACCAACTTTATTTATAAAACAATACAAAAACAGAATGGAAGACTGACGCAATGAAACCCTTTAAAACAAAGAAGGTCTTATTGTGGCTTGGCTCAGTTTGGTTTCTTCATTTGGTTTGTTTTAAGGGCCCTTTTATAAGTGTTTGAACCTGTTATTTTGAGGAAAATTAGCCCATTTTCTTTAGAAAGACCACCATCATAATTACATACACTCTTTATATTGTGTTTCAAACCCATACTGTCAATTTTGTTGTTAAACTGTTGCTTAATTTCACACTAAACATAGCTACAAAACTGACAAGTATCTTTAGATTCAAGGTTTTCTGACTGCAATTCTTCCTTAAATCAAACACAAAGTCTTTCTCAGAGTTCACCACGGCCGAAAAGATTGTAATTCATTTTGTAAATCTTTGAATTATTTTGTTGATTCATCCAGAATCCATTCCCACCATCCCTGTTTAGTCTGTTTTAATTTAGTTTGTTTGCCTAGAAAGTTTGGTTCGTTTTGGGGAGGTGTGAATGCGCAAACTAACTCCGATGTGGACCAAACAGGTGAACTCCGGTCCGCCGACAAACCTCTGTCTCGGTTCGGTTGAAGTGAACTCTGGTGCGGTTTGAATGCATAAAGAGACGCAAGTGGACCAAAGGAGCGCTCCAAAAGCAGGAAGTGGACTACAGCGCAGGGCATTCTGGGTAAATACAGCCAACATAAACACTCGAGTCTAATGCTAGCAGGAGAAATTACTTGTGTTTTTTGTTTTGTTGTTTTATTTTCTACCAAAGACAAAAGAGAAAACAACGGCTAAAATCTGATGCTACTCTGTTTTTGTTTCCATTTTGCGAAGAAGGAAGTTTTGCTCAATGTCTTCTTCTGAGGTTTTTCAGTGCGTGTTGTTGCAGCGCCACCACAGGCGATGAGGGGAACAGGTTTTTCAACTACAAACCACACCAGCTCAAAACGTACCAAACGTTACAACTTTGGTTCCCAATCAAAGCGAGTTTTCTGGACTATCAAGGTGTGAAAACACCCTAAATCCATTGCTGCACATTTTTTAATGTTCTTCTCTCTCAATTTAATAGATTTGATCTTTTTTAAAATGATTTTAAGTTTGCATATTTTACTTTTCTAAGCTGTGAATCTGAGCTTGAACAGCCGGAAGAAAATATATGAAACTATACTTGATGAATGTTAATGGATGCTTGCTGTCTTTGGTCCTGCTGTCAGCTAAACCCTGATTAGAAACCCGATGGAGACGGAGCGGAGGACACGGCGGCATCGGGAGAGCACTCGGAGCGAGTCGCCTGCCTTCTCGGAGCTCAAACAAAAGGTGATTTTCTTTCTCTCCGCACCTTCTAATAAAATTTGAGCTGGTCATTTTTGTACAATTGTGACAATCAGTGCAGACGATTAGGAAATAATGAGCTTGGAACTGCACTTTTTACACAAAACACTTGGAGGAAATGAGCCTCGCCTTCACCTGCAGTCAAATGATTCTCTGTTCCTGTTTTACTCCACAAGGTCTTTTATTACTTTTTATTTAGTTTGATGAAAAAGCATCTTGAAATATTATTTGTTCTTTTTTTTCAGGGGGTGATCTTTAGAAAAGTTCTTTAACAATTTCACAGTAAAAACAAAAAAAAACAAACATACTTTTTAAAACATACGTCTAATCATCTGTGCATATTATCCATTGATGCAAAAATAATTAAACAAAGAGATTATATAAGAACTGTTTGTTTATATTTCAGTCCAACAGCTTAATAATAATAAAAATGCAAATTCTGGCATTAACTTTCATTCATGTCATTTACATGGACATAATTCTAGGAGGATGGGCTTTAAAAAAAATAAGTTCTTTATTAGATCGGCCTCCACTCTTCGCCCATCTCTTCATATTTTGTTAAGCTCGTCCTCTTGTTTCCTAGTCCTTCTTTCCTTTCTTGGGTTCCTTGTTTTATTTTATTTATGTAACGCTGACACATCTTTCAGGCGATGTTGTGTGGGGATTACTTGGCCTCGCCGTCGTTTCTTTACCGTCGTCTTCTGAAGGTTTCGTCTCTGATTTCCTCGGCCCTCGTCAGGTACGAAGGTCTTGGCTGATTGCTTTTTTTTTTTTACTTTAATACATTTTTCATTAGAGCGGCGCCACAAAGGCTTTTGTCACTTTTATTTTTTGTTCCTCCCGGATCTTGTTGATGTCTGACCGCTTGATATCTGCTCACTGTGTCAGTAAATTTTGCCTGTGTTTTTTTTTTTTTTTTTATTGTTGTTTGTTTGTTTGTTTTCTCTCCAATTTGTCCAATATTGTAACTACTGTTTTATGGAATCCTCTGACATGAATTATAATAACAAAGAAATAATTATTGGCGCCAACGCATTTGATTAATCATGTTGATTATAACTAATTTGTATCACTTGTCGCTAAATGGGCCTTTCTTTTTGTTTTTCCAGGCAGCAACTACTAGGAAGTGCAATAGTAATAATAATGCAAAATGGTAAAACATGACAGTGGCAACATGTACAAAATCATACGTATAAAACAAATAAATTAAAAACACGATAATAAGCAGAAACATTAGGTGTGAACACGATGCTGTTTTTGACGTAGCCAGAGTTTTGTTTGTTTACTGATGATATAACAACTAAAAATAATCTTTAGTGATTTTGCACGTTTAATGTAGAGGATGTTTCTGTCATCGACTTGCTACAGGAGCTTTTCTGTGCTTTGTGTTTCTGGACTCTAATCAGTGTAAGTCGACCTGGATCTTGTTTCTTTAGTGACTTTTGCTGCGACCTCTGACCCTGCAGACTGACGCAGATGTGGAGTTTGCCTGGTGTGGCTAAACTCTCCAAACTCTGAAAATATTCAAAGCTGCTGCCGGATTCTTTCCTCCCACTCGACAGTGAAAGTGTTGCTACAGTTTCGCTCTGACAAGTTGACAGAAACATTTTGCCTCTGAATCTGCCGCTGGAAAAACGAACTTTTTTTTTGTTTTGGTTGCCTAGCAACTGGCACCGAACTCAAACACGTTCAATTTTTTAAATTATTTTTTGCCTCATTTCCTTTAGTTTTAAGCCATTTTAGGACCGACCGTACCTCGTTGCTCTGGCCATTTGTGGTTCCTTGCTTTCATTTTTGCATTTTTTCCAACAAAGGATTTTGTTTTTGCTAAAAATGTTGGATCAACAGCTTTGGCCGCATGTTTTCTTTTTATGTGTTGAAATACCTTGCAGTGGATTTTCACCATCTTTTAAACTGGAACAACACTTTTGTTTTTGGCCTCTTTTGTTATTAATATGAGATCAAATACAACATCTGGTGCAGATCCTCAGCCAATCAGGACACGACAATCTGAAATACTCCAGTAATCGGCAACATGATTCATTTTCTTATTTCTTTTAGATTTTTCTCCTCTCATGCTTTGAATGTAATTGTTATATGTTCACTTATTTAGAAGGTTAAAAATGATCGTTTTACTTCATTTTCTAAGGTTGTTAGTTACAGAATTATGTAATCAATCGTCACTTTAAATCAATAAATTGATTTATGAAGCTTACCATTTTTATATATTTGTTTAATTACCTTTTCACCTGCTAATTATAAACTTATTTTCATACATATTTACTAAGTAATTAACTTTCGTGTGACTTAGTATAGATATTTACTCATCTAAATTATTATTGTTTTACTTATTCATTTCTAATTTACCTGTTATTAACTCGCCTAAATATTAATCGTCCCTTTTACTTGTCTTTTCACTCATTAATAAACTTGTTTGCTTACTTTTTAGACATTTACTTGCCTACTTACGTATCTCTTTCTTAATTTAGTTATTTATTTATTGTCCTACTGACAAATTTATTCTTCGTGTTGTTTTTATTATTTACTTTTCGGTTATTTAGCTACTTGTGCTCTTGTTTTAAAGATTTGATGGTGCATGCTAACTGACACTTATCAGACAGGAACAGACTTTGTCAATCATGTTTAATCATGTTTTTTTATTGTTATTCATTTACTTATTTATCTTAAAATATGTTCTTAGCTTAGATAAGTAAACATATCTTTGTATTTGTTTTCTTCCCGTACTTGTTAATTTATTTGATGTCTCTGTTTTTTTAATGAATTTATTTGATTCCCTTTTTCCTTACAAACTTACCTCTTTATTTAACTATACACCAAGATATTTATCACTTTCCTGGCTTCCTTTTTTTTTTTCTAACAGCGATTTACTTACTTTTATTTCAAAACGCAATTTTCCAAGACTCGTGCTTCCATATTTTTAACGTAGGATTATAATTGTAATGGCAGAAACTCAAGGACACCCACATGTACAGCACGCACACAGCCAGCGTATGTCACTCACGCCCGTGGGCCAGTCGGCCGTATTTCTTTTTCTTCCTTCTGCGTAATTTTCCGCGTGTAATGCAGAGAGCTGAAAGCTGAGCCAAACTTCACATTCGACTCCAGGTCTCATCTTAGAAAACCCACATTGGTGTAAATGACAGCTTCTGACTGGGACAAAAAAAAAAAAAAAAGATGCTGGTCGTCTCCGTGTCTCATCCAGTCATGTTGATGGGTAATAATTTTTCCTCCACATTGTATAAGTCAGATAAACCTTTTAGCGTCGCCATGGCTCTCAATGTGAAAACCGCTAATCTGGCTGCTCGGTCTCACGTCGGCCGTTTCAGTAACTGTTAAACGTTACTGAACAGCTGGTTTAAGGTCTGAACGTTAAACCGGCTGTGACTCTTGAGCAGCAGCAGCAGAGCCAACGCTGCAAGTGAAAGACTGATAATTGACAAGCAGCATTTCCTCAGTAAGTAATCGCACCAGTTTGGTCAGTTTGGTCTGATCTTTTTAGCGGCAGCCTCAGGATGCACATTGTCCGCATGTCATTACACGCTCCCACACAAACAGACGAAGGCCTGATGATTTAACTTCCCATCGCCCGGCCGGCGATGTTTTCCATCATTAATAATGAACGCAGCCGCAATGAAAGGCACGTCAACGAAGAGCGAGGTGGAAGAAAGCGAGGTCCTAGCGATGATGAACGCGCCAGGCAAGGGCGACGCAATCATCTAGCTGATGAGAAGCGATGTTGCAGGCAGGACTCCGGTGGGACTGTGTCGTCAACAAACAAGAAACGGGGAGAGGGCTGGGAGAATTCAAGCTCAATTAAAAATCCCGATACTGAACCTCGTGAACTGTTTAAAACACTGGAGGAAGAAACGTCGATTCAGTTTCAGCAACCTGACGACACAAAAATCTCTTGGTCTCTATTAGGGTAATGATCGGCAGCGCTGTAACCTGAGCCCAATTATCAAATCCTTCTTAAATCCTCTTCATCATGTATGCTCTTGTAAACCACACTGATGAGGTGTCGCATTGAAACGGCTAATAGGTGAAGTAAATGATGTTGCTCCTCAGATAAATGCGACGTCTTGCCTCCGTATGGATGTTTTCCCAAGTCAACGAGCGTTCCTCCACGGCATTAGCTCGCACCGCTTCTGAACTCCTCAGTAATAACTCAAAGAAAATAGCCAGGACCCGGGCTATTGACTTAATTTCTAGTTTATCTCTGATCTGAAGCCCCAGTCTGAGACCCATTAACGTCTGCTGGCAGTCTTTGGTTGCTCTCCGGTGCAAGGACACAACTCACGTCCGATACGATATTCTACAGCTGAATGTACTGCTCTGTGCTTTAAACCGTTTTCATTTTCAAATGAAGCCCTCTGATGTATTTTAGTAACAATCTACAAAAAGGAATCCAAGAAAACCTGCATAAGTGTTGGTGTGGTATTCATGCGAGCTTTAGGGCGTTTTCACACCTTCTGGTCTCGGCTCCGTAACGTTTGCGACATTTCTTACATTTTCAACCGGTGTGGTTCGCATTCACTCTGCCACTGTGTCAAACAAACCAAAGCCAAATCCTTTGAAAAACTTGTTTACCCTTTTATGTGTGGTGGTGCCACACCAAGAACCACTTAATGAAACCACATGAAAAATCTTTGAAGAAGACATTCAGTGCAACTTCCTTCTCCACGAAACAGAGACAACGCAGGAGAGGCGACAGATTTTAGCTGTGTCAGGATTTCTCCTTTGCATTTGTTCAAACACCACAACCGATTTCTCCCTCTCGTACTTTAGAGCGTTTTCGCTCCTGACGGCCCGGTAGACTCGGTTTGACTGGGGACCAAGATTGCAACATTTGTTACATTTTCAGCTGGTCTTTCGCACTGTCTCGTCAAACGATTTCCCCCTCCTGGCCTGGGGGGGGCGCCGCACAAAGAACCACTGAAGGAAACGACGCAAAAACCTCTCAAAGAGACACAGAGGGAAACTTCCTTCTTCACAAAACGCAAACATTTTATGTTTGGCGTCAGATTATAGCAGTTGTAGAAAATTTCTCCAGCCAGCGTTAGACTTGCATTTTAGTTTTGGTTGCATTTACCCAGAATGCCCTGCTCTGTAGTCTACGTCCTGCTCTCAGAGGAAGCGTCTGGCGTTCAGACTGTGCCGGCGTTCCCTAGAAACCTATAAAACTATTGTTGATAGAAATCTGAAACTCCCATTTAATGTTTTACTTCTTTTTGTATGGAATAGTGCCATTAAATTCCTCCAACTGAACAATGAACTTAGATAACATACATATCTGGTTTTCAATGTTTAAAATGTGCTACGTTAACCGTTTAAACAGTTTGCTCTCATCCAGAGAGTCTTCTGAATGCAACACTTGAACCCTTGGTGTTCATAAAAACTCAGATCTCAGGAGCGTAAGTCTGCAGTGATTTATCCGGCCAATTCGTAGATGTAACAAAGACATCCGTGATTACTCGTGCGCAGAGCAGTGTATAATAGCAGTGATATAAATAAGAGCCTTCTGCAGGAAAGGTCAGGAGAAATTGTTACAAATTGCTTAGCAACACCTCTCCTTTGGAAGGTATTGTATTCTCCAAAACAATATATTTATTTATTTTCCTTTAAATAGATTCATATCTGGATACAAATACATGCACACTGTGAGACAGGGAGACACTCTTTGCTGACCTTCAGGCCTCTGGTTGTCCGGTAAAAGTGATATTTAAAAACTCTGTGCATAGAGCGAGGTAATTTACATTTCTCCTGTTTTACGTGGCTGTAATTTGTTTTCGGTTGTTTTTTTTTTTGTTTTATACACAACATGTAATCCATCCCACTGTTTCTATCGTTCTCACACAGTTGCAGGAAGGCGGGTGGCACCAGAGGTCAGCGCTATGGGAAGCGGGGAACAATCTGGACGACACGTAATATAGAAGAGCATAACATGAGACCATATGAGAGAATCCCATTTCAAAAGATATAGAAGTGTTGTAAATATTTTTTTTTTTTTTTTATTTCTTAGGTTTAATGAAACCCATTGTTAGAAAGAACATTTCCTCAAAATTCAACTGGAGGCAAAATGTGTATTTTTCTTTTTTGATTTACTTTGTGCTTATTACAAAAGAAAATGAACGTATTATCTTCATCTTAACAAATTTACTCTATTAGCAAAATGTAAGAATCTATCATTTCATATTCCTGAACATTGTTATATTGATTGCCGGCGGAAGACATTGTGTTGTGAAATGCAGTGAACCTTAACGAGCATTTCCAATGCTGATTGATTAGGGACGTCTTCCCCTTCACCAAGACCGTGGAGGTGGAGAAGGGGCGGAGGTGAGGACGGCTGGAGAGCGGGTGCGGCCGTGGATGAAGGTCCTCGTGAGCAGGAGCCCGGTGATTGGCGAAGACGGGGGGGGGGTGTGATCCGATGCTGACGGCAGATGACTCTGCGATTGGACGATGCAGGCGAAGCTGGAGAGTCTCCCGGTTTGGATTTACGCCTTGGTTTCATGTCAGCGGTTTTCCCAAGACTGTGCAGATCATTAACTGAACTGTTTCTGAACATTCACATTTTCTGAAACAAAACAAACAAAAGAAACAACAAAAGTTATGTTTTTATCAGCTGTAAACCATAATCAGAAAAATTACCAGAAATAAATGCTTACAATGCATCACTCTGTGCTTAATTGGCAGAAAGAATTATATATAGAAATTTCGCCGCTTTCCTCCTGATATCAATAACACACACACACACACACACACACAAATGAATTATGAGTGTAGTCACATCCACCATTCTCAAAATGCTGCTAAAGAAACATTGCAGCATCTTCAGTATTCTTGTTGCATCTCTTCCTCTCTTCAGGAGCCTCTGAAGAATTTATTGTTGCTGCATCAGTGGGTGAAAACAAAGATCCTGACCAGTTCACGTATTCCAGTACCGACCTCTGTTCCTCATAAATAACATATAGAAATAACTTTTACATTCAGTGTTTGGTTGTAGAGAAATGAACCTATTGTTTACCCCATGACTAACTGTCACAGTTTCACCTTGACTGCTGTCTTCTCTGCGGGAAAATGCTCCGTGCATAATTGCCATTACCTCACCACAGGTGTGAAATTAGTACGATTCATTAATCGTTTTAAATTAAAAGTGCCAGGAAATGCTTGATGTGATCTAGATGCAACTGAAAGGAAAACATCTAAAGGTTTATGTTTGTCAGCGTGTCTGGAAATTCAGCCGAAACCAGATTTTTTCATACACTATATTACGTTGTACCCCTCACTCAAACGTTTCCGCTTTTGGCATTTAGCAACTAGAAATAATCTGCTGACTGACCTCCAATATCTTTCATACACACATCTGGTTTCAGCTGTACAGCTGTATCCAGTCACTTAGAATATTATTGAAAAGTGAATTTATTGTGGTAACTCGGTTCACTAAGTGAAACGCACCATTTTTAAAAGACTTTATTTTAGTTAACTATGAAAATGTTGCGCTTACGGCTGATTGATGCAACGTTTGAGATCAGAACGTTACATCAGACACATTTTTTTTTAAATATTGGTGATACAGAAATATGGGCTTATTGAATATGATTTAATGAGCTCGATTTTTATAAATTATTTTTAGAGGATATACTCAGTCTAGTATATTCTTATCAGTAATAACTTTGATCTCGGCACATCAAGGAGAAGCTTGCTAGTTGACCGGAGTGCTCTTCATCGTGTATTGATATTGAGGAGATCACGCGGATAGCACGGTGCTAGAGCACTTTAAAACTTTAAAAGTGAGCAATAAAATGTTAAAAACCAGTGTGATGACAGAAGGGAAGCCAATAAAGAGATTTTAAGACTGGAGCTATGTGTTCATGCGTCTTCGTCTCAGTTCAAACACGAGCTGGAGCGTTCCATCCCTGCACCATTTATGATTGATGGAGCCTGACACATAAGGAATTACAGCTGTCCAGCAGAGAGGCGATAAAAGCATGAATAACCTTCTCAAAAAAAAGAGAAATAAAGCTGCGCTTCAGCATTGCGCTTCAAACTAGATTTACAACTGGTAATTTAAGTTATCTCCTAAAAATAACTTTTTGTCTGCCATCAGGAAACATTGCTCTGCGAGTTCAGTAAATATTATCTGCCATCACGAGGTCATTCGGTTATTTCGGTTTGACAAGCGTCGTGGTCTCTGGCCTGCACTGTCTTCCTCTGGTAGTTTTTCTTTTGTTTCTGAGTTTCTCTATCCGTTACCGCGGATCTGGTTGCTGATTGGCTCGTTCTCCAGACCACACCCAACACCAAACGGAGCACCAACACAACATGTCAGAAAAGACATATCCCGGACAAATCCCCACTTTAGTTTGTTACAAGCTTATCGTATTGTTTTGGAAGTGACCAAACAAAAATTTAAAATAAGTTGCAATTTATTTTCAGCGTCAGAGAACAAAATAAACAACAACAAAAAAAAAAACAATACACATCTTCTCAGGAAGGGACTAAAATATTAAAATGAAAGCTTCCCTCTTTTAACAGCAATGCAACACAAAGTAGACTCACTCAAACTGTGATCAGGATCATCAATAGCAAAAAGATGTCATGTATTAAGAACATTTTATACCTTTAAATTAAATAGGAGGTTTGAGCAATTTAATGTTATTTTCTCTCCATAATTTGTCAAAATACAGAATTGTCTAAAGAAACTGATATGCTCTGGCTTACACAGTTACAAAAAGATTTGCTTATGGCTCTCGGAGCTCATGTTGGCTCGTGTTTTTGTTAACTTACTAGTGAAAGAGCTTTTAAAAAAATGACACATTGTTCTGTCACTATTCTGAGAAACTGACCCAGTTTTTGCTACTTTTAAAAATAATGTGGCCTCCATATAAAAAATGAATAATAATTCAAATCAACTGAGAACTAGGTTAGTCACATTTGTTTACATGAAAATATTAACACCAACATGCAATCTTGTTTGTGAAATGACATGTTTATTCTTTTTTTTTTTTTCTGTCACGGAAAACAAAGTATTTTTGCTTTTTTTTGCCTTTTCTTAGGTTACTTATTCAATATGTAGCAATAACATTTCAGCTAAGGTAAATAAGATGATATTTTAGATTAGATTACATGGAATGCATATTTAACCTAAAGGCAAGGAGACAGGGACCAGGCTCTGGCTGACAAGTTGTCCTGCTGAAGAAGAAGAAGAAGAAGATGAGGCCCCTGGAGGGAGGCAGAGCGGGGAGTTAATGATCTTTCTGCATACAAGGTTCATGGTTCAGGAGGCAGTGAGACGAAAGAAAGTGGCAAAACCCCATTAACTCCTCGACAGAGTCTGCCACAAGTAGTAAGCTTTATTTGCCCTTTTTCCTGTCTCTTTTTTTTTTGTTCTTTTTCCTGCTTTGGGTGTTTGTCACTCAGCTGTTTCCCATCATCCCTCACTCCTCCTTCGCATTCCAGTTCCTTTAGATCTTTTTATTCGTCCATAGCTGTTTTTCTCCTGAATTAATCTTTTTCTTTTTTTAGCCTTTATCTCTTCTTTTTCTCCAGAGTCTGCTGTACCTCTTAATATTTTCCAATCTGATTTCTGCCGAAGTTTTTGTTAACTTATGCTGCCCCATGTCTGTAAATGCAACTTATTTCTTACATTTTCAAACTCCACTAATATTACCATGCACATCCCATGATGAACTAAATCTTAGTTGTTTTCATGACCATTTGAGCAGATAGCAGTGCATATAATGTGAGGCATTATTTTACTGTGTGGAGAGACGTGGTGAACATCGGAGCTCAATGAAGACACATAAAAATACATTTAATTAGATTTTTCATATTTTATCTTTGACTTCTGCACACTGGCTCTCACAAGTATAATTATTTAATATGAACTCTGCAGAAATCAATACTTTGAACTAGGAGTGGGGATTTGCCGTTTATCAGATATCGTGATAAATTTCTTATCACGATAAAGAATAATGATGCTTAAATACTCCCAAAACTGACTGGACTGTTGCAACTCATCATTTTACTATTTTCTCCACTGTTTGTTCAGTGAAATCATTAATAAAAACTACTCAATTTTTAAGAAAAATACAGTTACTATTTATATCACTAAATACAGTTTAGTGATATAAATCACACTTTCTTTATGTGACTGGGGCCCCAAAGAAGCGTGCTACAAATGGGAACGTTTTTCAACAGCATTAATTGTGTTTGTGGGGCTGTAATTGCTGTGACACACAGTCAACGATTAGCTGCAAGAGACGTGACAAATAGTTCTTGTCGTCACAATAGCGCCGCAAAACACCGTGATGAAATTTAAGTCTATATGTGTGACTCACACCTACTTTGAGCCATGTTTTTAACTAACTGTAAATGCTGTAAGAGCAATAATTTAGTGACGTCAGTTGATCTATGACCAGTGCAGCTAGTTAAAATTTAAGCTAGCTGATCGCTGATGTTTTGCACACGTTTTAATTCGGCATATATTTGTGCCACCACCCCCACAAAATGAGCCATATTGACCCATATAAAAGCTCTTTTATAGGTATTGACCTTATAAAAGGTTAGAGTAGTTTTGTGGCAGTCTAATGGCATTAAGGATTCTGCGTTGTTGGACCCAGAAAATCAAGCATCGTCTAATATTTGAGAGTAAAAAATAAAAAGATAAACAGAAAATACAAAACCTACGTTACACTTCCTGCCGATATTCTGTCAGGATTTACTGACCCAGTGAAACGACAGTCATAGCGTGTGCCTCTCAGGAACCCTGGAATCTACTTTTGCTCTTGACGCCGGGCGTAACAATAAAGTCTGCCGGTGTTGGATTTCATCACTGTGAAGTCTGTTTAGGCTCATGAAATGTTCATATGCCTCCGGTGTCCAGCCTACAGGGTTGATTGAAACTTTCCTGCCGTTGCTTCGTTTACAGCTCCATATCACAGAACGGACAAAGAGCCCAACCTCACAGGCAGGACCAAACACAAGGAATGATATGTCAGAAGCAGCCAGCAGGACACATAATAATGGCCTGCACCAGCTGCCATTTAGTCCCTGTCATTTCCTGCCGAGACTCAAAATGCCACCAACCTGTGTGCCTATAAATCATCAGATGAAGAGACAGAAAAGAAATACCATGTGCTGTTTGATCGTCTAACATCAGGATAATTGAACACAACCGCCTATGTTCGTCTTTCTTTGATTAAATATTAATTGTGACGCAATTTAGCCTCGTCACTGAGTGGCAGACTACAGCAGTTGTGTTTCCGTTTACCATAAAATGGCGCGATTTGGGAATTCACTTAATGGAAACAAACAAAAAAAAAATCTTGTTTTTTGATCAAAAGTTTTCTGCGCTAGGATGAGGTGGTTTTTTAAAAAAAAATGTATTAATGATTTTCACAAACCAGCAATGGAAACACTTATTTTGGGGAGGAGTCACATGATCAACAACCGGATATTTCTACTGGTGGAAACGTGGAAGAACATGACAGGAAGTGGCAGGAGGACGATGGCGTGACATGTCTTTCAGTGACTTATCCAGTGAGCAAAGTTATTCACGTGTGATTTTAATTGCATTTCTTAATTAATGGAATTACAAAATTGTGTTTTTTCAATGGTAGCGGAATACCCTCCTGACTACCAGTAGTTCAAATTTGTCCTCTGTAGAGGACATTTGTAAACTTGAAAATCTCCCACCCACTGCATGCTACTGAATTAATTCCTTTTGGTATCTACAGAGGACATTTAGGGCTTTTCAATGATACCAAATGTGAAGGGGTGGGGCTTTTGAAACTGCCTTTTTTTCATTCAGAAAAATGGCGTCCATCAGTATTAGCACATTTTATGGGAAGAGAAAAAGTAAGTGCATAATACTGTTTATTGTGCAAATTTTGGTTTAAAATTTTGTTGGCATATTCTAAATAAGTCTCTTAGTAGCATATTAAAACATGCTATGAAGTATTTGGATTGTATTTTATCTTAGTATTTGAAAGTTGAAAAATTGTCCTCTGTAGTGGACATTTGTAGTTAAATTTGTAGGTCTTTCTGCACGGAGTTTGCATGTTCTCCCTGTGCATGCGTGGGTTCTCTCCGGGTACTCCGGCTTCCTCCCACAGTCCAAAAACATGACTGTAAGGTTAATTGGCCTTTCTAAATTATCCCTAAGTGTGAGTGTTTGTCTCTGTGTTGCCCTGCGACAGATTGGCGACCTGTCCAGGGTGACCCCGCCTCTCACCCGGAATGTTAACTGGAGATAGGCACCAGGACCCCCCCCCAACCCCATTTGGGACAAGGGTGTAAGAAAACTTCTGGATGGATGTATTATTGATGGAGACTCAGATATTGAGTTGTCTGATGAAGAAGGTGAAACGTCAGGCCTCTGCCTGATGTTTCAGGCAGAAGCAGAGGAAGTTGATTCAAAGAGCTCTGAGGATGAAATTCAGGGAGGGCAGGCAGATGGAGAGTCGGATGAAGCAAGACAGTCCACATCTCAGTCCAGTAGCACAGGAATTGCTATGATACTCACACTAATGTTTATGTTAGTGATGATGGACAGTTTTGTCAATGTGAAATTCATTCATTTGGATATTTTCTTTGGGACAAACTGGTTGCCATCTAGGTTCAATTTCAAATGTATAGCGTTCTGATGTCCACTGTAGTGGACACATGATATTCCAAAAATAAAAATATTTTTTTCCAAAAAAAATGTTTTCAGTATTCTAATTACCTTACAAAGATTGTGGAATTTAAAAAAGATGGTGATTGGACAATATTTCTTTTCCTGGTAGTCAGGAGGATACCAACAAAAGTTTGACAACTTGATTTAGTTTAAAAAAAAAAAAAATCCCCAAATGATAATGAAAATGACTAATTCAGGACTAACAGAAACCTATTTCAACAGGAGCTAATAAACAGCAAAGTTAAATGTTGAAATTTAATATAAATGACACTGGGATTTTTGTAACAGTTATTAACTGAGATGGAGAAAACACAAACTAACTAACCAGAAAAGAACCACTACGACCCAAAAGGAAAAATGTAAGCCTTGGGCTCTGAAGACTTGAAATATTATTAAACTAATGAAGGATTTAACATTAAGCATTTCCTGAGTCTCCCATGAACCTCAGAAAGGGATTTTGGGGCCCATATTTTATTCTAATCTGCAGATCAAACTAACAGAGGAACTAAAAAGGGAGGATAGACTGAATGTCTTTGGACAACCTCGGCTGATGGAGGTAGATTAGAGTGTTGAACTTAACAGAACAGCAGACACAGACAAATAATAGATGTTATTTGCACAAACCACATAATTTAGATGAAGGGAAACCACCATAAAGATGTAAACAAGTTATTTCCTTATCCATGAGAAACCTTTCTTATCACTATTGTTCTAAAGCATATAGGCTTTAGGACAATGAATCAGTCATTGAAATATCTGTCAGCTAATTTAGTAATGGATTAATTTTTAATTGGAGGACACAGACTCGAAACAAAAGGCCATTTACTGATAGAACAACACGCTCAGAACAGGAGGAACCGTACAAAAGATATGAAGCCAACGTTTAGCATTTAACATTACAAAAAAAACATATTTGTAAATATTTTCTTGCCAAAACTCCTCAAGTGACAAAGTTTTAGCTTCACCTGGTTCAAATTCTGTAAAAATAAAAAAAATCTTCAATTAAGCAATTTAGTTATCCAATTATTATTAGCTAAAGGAATGTTATTTAAAGAATGTAATGTGCCTATTTGCATATTTTAATGTACACCCAATACTGTAAAAAGTAAACTTAAGTGGTCAAATGACAAATTTGCAGAATGTGCTATTTTTTTATTTTTTTTATTTTTTAAAAAAAATCTGATTAATCCTCAGAATAACTGACAGAATCATCGATCACTACACTAACCGTTTGTTCCAGCCCTAAAAACATGCCCTTATTCCACTGGATATAAAAAGGTTCACATTCCAGGACGGATCATTTCTGTGCTTTTTACGCCATCAGAATTTGCTCAGATTAATCAGGACATTTTGTGAGCAGAGCAATGGTGGAGAACACAACCCACGTGGAACAAGAGCAGGCTTTTGCTCTTGTTCTTTTGCATGACAGTTTTCAAATACAAAAAGTTTTGTATTTGAAAAGCAAACAAGCAAACAAAAAGGTCAAGCTATTACATTCACATGTGTCACGTATCAAGTGTACAAACACACCGAGCTTCCATCTGCAAAACTCCCATGAAAACATGAATATTTAGGGACGGCTGTGAAAGCGGATCGCAGCAGGCCATGTTGGTTCTAACAAATAAGCCCAGTGACAGGGCATCAGCCTTTTTGCCGTCACATGGGGAAAAAAATGTAATGCATAATGGCATCAAACCCTCGCTGACAGCCGAATTGCCCTATCTGTCTCACTTAAGTAACCCAGCTGGAGCAGTGGATGATCAGCTGAGGAAATCGTTCCTCAAAGGCAAAATCATTGTGCTTCTTGAGAACACATCAGTCTCTTTCTTGTGAGAACACCACTGGACTGCTGATCAGCGTAACGGCCACCGATACAGTAAAGCGTCCTTCACACTCCACTTGACGTTTCTTTGGGGGTTTCACATTTCTGCCCAGAGAGCTGAAGGAGCAGAGCTGGTGCAGCCATGGGCAAAATCCTAAAGTTCATGTAGGAACAGGAACAGTGTTGAACTGCTGCCACCTACTGGCCAAACATGGCAGTCTGAGGTGTTGCTGGAAGGCATGGGTTAACTGGTAAAGAATCTCTGCTTTCATTTATTTACGTGCAGATATTTTAATCACTTTCAATCATTTTTTTTTTTTTTAGGCTTGTTTGTATTTCTTATACCTCTTTGTTTCTGTTGTTTACCTGTCTATATTATTTTAACCAACCCTCTGCATTAAATTAGTCTTTTGTAAAGGGAATTTTAATACATTATACTAACATGATCAACGGGTGATTGAATGGTACACTTTGTTTTTAAAAAATAAATTGACATTTTCCTCCATTTCCACGCTGCAGATTAATGTTAACATGAAGATAATTGTACAGGGTTGGAGTGATTTGGACAGTTTTTGTGGAAAAACAACAAGGATATTATTATTTTATGAAAAGTGTTCAGCTGAATATACCTCCTGCTGTGTATAATCAGGAATCTGCTGTTTGAGTCCATAACACATGATTTCAAAACATTTAGCTTAGTTTCTATGGGAACCGTTAAAAACACTGAAGTGAAGATCTGTTTTTTGTTTGTTTGTTTGTTTGTTTGTTTTAGCTCTTTCCAATTTTAAGTTGTCCAGGTTTCGATCCGTCTGAGCATTTTTGGAAGGTGACGAACATGTCCAAATGTTCCAAGACTTCCAGCATCCGCTGCTAACATCTTGTTCCCAGATACCACAGCACAACTTCAGAGGTCTATCTGCATCCAGACCTCATCCATCCAGGGCTGGTTTGGCACCAAAAGGTTGACCTGCTACGAGATAGTTGGTCATATAGCGAGGAATATGTCCATCTCTCAAGGCCGTTTTGAATATATTGGGGGTATTCAAAGTGTTCTGAACTTAACATTTTTACATGCCAGTGTAATTTTTAGCCTGTTGGACGGCGTCTCACGACAACAAAGTCTCATTCCAGACACAATGGCATTGACCAAAATGCTAAAGGCTACAGAGGGATGGGAGCACAGATGAGAAAGACAGTTAAATGTCTAGTGATGGCTCATGCTAAAAAAACAGACTCCCATGAAGTGAGAGCTGGCTCCAATTTTTTTCCCCCCTCTTTTGCTGCTCAGCTCTCACTCTCAGTAGCTCCGCCCTGCTCAGAACATTTGCTTATCTTTAAAAAAAATATACATTCTTTGGTTCTGTTTTTGTTATGTTTCTGTTTAGTAGATTTTCTAGCAATATTTTTCTTCATTTGTTTTTTGTTTTTTGTTTTTTTAATGAAAATTAAAAGTTTGATTAGAATATCACACAACCTTTTAAAAAGACCTGATGTAACAGAACAAATACATCAAATTAGGAAAGTATGAGGCTTTTCATAAAAAAAGTATTTTATTAACATAGAAAACATTCATAGCTCGTGAGCTGAAATACGAAGCTATCGATGATGGCGAATTAACAGCCGTTTGGGAGACGAGCCAAACGGCACTTTCCTTCCTTAAAAACATTATCAGAATTTTTTTTAAGCTAACATCGCCATCGCAAGATTTTCTAACATCCTCCTGCTCTATAGCTGTTAAAGTTTAAAATTAGCTTGATGCACAATTTGTCATATTTATGGTATCTATTTATAATATAATATTATGTGTGCAGCATTATGGATGCTCAAAAGACTGACTGTTTATACAGTTGCACACACTACAGCTGGAGCTTTTAACTTCAAATGGTATAAAATGCGTGTGTCAAACTCAAGGCCCGGGGGCCAAATTTGGCCCGTCGTAGCTTTTTATGCGGCCCTCTAGACTCTAAAACACATCAGTTAGTCCCTCCAGTTTTTCACCAATCTGCAAAAGTCATACAAAATCAACAGATCCCCACATTTAAAAAAAAAATATTTTCTTAACTGCAATTTTTTTTCTTAAAATTGGCCAAAAACTTTGACGGCCGCCTCAGCCTCACTTGATGTCAAGCTATAGTCCATGACCAATCTGGTGAATAATAAAAAGTTACATTTAGCATCGTACATTGGCGCAAACATCATAAAAATTCCTGTCAAATATTTTTGAATTTGCATTTTTTAATTAGATTAAATCAAAATCTGTAATTTTGATTGAAAAAAAGAAAAAAAAAATAGTCACAAAATCCTGGATGGACTGACCAGTGTGAAAAGATGTCCAACATTATCTAATTTAAAGAAAAGCTTTTTGAATGGTGAAACAAACAACTATTGATTGATATTTTTACAGTTTAGTGGGTTTAATCAATACATGCTACTGGCCCTTTAAGAACATTCATACTTTGGATATATTTGATATATTTTGATAAAAATGAGTGTAAAACTTAAACGGACATGCATCTGTTTTAACGTCCCAAACTTTAAATGGATCTTCAAAACATAACCGAGTTTGTATGTCTCTTATTTAAAAATATGTCCCTTCTGGTTTTATTAACCCCCAAAACAACCTCAGTCCTTCACATTCAAACATTTCTAAACACAGAAGTGAAAAATGAATCTATGGCCATAATGTGGTGACAGTATGGTCTATTTCACCCACATCCTGGATCATTTTCTCTCTTTCAGCAACTGAAATCACTTTTTTCATAGCTGCAGAAATTAGGTGCGCAGAAATTCTTTATTCTCTGAAAATTACCAAAAATGTTCTTTTTTTTTCCATCTTCTTCTTCTTTTCATCAACATGCAAGCTCACGAGTTGAGAGCAGAGCATTTGCGTAGATTTCACACAGCAGCGGGAGTGATGTGCGATCTAACCGCATGATATGCGGAACAACAGCGTGTTGGAACAAAACTTCACTTCCTAGTGACATGCAGTCCGGCCGGAGGCAGAGCGCAATCTGTCCTCTGCTCACACCGCGGACTGGGGGGACCGCAGGAGAGGCCGTACGACTTTTGGGGAATTGAAAAAGTTTGGATTCTGTTCCGTTTTTCGCCGTGTGACTGGACGGAGAAGCTTTGGTTTGCTTTTCCTTCGCCTGGAGGCCCGCACGTCGCGCCTACCTGTGCGGACTTGTCCCGCACCTGCAGGAGGGAGGGCCAGGAGGCAGAGCTTTTTGCCTTATAAGTTTCTCTCTCTCTCTCTCTTTCTTCCTTCCTTTCTTTTTTGCTCTGCTGCACCCTTTCTCTCTCTCCCTTCACAAGCCGGCGGGATAAGGGATCCAAACGCCGAAATGTCGACAAACGAAAGGGCAATCCGAGCTCTTAAAGAGATTCTGCAAAAGCCGGGAAATGACGTCTGCGCAGACTGCGGCGCGCTGGGTAGGTTGAAGAAAATCCGTGTTGCCTGTTCCAGTTGAGTGTTTGATTGGGGTGCAATAGGAAGGTCACAGCTGCCTCTAGTCTGGTCTGAAATCTTGGTGTCTGATTTGAAAATATGTGGCAAAGAATGCTGGGGATTCAGGAGAAGGGGCTTTGACTAGACCCCAGGTGAAGTTGTGGTGGCCTCGTTCTGCTTGGCATGTGCAACGTGGAGCATCCAGAAAAAAAGAAAAAAAAAATCCATGAGAGTTGAACAAGACTTCACATGCTTGAGTGTAGGGCAGCGTAGGACTTGCACAGAACACACCTTTTTTTTTTTCTTTTTTTTCAGCCAAGCCCAAAAAAAAACAACAGCCTTTTATTTTATTTATTTATTTTTCTCCCGCACAGCAAAGGGAAAATCTGAACATCTAACGTTAAAATCCACTGGAAAAATATAAGTTCACTAATCACACATTTAGTCAACAGACTAAAAATATCGTCTGTGGTTTTCCGACTGTTTCAGGGTCATTTTTGGTTAATTGAATCCAAAAATCACTTTGGTTTTGCTCAGTCAGGTCAACTTTCTGAACTTTGGAGCAACATGAGCATCAAAATGCGTGACTTGTTCTCACTTATGGACGGTTTTCTGAGAATCTGGCTCAACGGGTGATGAGCAGGAGGACAGACTTCACCAGGACGGAAAAGAGACGGAGAATTTTACACAATGAAGACGTAATGTTCAATTCACATGTCCTCACTCTTATCGGCGTTTGTTATTCAACTTACAGAAATCTAAGTGTCTAACATTAAGGTAATACACTCTGCTAAAAAACATTTTTTTCCTCCTAGACCCTTTTTTTGGGTGTGAAATATTCATGATGACGTCACAACGATGTCGTCAAATTAAATTCCTCTGAATCAAATTAGAATAAAAACCTGATTGAGAACTGGATGTCATTTTTGTATTACCTTGCTGTAATAAATGCACTCAGTATTTGGTTGGGGCTCCTTTTGCATGGATTGGTGCATCGCAGCATCGAGGGATGCTCGTCCCGCTAATGTGTTAGAGAAGCTTATCTGAACAGTCATTCCCTGATATTCCACAAAGCATTTTCCTTCCACTCAACTTTCCATAAATTTGTTTGGATGCTAGGTCGGGTGATCGGCCAGCTTGTTTTTGCAAAGCAGCAACCGTCCACTGGATGACAGTAAAATGTGACGTTTCTGCATTTAAAAATTCTTGAATTTTTTTGGTCTTTTTTTTTTTGATAACCTGGATCTTTGAGCCGTCGTTGGGTGTAATCAGTAAACGTCGGTTTCTTCGAGATTCTGCTTATTTGCCATGGTTCGGGCGTACGCGGACATTTTTGGCCCTCAAGCTTAAAAACAGTCCTAGGAAGGAGATCTAAAATAACCAGTATCACACGTACTGTTCTGTCAAACACGGCCAACATTTTAAGGTGCCAACATAGAGATAACTGTAAACATAAAATATAAAAACATCTCACCGTCGGCGTGTTGCGCCAGCGTGTTGTAAGCAAAGATAAACATAAATTGGATAAATATCCCTTTTGAGTCACTGTTGGTTCAAAACGTGGAGAAACAAGTTGTGCTTTTTGAATTTTTGGGAGCGTTCAGAAGCTTTGATTTAGGAGGCAGTCAGCCACATCCAAACTCCAATCTGCTCGTGACTCACATGGAAAATTCAAAGAATGTTCTTCCTGATAAGAGATCAATCATTTCTCCTGATGAGGTCAAGGCGGTCTTTCGCACACGAGAGTCGTGTTTACTGGCAAGCTGTCAAGATGCAGTTTTTTTTCTGGAGAGGAAGACAAAGCAATGAAAGGATAACTCTCTAAATCTTTTAGCTAAGAGGAACAGAAAAGACAAATGAACCTGGAAGGTTTCCTGTTTGGTCGCATTGTCCCAGGTGAGCCTTACGGTTAGAGTTAGAGGGTTTATTGAGTTTAAGTATTTTATCCTCACCTAGCAACGACTTGGATTTAAAGCGATAACACGGGTGATCAGGATTTATGTTCTACTAACATAACAACTTTTAGAAATTGTGGAGTTCTTATTTCATTCTTGTTGTCCAGCAGCCCAGAACAGGAATAAAACCTGTAACAAAAAGACCCAGAGAAACTCCTATTAGTTTATAAATTGTCAATTACTCTTGTTGTTGTTTTGTTTTTTTTCTTTTGCTTTTCTTCCGTTATTTACTTTGTTTTGTTTTGTTTGTATTTCCTCTAATTCATGTAAAGCATTTTGAAATGCCTTGTTGCTGAAAATGTACAATATAAAATTACTTTACCGAAATAGATTTTTTTTCCCCCTTTTCCTAGTAAATTAATTCATATTGAGTTCAAGTGATCCTTCATGTTTTAACATTAAATTTTGTGCATTGCTCTCGCTACATCTCGATTCTCTTCCATTGAATTAAAACATATCTAAAGAATCAAACACTGATTTTCTGGAAAAAATACACACAAGCAATAGGACTGGAAGTACTATTGTTGATCCGGAAAATATTCAAAACGCCTCGGTTTTATGTTCCGACCTCATTCCCAACAGTGTTAGTCTAATTCTACACACAAGTACTCCATTGTGACAATGTGGGGGGGAACAAAAATGTTTTGAGTGTTTTGCAGTTTCATTAAGAAGAGGGTAGTGAGTAGCGTGTACGTAAATATGATTGGCAGCGCTAAGACCCTCCTCCTGGGTCTGATTGGTTGTTTCTAGTTAGCACTGGGAGAAGGCAGAGGAGCTCAGTTTTGTTCACAGATTGTCTGTTTCATAGCAAATTATCAACTTTAATGTATATGTTTAAAAATGTATAAAAGTTACAAACTGCAGCTTTAAGTCCGATTGAATGAACATGTCTGACAGGCATCTGCCGTCCAACCTGATGAGAAGTAGTGCAAAGAAGAATGAACCAAATTGTCTAAATGAAACTGAGATCATTTTCAAAAAGGCTGTAATTATTGCCAAAGATGGCTCAACGAAGTATTAAACAAAGGTTGTAAATATATATTTTAAGGTTCTAGTCACCTTTATTTGATAGCGAATTGACAGGTTATGAGAGAAGGGCAGCAAAGGTTGCCAGGCCGGGAATCAAACCCACGACAGCCGCGTCGAAGACTAAGGTCTCCATAGCTGGGTTGTGCTTAACCCCTGCGCCACTACAGCACACCCAAATGTGATGTTTAATTAATTAATTTATTTATTTAATTTTGGTTTTCTCTTTCTAACCAGTTTGCAAACTGCTCTAGATTTTTTTTCCATTGTCATGGGGTGTTAGTGTGTAGAATTTTGAGGAAATAGATTCATTTAATAGAATTTGAAGTGAGGCTATAACATTACAAAAAATGTGAAAAAAACATGACGAACACTGAGTACTTTTCAGACGTACTTTATCTCTTTACCATATCATTTAGCGATGGTAACACTTACATCTTACACTCAAGCTTTAAATTTTAATATTCAGAATTTTGTACGTACAGCACAGGGACTCAGTTCTGGTCTTTCAATTTTGAGTTTCTCTTTTTTCTTCTTTTTGTTTTTGACTTTCTAACCTGCGGCAGATCCGGGTTGGGGCTCCTGCTCCCTTGGTGTGTTCATCTGTCTGGACTGCTCTGGAATCCATCGCAACATCCCCGAAATCTGCAAAGTCAAGTCCCTGAGGCTGTCCCACTGGGAGGACCAGGAGGTTCAGGTGAGAGGTCAAAGCCAGCAACTCCCAGGATCTCATCTGATACAATGTAGCTTTTTTTTAGAGGAGAAAAAGTATGTGAGAAAGTAAATGAGGAGGCAAATTTATGGAGGAAGAATAAGACATGTATCTATTTATGCTTAAAAAAAAAAAAAGACAAACTGTAGTTTTATTTTGATTGGCCCAACAAAATATTACCTCTGCTGCTCCAATTTTTTTTTCCCCAGTAAATGCTACAATGTTCTGTTCATGACTGCTTCCAGGATAAATATGTTCACAAAACTGCACTTAGGGCCTAATTTGTAAATTCTCCAAGTTTCCCAGCTGAGTCGGGATTTTCTTGTTTTTTTTATGAAGGCTTGTGGTTTCCTGTGTGGGGAGCCATTTTACAGATTTACAAAAAAAAAACAGTAACTGGTTACCAGTAGTTGTACTTTTATCTGTTGTACGAAGATGCGATAACAGTGAGTTTCCAGAAAGGGGAGAAAGCTACTCAGCTGAGTTGGAAGGCTAAAAGCTAGCTTGACAGTTAGCTAATTTGAACAGCTTAAAACTCAAAGGGAAAAGCAGCATAACTATATACAAAGTTATATTAGCAGATAATAGAGATTAAGTTTATCAACGTTGCCTTAGCTCATGTTGCTGTACCAACGTTACACTGCCTTTTAATAACCTATTACATTGAACGGATGCTAGCATTTTAAATGTCTAAAATTAGCTAAAACTTGGGTCTGTCTAGCTAGTAGTTAGCTTTGCTCTTCCCTCAGGGTTTTTCACTTTTGTTTGCTGGTTTTATAATTTATTTAGCAGAGGCAGTGTGTAAACACATGATTCTTCACAAAAATGTGTCAATTGGAGAATTACACCAGATTAAGCTCAAAGCTAGTTTTCATCTGTAGGTTGTGTGGCGGGTCATAACAACAGTGAAATACATTCAACTTGTGTTTATTCCATCTGTAGCTGTTCAAACCAAACACTTTTATCAGTTTATAACCATTTAGACAATTCTTCAATCTACCATTTAAATTAATTTGATCAGCTTACATTGGAAATAGTCAAGGTTTAATGTTGATTATGCTAATTTCCTGGTATTTTGCGTTCTGACTTTTTGGGAGAAATCAGGCATAATTTTAGAATATCTACGTCATTGCGAAATGAACTTAACTTTATGTCGGAACAGATCATTTTAATCACTTTAGCTTCCTTGGAAGGATGCATACGGTGGTGAGAGGGAAAGAAAGTTGCTAGTTACTTCTTGTGTGCTTTTGCTTTTTAGTTCTTCTCAATCTGGCCGTTTCAAGTTCACACTCGGGTAGCTTTGTGTCGTCAATGTTCAGGCATATTTTTCTTAAATTTTGCATGTTTTCAGGATCCCACTTGTCGTGTCATATATTTTCTATGAGAACTGCCCAGCAGGAAGAGAGGAGGCGTTTTGGAACTAGTTTTACACAAAAAGACAAAAAATATGTAGCAGTAAATATTTTTGGCAAAGGGAGAGCATGCCATGCAACTTAGATATTAAAGCTTTGTGTTGACTAACAGCTTCTGAATGTTCACACTAAAGTAAATGAAGTGAAAAAGATGAATTAAATCCTACTTTTATGCTCTCTTATGGTAATTTGATGGTTATTTGTTATGGCAAACAAAAAAACATAACCCTTTTGGTATGGTAAATAAAAAAAACAAACTTTAATGGACCAACAAAACCCACAGGACAATTATTATTTTCAGATTAAACCAGGACTTCAGAAATATGGTAACTGTGGCAGTATTATTGTAAAATAATTTTTTTTAAGCTTTACGTCATATTATAATGTTATTCCTTCATCAAAAACATATTTGGAGTTTTGCCTTAATTTTTCCATGCGTGTTGGACAATCTCTTTAGTCTCCCATGGCAACCATTCAGCTGTGCAAAACTCCTGGTTAGACTTAGCCCCGCCTTAAAGATGAGCTTCCGCATTACAGAGTTGCCCTGCCCTATGGCTTTCCCACTTGGCTCCTTCAGACTAGCCTGCTGCAATTAGCAAACAGCTTTTGGAACAGCACATCTGCTGAGTTCATTATAGGAGCTACTTCTCAGAGCAATGCTGGTAAAAATGTTGTTAAACGGTTAATAGAGGAGCCATGTTGCGATGACTTCCTGGAGGCGGAGTTTCAGAAAGAATAGGAGTTTTGAAAGAGACAGAGATTAAATTTCAAGATGTTAAATGTCAAAGTCAGCTTTCTTTTTTTGGTTCTAGTGGCCTTCATTTGACAGGAAAGATATGCAGCAAAGGTCAACAGGCTGGGAGTCGAACCAGCGACAGCCACGTCAAGGACTAAGGCCTCCGTATGTGGGTTGGTCTTAACCCCTGCGCCACCACGTCAACTTTCTTCTAAGTCATATTTGTTACATATAGCATATTTTAAACTAAAGGGAAGTGTGATATAAAATGGCAGCATATGGTCAGAAAACGCATAATACCGCCCTTTTAAAATCAGTTTCTAAGAAAATATATGTGGACATTTTAAAAGATGAATTCTATGCTTGTAGAAATGTACCGTACTTTAAGGTGGAATATATTCCAAAATGCCAGAATTTATTTTTGCCTAATGTGTCCTCCTGTTATTGTTCTGTTCATTCATTCGTCATTCGTACTTTAATATTGCCTTTTCTTTATATGCATGTTGTGTGTGTGTGTGTGTGTGTGTGTGTGATAGTTCATGGCTGAAAATGGAAATGAGCTAATGAAGGCAAAATATGAGGCGGAGGTTCCTGTCTACTACTACAAACCAACCCACAAGGACTGTCAGTGAGTAACCACAGCTCCACATGCCAACTATCAGAGCTTAAGTGACGCTATACAAAATGGAGGTGATCTTTGAATGTGTGGCTTATCATACATTCGCACATGTTTGTGAGTTTTATTGAGAGGTCAACCTCTCAATTGACCTCTGAAAGACCTTCAAGGTTAATATGACAAGGAAAGCATTGCATAACCTCAGCCCATTTACCGTTTGATCAGTTAGCTTTCTTAAGTGTGTGTCTTTCCATTTTGCTCGTGTTTGCTCAGGGTGCTGAGAGAGCAGTGGATCAGAGCGAAGTACGAGAGGAAAGAGTTCTCGAAACCTGGGAAGAGCTTGACGTACCAAACAGGTGAGCGCGCACAAACCCTCACATGAACTATAAAAATAAGAAGAAAAGCTGCCGCCCTTGAATAATCGCGTTTGCTTGCATCCTCCAGAAACGAGAGAGGGCACGTTGATGAAAAGGGGGCGGGACAACGGGCAGTTTCTGAGCAGGCGATTCGTGCTTTCCGAAAGAGAGGGCAATCTGAAGTACTACACCAAATATGACGTAAGCAGCAGTTGATCAGAATCCAGTTCGGTAAAATGACGGAAAACCTTAAAGCACATTCTGCTCTAGTCTGCACCCACTATCCAAATACCCCTAAATATAAAAGATTTTAAAGATAAGAAGTAGGCTCGCAAATGATTTCTGTATGATTTAGGGTTTGGTCTCTCATATTTACATATTCAGTTCAGCTGGCTAACTGGACTGAACTGACGGCAAAGACAGCAAAATGAGTATTTTCCTTCTCCGTTGTGTTTGTGCAAGTTCAGACAAGTTTACTGAGGAGTCTGTCTAAACTGTTCACCATCCAAAATAATTATTCTCAGAAGCTGGGAACAAATACTGCGCATAACGGACACAAAAACTAAAAAAACAGCCATTGTTTCCATAACAATAAGGACTTTGTGTGTTCCAGCTTATGATATATAGTTATCTGATGTCTATTAATACAAACAGCCTTTTGTGATCTGAGTATTTGACAAACACTTATCACTGCTGTGATGGCTGTAATCAGTCAACTGTCACAGATTGAAAAATCTTGATGCTCTGCACAGATAAAATTGTAATTATTAAGCACATTCATGTAGCCAATTTCTGCGTTTGCACAGTCCGTTAATAAAAGCATAAAAATGGTAAAAACATAAAAAGTAGAACAACGGCAGCCTCTGATTTTCTAAACCAGTGGTTGTAAAACTTTTGAAGTAACTGGGTAAGTGAATTACACGTTTTCCAAGTGTCACCATACTGACGAAAATCTGGAAACAGTCTTTTAACATGACTTGTAGTTTTTCAGTTTGCTCAAAAAGGCAAAAAACAAAAAAAAAAAAATACAACTGGGTTATTGGTTGAAGGATACAGTTTAATTTTGCTCCTTCTTACTTGGAATAACTCGAATGGACAAATGTTACAGATGCTTTGTGTTTAACTTGTGTTAAATAGCATTGAATCCTGTCACTGAGTAGATCGGTAAGGAAATCTCGCTGGTTTTCAAAATGGGATTTGAAACAGAGCAGCATAAATAATCACCAGCAGTTGTTTCTGTTTCATGAGCTGCATCACCACTGGGTGTAAAAGCCCCAGGATGAGGTGGCTTGAAATCGGCATATTTCGCAAAACTGAAAGGAAAACACTTCTTTCACATCACACGAGTCACGAGATCAACAACCGGATGTTACTACTGCTGGAAAAGACGAAGAGGTCAACAGGAAGTGGCAGGAGGAGGATGACGGCACATGATTTAAAAAAAAAAAGACTTATCATGTGAACAAACTTATTTATGTTTGATTTTAATTGAGTTTGTTTTTTAAAGGACGCTGCATAACTGCAAAATTGTGTTATTATTTGTTTTTTACATTAGCGTAATATCAGAAAGGATTTTGCGCACAGTTGTAAAGGAAACGCAGGCATTGACACGCAAGTTTGTTTGGGAAGTTCTCAAAGTTTTATCTGGAAAAGCAACGGTGCTTTAAAACTTTCTTCTGTTTTTTTTTTTTGCTTGTTACCAAATAGTTCAGCTCCACAGTTGACTGATCTATATTTAGCTTGAGCCGGGTCTGGTCCTGGTGCCACAGTTGGGCGCCATGGCAGCAGACTAGAGGGATTTGAGTAATTATACGATGGTCAGTTTGTAGCGACATTCGTCTGCCGTTTGCAACCAGCTAAGTACGCTTCGACTTAACCTCCACTTTCACTGCCTTCTGCCTCTCTCTTAGTCACATTTAAATAAAGCAACATTCAGCAAACTGTACTTAGAGTTTTAATAACCCCCTCCTGATTTGTTTAGGCTAAGGAGCCCAAAGCAGTGATTAAGGTGGACACCATCAATGCGACATTCCAGCCGGAAAAGATCGGAAATCCCAACGGCCTGCAGATCACCTACCTCAAGGACTACAGCACCCGGAATATCTTTGTGTATCACGACAGTGGCAAGGTGGGAATCACACACACTGAGTGTTTTTCTGTTTAGTAAAAAAAAAAAATTATATATATAAGATTTATTTTTTTTAAGGAATTTTACACTGGTCCATAGCGTTTCAGAATCTTATTTTTCTTTATGTTTAGGTGAAAAATAAGTTTCTGTGTAAGATTTTGTAGCTTAACTTATCAGCATTAAGTTAGCTTTGCTGCCCAGCTTTTTCTTAAACAAAAAAATATATATTTTAAAAGATTTATACAAAATGTAATTTTACAAAAAAAAAAAACAACTTTTGAGCATTTTGAGTCGATTCAGAAATGCCAGGACTAGGAATTGTGGTTCTCTGTGGAATCCATATTTTTTTTCTCTCCACCTCTATTGAACAATGTAAAGAATCATTTCAATTATTTGTCATCTGTCGAGATCGATGTGATGAATATGCTTTCTAACTATCTCGCCGGTGCTGTTGAGAAAGAGCCGATCGTTTATGCCAGTCTTTGCTTCCCGGTGGAATCCATTATCAGATGACATTCAAGCATCACATCTGTCATTCTCTGTCATCCAGAAACACAGTGGAGTATATTGAGCAGTCCCGTGTTTCTATGTGATTTATTTGCTGCCGTCTGTCACCCGGGACTGAGGAGTTTGCAGTAAAATCAGATCAGTGCCATTGCATTAGCAGCGATCTGCGGAGTTCTTTAGCTGATTTTCTACTTCGGAGAGGGTTATAGTGGAATAAAGTGGCACACCAAGCTTTCCTTTAACCCTTTTTTAAATCTGTGAGGTAGCGAGTTTGTGACAGCTTTAGTTGTAATTGCAGTTTTAGATATCAAAACCACTTAAGCTTGCCTGAAAAGATTTTTTATACATATATATATATAGATTAGTTCTAATTAATTTTAATCAACTTGCACTGATTATGTTAACCAGACTTTTTTTTGTGCTTGTTGTCTTTGTTTATATACAGTTAGGTGTGTCGCCAGAAGTTTTGCTCTACGATAAATTGCCCCATAAGTTATCGCGATAAACGATAATATTGTTGTTTTGAGACCATTTTCAAGTAATATAGTGGTGATGGCAAAGTAATGCAGGAGCACATTCTTAAATATAAACAAACATTAAGTGCTAATGAACATTTGACAGCGGAACTGGAAGATGCTTGAAATATGCAAAATAAACAAACAAAACAGAAACGACAAAGAAATTGAATTATGAAGTTTCTGTAAACAAAATAGTCTAAAAAGGACTAGTTGAGACCAAAGCAGCAGACTGAAGATATGTTTTGGTAGGAGGAGAGTAAACAGAAGAATGGTAAATTATGCAATTTATTGTCTCTTTACATCACTGATATAAGAGACAATCTACTAAGAAATAAAATCCAAAATTGCTCATTGTTGGCATATCCAGCCTAAGTACCATGTAATATGGGTCCATGGAGAATGTCATGCAAATTCTCCATGAAAAAAATGCCAAAATATTTAGTAACAAAATGTTGAGAGTGAGTTAAAATTAGTGGCGCATCATTAAATCTCCAGTGAATAAATCGCCCAGTTTCCTTAATTGCATGAAAACCCAATCTTCTCTACCTCCACAAAGGCATGGTGCCACAAAGTGTCCACAAAAATTCTCACATTTTGCCACAATTACAATAATAAAAATGTATTTCATTGGAATTTATGTCATACACCAATATGAAGTAGTGCATCACTGTAAAGCCAAGGGGGATAATGACTTTTAGTTTTTCAAACTTCCTTTTTTTAATTTGACACTTTTTAGTTTAAAACCTGGTGTAGTTGTGTTTACAGGCAACTTAATTATTTAACAGAGTCTATATGTGTGTAACTTTGCCCAGGAGTAAAGTTAAATCAGACGTTTGGTAAAGAAAATTATTGAACAGTCGGCGTCATGAGAACCAAGGAACACAGAAAAAAAAAAAGTTGTGGAGAAACTTAGCCGTGTCGAGTTATTGAACAAAGTTCCTGGCTTTAAACATTTCATAGAGACTCTTTTCAATCCTTTACCAGACAATCATAAGAGTGTGTCACAATTGGAAATATACAGAGATATATATACCAGAGGTGTTCACTTAAACTGACCGGCAAACCAAGACGAACTGTAATCATATGTTTGGTTTTAGGCCCAAAAGTTAAATACTATGTGTAAATGAATGCCTTAAAATGTTCATCCTTATTTATGTTTTCATTTCTCTGTTTGTTTGGGTTTTTTTTTCCAGGAAATTGTTGACTGGTTTAATTCGATCCGTTCCGTTCAGCTCCAGTATCTAAGAGTGGCCTTTCCGGGCTCGACTGATGCTGAGGTAGACGCATTAGCCTTTCCAAAAAGTAACTGCTCACTGTTGAGCTCACTGAAAGAAACGTCGTGGTTCTTTTTCAGCTCGTACCCAAACTTACTCGAAACTTTGTCAAAGAAGGATACATGGAAAAAACCGGCCCCAGAGTAAGTAAATCTACTGCTGCTTGCCTGCGCATGTCCACAGCTGCAACTGACTTATGACTTATTTATCTTACTTCACTGATTTACCCAGCACAACAAAAGCTTCTTACTATTCCCCCCCCAAAAAACGAAAAATCGATTTTCCTCATTTTATTTTCTCAAATTAGATTTTTCTTCAAAATTTTTTTCCCTCTAAATTTTTCCATTATTCTTTTGTTAGCTATAGAAAGCAGCCTGTTCTGTACTCCACAAGCAATCAGAATTGGTTTTTATTCTTATTTGTGGTCTATTTCTTATCTCTGTTACTGCAAGTAAACTGGAGGGTTCAGTTAAATTGTGTCCAATTTGCTATGCAGTCTCAGTGTGTCACACTGATCCTGTCTTCCTTTAGGATCAGCATTTAACGAGATAAACACATGTCTATGTCCCACTTTTATTCCAGCTCGTGGTCTCCTGCCCGTAATTGGAAAAAAAAAAAAAAGAAAAAACATGGCTAAAAGGTTAACTCAGCTGTCAATGTCTCTGGTATTTACCTGTCTGAGTGGATGGTAGACGGCTGAGCAAACCCCGCCGTATCAACTTTCCTCTATCGGAGGAAACGAAAGGCTTCCTTGTGAGAACTCGCTTAAATCTCGTCTCTCAAGTACAAACGCAGAAGGCGGACACGCACCGTGCAAATAAAGAGTCATTTGTAAGGATTTGTGTAAAGGCATGTACCAGAACCGGCACATGTCTGCGTTGGTTAAATCGGCCCAAACGTCTCGTGTCTTAGTTTAGTCAGAATTACCCAAATTATTACAGTAATACGTCAGGGATTTATTTGTTAATGTCTGCTAAATCAGAAGTTTACATCCATTTCCTCGGTGTTTGGAAACATTGACTTGGGTCAAACTTTTTGGGTTAGGGTCAGTAGGATTTTGAACTTTGACTTTGTTTTTCCTTAAGCTGCTTTGTAACCACTTTGGTTGTAAGCTTGGGGTCATTGTCCATGTGTCTGCTACTTACTGGTTGATGTCTTCAGATGTTGCTCCAATATTTCTACATAATGTTCTTTCCTCATCATCATGGCATCTATTTTCTGAAGTCCCTCCTCCAGCAAAACAACCCTAAAGCCTGATACTCCCAACCTCCTTACTTCACAGTTAAGACGCTGCAAGCATCCCCGTTTTTCCTCCAAATGTAACGGCCATCATTATGGCCAAAAATTTCCGCTTTAGTTTGGTCAGATCACAGGACAAAAAAATGAAGATATTTGTCACTGTGTTCATTTGTTAACCTGCTTTCTGGATTTTTTTTTTTTTTTTTTTAAATAAGGGCTTCTTCCTTTCAGCCCATTTCGGTGCAGAACACGTTTCACTACGGATGATGTTTTACCAGCTTCACCATCTTCACCAGGCCTCCGGCTTAAGTTCAGTTTGTACATTTCAGGCCAAAACTCATTCAGAATGATGATTTCCCATCATGTCTACACTTGTATTTAATTGTTCAAACAAAGGAACGCAGCAACTTCTATAAATTGTTCCAAAGGATGAATCAGACTTTCACATCTCTACAATTCTCTTCCTGATGTCTTGACTTTCGCATTATGTCAAAGAAAAAAGAACGCAGTGTGTTTTAAGGTGTGGCCTTAAAATACAACCACCTTTGTGACTCCAGTTAGCTCAAATGACTCAGTTAACCTATCAGAAGTTTCCAAAGTCATTTTCCCTCATTGTTTAAATCATCACTGTTTATGTGAACTTTTGCACTTCCAGACATTAATAAATGAACATCTGACATATTTTCTCTTATTATTGTAGCAGATAGAAATCATTTTGGTAACTCTAGCTGGCAGAAAACAAGAGGAGTTTGGTCTGATTTAACTCCAGACAATCAGGAAAAATAAATATACTTTTATTCTGTGTATGTATGCGACGTGGGCAGACGAAATGACTCGTTAACCTGCTGCTTTTTGAGTTGATTTAGTTACTTTTGATATGTTTTGGCACGAGCCCATGGGCAAAATGTGAGGAGAACAATCAATTTCTCGATATTTAGAGATGTTCTCCGAAAGAACTCCAGTGGAAAGCCTTTACCAATATCACCAATCATCAATTGACGGTTTGACAGACAGAACTGAGAGTTCTGGGACTCTTCTTTTCTCTTTTCTAAACCAGCCAGCACATTCTGGAAACGAACCAGAGCACGGCATTAAAATACACAGACAGCGCTATCGATGTGAGCACAATGCCTTACTGATTCTAATTCTGGTTTTGTTTCCCCGTTCGTAGCAAACAGAAGGCTTCAAGAAGCGCTGGTTCACACTGGATCAGAGACGGCTGATGTACTTCAAAGATCCACTGGTATGAGACTCTGTTCACACACACGACAGTTCATCTGCAGCCAAAAGTCGTAGAAAGTGACGAGTTTCAATCTTTCAATTTTTTTTTATCTCGCAAAAGTAATTTCGGACGATTCTTTTATGTTTTATAACAGGACTTTAAGAACAGCATTCAAAATTTTGAATATACCGAGCTGAGGTGAAGTCATGTTGCACTGTGGTTAACCAGTGGCTAGAAAACGGGATTTGATGATTCCATGATTTGAACCTGTTCAGTAACCAGGTTTCTGTAGTTTTCACAACACTGAGTGAAAATCAATTAAAAAATATATATTTTAATTCGGTTTTGGGAAAAATGTTCAGAAACCCGTAGTCAAAACTACGAGTGGGCTTAAAGTTTTTAGGGATTAAAGTTTTATCACTACATTCTGCTGAGCTACTGTGATAATGATAAAAGTGAAAATATGAACTGTTTCCTACATCTTTTTTTTAGGCAACTGTGACTGTATGTCACAGCAAGCATAGACCCACAAACACAATAAATGCTCTTGGAAAATGTTCCCATTTGTAACATGCTTCTTTAGGACATCAGTCACGTAAAAAAAGTGGGATTTTTGTCACCAATATGAACACGGTAACTTTATTTAAGAACATTTTGGGAGAGTTTAAAACATCGTCAATTGGAATTTATCTTGACAATGATAAATCAAAATTATTTTCTGAAACAAATTATCACGATAAGTGATACGATAAATTCCCACACCTAGTCAGAACAAATTCAACATGGTTAAAAGATGGTTTAAAATGTTGGCATTTTACAGTGGTGTGTAAACGTGATTCCTTCCTGATTTCCTTTTATTTATTTATTTATTTTTTTGAATGTCACTTTTCAGTGTCTCATAGCAATAACCAATTTTCAAGACAATTCCAGTTAATACCAGTTAGTTTGTCTTATTTAAAGTGCATTAAGACATTTACACTAGAAACTAAACAAGGTTTGAAGTTTTGCAGCATATTTTCTGCTTTTGTCATAATGAAGGTATGGTTATAAAATAAAACTAAGAATACGTTTCTACTATATTCACTCTCATTGTGTGAATATCCAACCAGGTACATCAAAAATAAAATTGATTCATTAACAAAATAAGAAAAATAAACAGTAGGATGCTAAAAACAGCTTACCGGAGATGACTAAAACAAAATGTTTTCTGTAACGTTTGCCCCTTTCTTCTGTTTTGCCTGTGTTTGAAGGATGCCTTCGCTAAAGGTGAGGTATTCCTGGGGAACTATGACAACCATTACAGCGCTTCTGCCGGCTTACCGCCAGGGACCCACTGCAACGGCGCTTGGCAATATGGCATCACTATAGAAACACCTGAGCGCTCCTTCCTGTTTACGTGCGAGACGGAGAGTGACCAACAGGATTGGCTGAAGCACTTCAAGAACGTCATGAACAGTCAGATGTCCCCTCAGGATTTCACAAGTGAGGATTCAGACTTGTCTAATGCCTTTTAAAAGTGATTTCATTAGCTGCAAGGAGGCTTGCATTAACTTTGGATTTTTGTTTGTGTTCAAAGTGGAGGCCTTGTTAAAGCACCGACACTGACAGGCCAGAGGCCGTTTCTGCCCTCAACACTCACCATCAGTCTGACAGGCCCAACACCAACCCTGCTACTCACAAACTGGAGCACGTCGCATTATCCCAAAAATGTGGACTTCTGGATTTGAAAGTGAGAACAAATTTACCAAAGCATTGTCTGATAGGGTTAACTGTGCTCTAATTTTGATAACGCTTTTTTTTTTTTTATTGACTCTTGTATTATGAAAGCCTCTTACCAGAGAACAAAGTTAATTACGTGTCCAGAGTGAGTCACAAAGACACGTTTTCTATCTTTATTTCTTGTGGCTTATGGCTAATGGTGAGTAATATAATAATAACATGCAACAATAAACTGTTGTGTGAAATTTTTACACTTGTAATTAATTTAATCCATATAAGTATATTCTACCTAGCTATCTCTCTCTATCCATCTGTCTATCTAGCTACAAAGCAAGCTAGTTATTTTGGTAGCTGACTAGCTAAAAAAACTAGCTATTCTTTCAGCTAGCTGACTATTTTTCTAGCTAGCTATTTGTCTGGCTAAATAGATATTTTTCTAGCTGGCTAGCTTAAATTATGTGATGGTAAAAGATGCTTTTTTCCTATTGTGTCAGCTATTTCTGCCCAAGTATTTATGTTTTGAATTTGTAGTTTCTTTTTTACTGTTCGTAAGGTTTTAGGTATATGCACGGTTGGGGAAACACTATGGTCAAAGCTTTATGAATACCTGAATGTTGGAGCTTTTTCTAGCTGCTGTGGTTACAAGGCTTGGTATTCTGTACAGTAAATTACAGAAAAATAAGATTTCTTTTTTTTTTTTTTTTTTTTGCAATGTTCCTATGGGTCAAAATGTTGTCATTTATCAAAGAAGAATTTAAAAAAACAACAGTCAAATTATTAGCAGAATTTTAATTTTCTAGTTATATATACCTTTTTTTTTTTGATTACATCTCCCAAAAAATCAGATTTTCTGTTACTATTTTTTTTTTATTCAAAAAGACATATGCATACTTTTGATAGTATTCGTACAAAAAAAGTACATATGGAAGCCAATTTAAAAATGTATTTTGAGCAAAGTGCTGAAAACAATTCCAGCAGTTGTATGACTTAGCAGCACCTCCTTGTGGTACAACACTTCATTAAAACTAAAAATGTTTATGTAACACGCTAAAATGAAACCCCACCCTCTAAAATCCTAACTTTAGGATTTTATTTTATGATCAATCTGTTGTTTAAAGTTCAAAAACATTTAAAGCCCAATCTCAAGTTTACAAAATATGTACAACTAGAAATTGATGAAGATGTACCATCTTTTTACCACGGCTGTTACTGTTTGCCTTTTCGTTTTGTGATTTCTCTGTATTTTCAAAATGTACTCATCTCAGTTTAATTTCTATTAGAAGTATTTTCTTGACTCACAATTGCTGACCTGCAAAAACATTTTGACTAATAAAAATCTGATTTCTCAAAAAAAAAAAAAAAAGATATAATCTGTGTATTATCTGTGCTTTTAAATTCACAAAAAAAAAACAGCTCAAGATTTAAAAAGTAACTGAATCCCAAATTAACTTTTTTGCAGATGAACTGAATAAATTGGGCCCCTATTGTTCTTGAACATACTTACCAATTTTCTTTCAACTGATGATGACAATTTGGGTTAGCTGACTGAAACTTTAACACAAATGTGTGTCCTAACATGACAAAGACAAAAACTTTAAACCTACTGATATTGTTTGAGATATATTAATCCACAAGTGGAGCCCATGTAAAGAAATGAACCAGTTTAAATAACCTCTTCGATATCTGTCAAGAATATTGGTCAAATGTGTATCTGAAATTATGCTTGAAGTTTGTGAATGGCTTCAGAAATGTCACGCTTTTCTCCACAACTTGCTAAAAGACCTCAAATTTAACCAAACTTTAATGAGTGCAGATGTGCATATCTGAAATTGTGTGGATTAGAGAGAAGTGAATACTGATTCAAACATCAGCGCTTCATTAAAAGCCCCCAAAAATGACACCTTTTCAATTTTACAGACACTTTGATGGGAGTATATAAACTCTGCCATTATAAAGTAGTTGCTGACAGTTGCCCCTGCCAACAGTTTGTGGTGTCTAAATCCACACCTTGGTGTTTTTGAGACATTAGGCTGAGGCCAGGGAGGAATGTCACATAAATCAATCGGCCTGTGCCAGTTTTTCACCCTGGTGAGAAAGAGGGAGGACGGATTTGAAAAGGGAGACAAGAGAACTGCAACCAAGAAAACTTCAAAGGGGAAGCTGGATTTTCGGAGGCGAGGAGAAACGGATGGTTCGTCTTCCACCACAGGAAACCAAGTAAATAAACAAGACCAGCAGGAAATCATCATGGCTTGTGTGGAAATGAAGGATTTTTACCACGATGTCTCGAATGGCAACCTCGGCAAAGAAGCCTAGAGAGACAAGGAGATAAGTTTTGACTCTGACTGGATGCATGACGATTGCTTGTATTACCTAACTTGGAGCCTTCAAGACAAGTGAAACGAGTGGGAGTTATTAGAATTAAAAATTATGTAAAAGTGGAGAAGGGATCTTTTTTCTCCTCTCTGTTGTAGAAACTGCTCCCGAGATATTAGCAACTGGAGTCCTCTCAAAAACAGCTCAATACTCGCCATCAAACGCTTTCGGCACAGTTTGTCCATTTGACGGGCTGAGACTTCCCTACTGCTCACAAAAATCTCATGTTGGTTCTACTTTAACCCAGACCCAGCAGGAGAAATCCCTGCTGTCTGGAAGTGAGAACATTGCTTTTTATTTTGAGGTGTCTTTGAAATCCCACGATTGCGAGCATAAATAAATTGCCAGCAGTTTTCAGACTCAGTTTGTGTAAGTATTGAATTTGCTCTGTACAGTACTATCTTTTCCATAACACTTATTGCCATTATTTTCTGTTTTCTCTTTGGTCAAAGACTTGTTTCAAACAGCCTAAGCTGTCAAGAATGTTTGATTTGCACTTGGATTGATTAGATGTTCTCATAAAGTCAGACAGAGAGCCTGTCCGCTTTAATTTCTGATCTATACATCTGCAATGAACCGCACCCTCAATGCCACCATCACTTCTGAGACGGGACCTGGTCTGACCCCGGGGTCTGAAGATGGAACCTCTCTGTTTGGTGGTAGTGCTGCTGGAGCCAGTGGAGGTCTGTGGGTGACGTCTCTACTCGGTGCCATGCTTTTGGTCATGTGCGCCGTAGGACTGGCGGGCAACATTTACACGCTCGTCGTAACGCGCTCAGCCGCTTTGTGCCGGATGGGGTCCATGTACGTCTACATCATCAACTTGGCCCTGGCCGACCTGCTCTACCTCTCCACCATCCCCTTTGTTGTCTGCACCTACTTTGCCCATGACTGGCTGTTCGGCGAGGCTGGCTGCCGCATCCTCCTGAGTCTCGATCTCCTCACCATGCATGCCAGCGTCTTCATTTTGGTTGCGATGAGCTTAGAACGTTACCGTGCCGTTGCCAAGCCCTTCAGTGCCCAGAGATCCTCGTCTCGGAACCGACGACTCACCGCAGGAGTTATTTGGGGGTTGGCGTTCACTCTAACGCTTCCCATGATGGTGATGATACAGCTCAGGGAGGCCAAGCCTACTGCGTACGGCCTTGTGAAGAGAATCTGCTACCCCACCTGGACGCCAGAAGCTTTCAAGGCTTACCTTACAGTACTGTTTTTCACAAGTGTCTTAGTCCCTGGACTGATAATCGTTGGACTGTATGCTGGGCTAGCAAGGCGCTACTGGACAGTGCAGGCTAGCTTAGGGGGTAGCAGCCACTCAGCCCGGAGGAAAGGACTCAAACAAAAAGTGCTGGCTATGATATTAAGTATCATAGTAGCCTATTGGGCGTGTTTCCTACCGTTTTGGGGATGGCAGCTAGCTAAACTTTTCTCCCCGGATTCCCTCAAAGCTTTGTCTGCAGCCGCTCACAAATACATCAATTTCTTTGTCACATGTCTTACCTATGGAAACAGCTGCATCAATCCCTTTCTTTACACTCTCTTGACCCGAAACTACAAAGATTATTTGGCTCAGAAAGGTCCGTCTGGGGGATCTAGCAAGGTTGATCTTGGGACAGCTGTGTCAACACCTCTTCAGGAACTCTAATGGATCACCGTATATTCAGGCAATGGAATGTCCTCGACTCATCGGCCATGATCCAACAGTATAAAGCTGGACAAAGAGACATTGTTCAACTGCACATAGACACTTTGAAGGTGTGTTTACTCTCCATTGCTCCAGTTGGAGTTACCCAAGTAATTTCAGTCACCAACTCGGTTTCTGCAATTGTTCAAGACAAAAAAACTGGTGTGAAGTATGTGAAGAGGTCCGACTCTTACGGAGCCCCCTTTAAGGTATGGGGGATTTTTTTTGGGCTTCCCATCCCTTCTAAGACATAAACAGAAACTTTCAGTATGAAGAAAAGAAGGGGGGAGGAGAGGATATATCCACACTATTTGGACTATTTTTGAGTTGTTTTCACGGGGTAATAAAGTCATCTGAGAGTTTTAATTGTGCTTCTTTTATTGTTGGTAGACTAAATGGCTAATAAAGGGTCATTTCATGTGCAGTCCTTTCTCAACCTTTCTCAAGCAAAAAAAGAACATGGTGTAATAGATCTTTTTTCAAATAGTTTTTTTTTGCATCAAAGAGTTAAGAATATATAAACCCATTTTCATTGAGGGTCTTTAAATGTGAAATTTTAAGTTGACATTTGTTACTGTATGTAAAATGTACCAGGATGTATTTGCTAATTTATTGCAAGGAAATGCAATACTTTTGTGTGGTAATTTCCCATGTCCCTTAGGGGGCTCCGTAGATTATTATCCTTCTTCTTCTTTGAATAAAATATTTTGTGTGCATCTGGAGGAAACCTGCCATCAAGTTAAGCTACATTTGTAAATAAATGCCTGTGATGGAAAATGCTGGTACATTTTTGGATAGCCCAGCACATATGGGTGTTTGGTGGCATCGTGTCAAACTGTAGTTCCTCTGAAGGAAAAGAGTATTACAAATCCTACCACTGAATTTGTTTAATGCAGAGATTTTAGTCCTGTTTTGATTGTAATCAGAGGGTTAGAATTTTTTCCTTTTCCTGTCTCTAAATTGGTTGACACTGTGTTAAACAAAGTTCTTAACTTGTAAATGAGGTTTCCTGTCCACACAGCGAATGTGGTTCAATAGTGTTACATTCCTCAGCTTCTCTGCAGCGCTTCTTTTGAGTCCCGCTGCAAATTGTTTCTGACAGAGTGCCTCATCTAACACTTGTCCCTTCTTTCACATTACCAAGTTTCACACCTCCCTGTGTATAATTCCCCAAATTATGTTTTTTTCTAAAGATGACACAAAATGAAATGGAGCTCATTTCTCAATTTTCTGCTTTTTCTTACCAATTTGTTTTTTTTTTTTTTTTTATGTTGACAGCTAACGTTGGGAGCTGTCTAATCAATATCAGCAGAGATTATACTACTGAGCAGGGTTTTTATTATGCATTTCTTTCAAGGTTGTCAGCAGATTTATCTGCCTATACCTTGTAAGTATGTCAGATATCCTTTGAATTTTGTGGACAACTGTGATTAGATGACCTGTAATATATATTACCATATACTTTAATTTTAGTGAAGCAAAAAGAGAATCAAATTTGTCCCTTTTCAGCTTTTATTGAAGAGACCAGGCGATTTATTGACGAGCAGTAAGAGCAAAAGCGGTGACATAAGATATGATCTGGCGCCATCTGCAGGCCTTTTCTCGACATTGCAACACAGTGGTTTTTCAGCAAGCAGTCGGAACAGTGGCCGGGTTCAGCGACTCTGAAACGGACCATTTCTCCATCCGGCAGATCAGAAGATGTTGAGAGGAGTTCATCCCCTACTTGATCTTCATCCCCACGATCCTCGCGCCGCCAGAGACGTCGAAGGACTTGTACTTGACGTCTCCCAGACGGTTGGGGAAGTTCATCATGCTGCCGTCGGGAAGTTTGATGTAAAACTGCTCCATGTTGAAGTTGATGTAAAACTGCCAAGCGTGAGAAAAGAAGGGAAGCACATGCATTAAGTTCTCAGTTGAAAATCTGACCTGTGCAGCAGAAACACTAAACAACAAGAACGCGTGTTAAAGAACGACTAAAGCAGCATGTTCAACAGAGTTATTGTCCAATAATAATGGAGATTTTGAGTTTTATGGCCCCATATTCTCCTTTAGAGCAGTGCTCCAAACTAGACCTTACACCCACTTGTAGAAATGTGCAATAATAATTATAATGATTGGAATAGATTTTTCCAATTATTTAATAATTGGGTAAAATGAAACTCATGAATAGTTTTGGGTCATTACACCACCAAAAAAAAAAAAAAAAGAAATGGGAAAAAAAGTTCAGCTTCTTTGTTTTACCTTTTCTTTATATGCTTTAACATGGAGAAAAGAGCCTGGAAATATCGAATGTTTCTGTAATCATGTTTAAGGACTAATTTGTTTTGGTTCCAACTATTTTACGTCTCATTTGTCTTATTCAGTCGTCTGTTATCCTATAAATTATTATATCAAGGTCTATTGTAGCTGCTGAGGCTGAGACTTCATAAATGTTGCTCCATACAGACGCAACAACTAGGAATCTGATGTTTGGAATTACAATTTCCCCAAATCAGTTCACTAAGTATTCAATAATATAAACAATGAATGGCCTTTATGTTCTGTTTTAATGTAGAAATTTCTTCACCTTCATACGGTCTCTGAATTACCATGTGGTCTTTGAGTTCTGTTGAAGTCTACAAATGTGACCTATTTGCTCTAGAAACTAGATCAAAAATACAAAAAAACGATTTTGCGTTTTTGCAGTTTGTGTGCGTCTAAGTCTGATGGCTCGCTTTGGAAAGGAAAACTTGAATTGCCGTATCTTTTGCAAAAGACGATTCCACAAACACACCTTGCATTCCTCCCCTCGCACAAATGGGAAGTTCATGCTTCGCTCCTCTTCACCCCAGTTACCCCCAGACAAGGAATTGCAGACAATGATGTTCTCCCCGAAGCGGGGGTTGAAGTGCATCGCGATGTTCTCCGAATCGTGACCGATGTTGAGTGCAAATCTGCGGCGGAAGCAGGAACAGGTAAGAAGAGAGCAAAGAAACGGGAAGAAGCTTGTATTCCACCGCGCTACTTCCTCTTGGTGAAAATTTAACTGAAATCTGTATTTTAAAGCAGATAAAGACACTTGTACTTAATAAAAAAACAAGAAGCATTTGCATACCCCTCGCAGTCATCGTTGGGTTTGACTCGGACTTTAAACTCCTGCCCTTCCTTGAATGACATGTCCTTGACTTTCTGTTAAAAGATTGTGTGAATGTAGTTTACCAAGGCAAACACTGAATTCATACTTAACACAGATTAAAAAAAGAAAAGAAAAAGTCATTTAAAAAAATTATATTTAGGAAAAAATTGAATTCTTCACACAAAAAAGTTGCCTTGCAAGAGAAGCAGATGCATTCATGAGCAGTATCATGTCACAACCAGGTAAATGATGAAATGATGATGGTTTGTATAGCATTTTATGTGTGTGGGTGTGGAATGGGGAAGGGTGTGTGTGTGTGTGAGAGAGAGAGAGAAAGTCACGTTGTTAAATTCAGAATCAATAATGAGAAGCTTTTCTTATATCAGCAGTTGATGATCAACTAGGATTAAAACAATGTATGGTTGTAAAAGAGTCAAAAGAGGAAGCTGCTCTATGTATTCAAAGACATGTGGGCATCATGTTGATGTAGCAAAATCATGTCAGAACCCCCCCACCCCACACACACACACACGCCTAACAACTCACCAAAATGCTACAATCTGCAGCATATGTTGCAGATATATCTGTAAATTCATATATTCTGCCTCTGTGTATTTGTGTACAAGGACAGAAAATGGAAATGAGTTTTTTTTTAATGTATTTATTTAAAAGCAAATGAGCTGTTTCTTATTCCAGGCTTGTGCTTGAGAAAGTCACTCTGACTTTCCAGGGATTTTCCTTCAGTTCTGCAAAGTTGTTTATCTTGTTAATAAAGCTATAAATCCCATTCACGTTTGTGCTTCCTATCTATGTGCTGAGTTTAAACATGAACTTCAACATTCTGCCCCCCCTTATATCTATGTCGCCACACACACAGTCGTCTCCTTTTTATACAACCCCCAGACTCCCAGGCAGATAAGTTTGGTTTATCATTGACTTGACACAGAAGGTGCTGGAAAAACAGTCAGTGGACTGGATTTTATTGATCCCTGTGAGGAAGTTAATTATTTAGATCTCCTACAAGATTACACGTCTTTCCCTCCCTGAACACATTTTAAATTATAACTTGTAAAAGTTGCAGTGCGCTGCACTTTACCGAAGATGTTATAATATTATCGTCATCAAGAACTAGCAGCTGACGCTTGCTGAGAAGCAACTGGTCAGTCCTCGTTAAATTTAATATATGATTGCAAAATGAAAATTGAGTCTTCCTATGTATTTTGGAGAGGTCAAACATCTGATGTTCCTCTGTCAGAATTTCACCTGCCTATTAAAAGAAAAATGCTTAAATCATTCACTGCAAACTAAAGACTAAATTCATGTAAATCAACCTTTTAATATATCATAAAAACAATGTTGAGTATTCAAAGTCAGTCATGTAGGAAAATGTTTATGCCATGGTCACTGGTTGTGTTAACCAAATATTATCCTCTTTTTTTTTAACGGTGCATGAATAAATTTGTCCTCCGTCATTTTGACAGATTACACACATCTGACCACACAGAGGAGTACATATATATATATATATATAGATAGATATATATTTATATATATATATATATAATATATTAAATATATATATAGAATATATATATATATATTATATATATCTATATATATATACCCAAATAAATAAGGCTGTAAAATCTAGGCTCGTTTATAACGGAACATATATATAAAATATATATCTATATATATATATAATATATATAAATATATATAATATATATAATATAATAATAGTATAATAATAGATAGATAGATAGATAGATAGATAGATAGATAGATAGATAGATAGATAGATAGATAGATAGATAGATAGATAGATAGATAGATAGATAGATAGATATGTATCCAATGCATTGGGATGCATTCTCCAGGGCAATAGTGTGAACGTTCATGAAACTCATGGATACAAGTTAAAATCCAAAACAAAAATCCAAAATAACACACAAAACATGATAAATTCAGTTTTTTTTCCATTTTTTGGCCGACCTCTGATCAATTTCAAAACTTCAGAGAAAAAGTTACATTTACTCGGTTTGACGATCACAGGATGTGCAATATCTGTTCAGCTAGTTAAATATTAATTAAACAAAATGAAACGCAAATGAATATAGTTACTCTAAAAATTGGTGGGTAAAAACAGATTATGACAGATTTTTTTTAATTTTTTTTATCGAAAATGACGGACAACGAAAAGGCCCTGAGTCACTTCTGGCCCTGAATGAAGCCGTTCTAAACACTACTCACCATCTTGGCGGTCTTCACGAGCTTGTCCCTCGAGTGAGAACATTCTGCTCGCTGGTTAATGCTTTATTTCATCCTCGTGACGTCGCGGAGTTGGGGCGGGGGGCGGGGGTGAGGAATGAGCTAATCGGATGTGGAGCAGTAGTTGCAGTTTACTATTACCGTACAAGTTCAAAGAGTTAGAATGTTTTAGGCGCGTGTGGGTTTCATGAGATGCGTTGGGATACATTCTCCCAGGGTTACCAACTCTTTCTTTACATCTCACTCACTCTGCCCAGATAAACTTCACTAAAAATGATCAAAGTCCCTGGACTTAAAAACGAGAACACTTTCTCCACTGGCTTTCTTTCTCTTCCAACATTTTATTTTGTTGAAAGGAAGCTATAAATGTACTCTTTGTAAGTACCAAAATGCCTCTCTAAAACACATAGGAAGACCAAAATGCCTGTGTTTTGCTGAGATCTACACTTTCCAGCTATTTTGCCAATGCAATGTTTGGCATTGCATTGGCAATGACTCAAATGAGTCTGAGCAAAATGATCATCACAGAAGCAAGATGGCTGTTGAACATTTGCTCATCAAACAGGTGATTATTGCTTCCCATATGAGCTAAGAAGAGCTCCAATATTATGTATATTTGTTATATTTATTTTCATATAAAATATGATTAGCTGATCATGTAGCTAACTTTTCAAGCTGTCAACTTAAAATCAATTTTCATCATGCTGATTTTGTTCAAATTTCAGTCAATAAAAATATGTCAATATGGGTCATGTCATCAGGGTGCAATAACCCATTGCTTTTATGACTTGCACCATCTGGACCCTGGTCTCGCTCCAAGTTTCACCCGGAAGTTGACAACCCTGATTAACCTTAGAACAATTTCAGTGGCAGTAAAACGATAATACATGTCATATTTCATTGTCAGCGACATGCATTTGAATTGCACTGAAACCGAATCGTCCTTTAGAACTGGACAACAACCACGATAATTTACATGATTTAATTTATTTAGTTATCGCTCATTGTCAGTACGGTACATCATTGTGCCATATTGTACCGTGTAGAGCTGTCTACGTGTCATGGACTTGAGTTTTAGGGAGATATAATTTTAGTTTCGAGGTCACGCCCACTCCGGTGGGTGCGGTTTGTATCTCATGATGCATTCATTTGCAATGACAGATTTCACACATCATTTTCTAGACACTGAATGATTAATGTTCCCCAATTTTTTAAAAACATTTTAAAAGATATTTCCTCGCCTAGTTCTTTGTTTTTCTGAAGGAGATGTTGTGACATTTTTAACGTAACGCATGCTCACTTTATTTGAAGAATCTTCCATTTTGAATTAAGTTGGAAGTTGCGTTTTTTGATAGTTATTTCAATTCAAAGACCACATCTAATTGGTGTCTAATTGATTTGAAAATAATTAATGTAATATCTTCAAGTGGCAATTAAATTGGGATTATGTTACAAGACGTTTATTCGTAGATATAAGCACAAGTTCGTACGTTTAACTTTTATCAAAGAAGTGTAGGAAAAAATGTCTTCTTTCCGCGTTCCTCGAATGCAACATAGTCTACTTGTTTAATGACGTAACGTTACATAGCCAATCCCTTGCCGTTGCTTTCGTTGTGGGCGGGACAAACATTGTGAGCCCATAAATCTAAGCCAAATAGAGTAAACAACAAAGTTAGCCGATCTGCTAGCTTTTATTGACTGGTATGTTTTGAACTCATTGCCACATTAACGACCTATTGTTGTAAATGCAAAATTAAAAGTATAAGAGCACGGACATGTGAAGGTTTATGTTCGTCTGTTTTGATCGAGTATAGAGTTGTTTTCTCACTTCCCAAGTTCGGCTTTTGGTTAGCGTTAGCTCGGTCTACCTGGTACTCAGCCTAACTTTTGTGTTTACTACTCGCTAACTTTTACTATTCATCCCCAGTCAGGAACAGCTGAGGAACAGTGTGAGATTAATTAATTCCGGTTATCTTTACGCTGTTTGCTTTTAGATATGGCATCAGCTGCGACATGTCCAGGATCAACACCTCCAGAGTCCATCGTACCAGCTTGTATGTTCGCACCGGACCGGGGGTATGCTGATGATGCATCCTGTGGAGAAGACTTTGAGGAAGGCGAAGGGACAAATGGGCAGTCTGTGGATGACCTGGACTTGAGCAAAAAGGTGAGACTCGTTGTAATCTTCGAGGGGGAAAAAATAAAAAATGAGAGAAGCTGATAGCTTCAAATCAAATGCCAGAGCAGTGATAATAAATCTTCACATGTTCCTAAAAACATGAGTCGAAAGTGCAGAATTTCAAGACATCCCTTCACGGTTGATATTGAATGAAATCATTAGGGAACGAGGGAACCTTTAAAGAATGAAATGTTTGATGTGGTTTGCTGATGGGATGTTTCTGTCTCTCATTTTTTCAGCTGGTTCTTGTGAGCCCAACAGGAGAACAGTACGATTCATTACTGCGGCAGCTAAAAGAGCGGATAGAAGAGGGATGTGGAGAGACGATCTATGTGGTCGGGATGGGCTCAGGTAGTATGGATGATTTTATTAAAGTTGTGTTCAAGCAATTAAGAACCACAGTTTCCAAACAGATGTTACCATCTGCTAGAGCAAACGTACAGCTGGTATCAGTCAATAAAAACAAAAACATTACGCAGATTTTTCTGTTGGTTATTGTAATTTTTTTGTTCCTTTTCTTTCAACATCTTTTCTGTCTCTCTCTATTTAATATCCAGCTCATCATTAGCTGACTAAAATTCTCTTAATATCTGGTGATAGCAAAAGCAACCCTACATGGCTAATCATATCTGTTTGTTGTATGGCTTTCACTCTAAAACTGCCTCTTTCCCCCCCACACACACGTTTGCGCAGCTGTCTTTGCGGGGACTTTCCATTGACTTCCATTCATTTCTACAGCCTTACCCTTACCCTTATCCTAACCCTAACCATTACATACCTAACCCTAACCCTAAACCAAAACTCAATTCACACCTTAGTCCTAAACCTGACCCCTGACCCAAAAACAGCGTTTCCCCTTGTGGGGACCAGGCCTCAGTCCCCGCAGGGAGCAGTGGGTCCCCACAACGTAGCATGGAAAATGGTCCCCACAAGGTATTAGAAACAAACGCACACGCTCGCGCGCACACACACACACAGACAGAGAAACAGAAACACGAGAGCCTTTTGTTGGCAGCCAGACTTCTTTTTGCCCGTTACAGCAGCATGCCTGACCTATGTGGCATTCTGGACGGGGTGTGTGGGTGGGGCCTGTAGTGCGTATGTTAAAGGGTGTGTTTTGTCAGTGCTTTGCAGAGCGACTGCCACTCGTTCAGAAAAGCACACGTCGATGTTCACGGCTCTTATTCTGCCCAGGTTACCAGCCGACCTGAGTAAATGTCTTCTCATTTCTCAGAGTAACGCCGCTTTTCTTGTTTGTGATTGGACAGCAGCAAGCCGCAGCTGCATAAAGCACGATGGAAGTTGAGCTGACTCTTTCTTGGAAAAGTATTCCATTGAAGTGAATGCACCTCTTTTGTATTTACAAGTTCAGAGACACATAAATTCACCAAGTGTTCTTAGTCGAGATTATTGTGCAAATAAAGTCATACACTTGAAATAAGACAAAACTAACTTACAAGTAGCTTTACAGTTAGATTTAGGAGTTTGGTTTAAGCAAAGAATTTCTTGGTATTTATAAAAATATACTTGTTGCTCTGAAAGGTTATTTTACTTATGATAAGACTGTTTCCTCTTGTACTTTTCCATAAATATTAAGGAATTATTGACTTAAAACAAGCTCCTGTCATACTGAAGAGTTACTTATGAGTTATTTTTGACTTGTTAAAGTGTACGCAGATATTTTCACAAGAAAGTAGACTAAAAATACTTGGTCAATACTTTATGGTTTTCTTTGTCTGTTTGAAGGTAATACGCTACAATTAAGTCGTTTCAGGGGGTTGTTTAGGGTCACGGTAATTGAAGTTTTCAAATCTCTATACTGACATCCCCATAAATCTTTCGTTCCACCATTTTGTAGGTTTTACGTCTTTCAGTTGGGCTTTGCCCTCTCTCACAGGACCGTCACTGCTTCAGTCCCACTGTCCAGTAAGCGCCGTCTCGTCGCTTTCTGTGCAGATGGAGGCGATTACGGTCTGGACGAGAAGGACATGGAGGCGTCGGTGGCCACGGTGCGGTCGCTGTGCGAGCAGATCGAGGCTGACCTGATCCTGCTGAGGGAGAGGACGGAAAGCGGCGGGAAGATTCGAGACTACCTCATCCGCCGGCGAGTCGGGGAGCAGGATTTCCTGGAAGTGAGGTATGAATTATTCTAGGATTCTAGGAACGGGCCTTGTAACGTAAATGGGTGATGAAGTCGAGGAAGATTTGTCCAGACATTGTAAAGTTTGTTCTGAATGTGCTACTTTTTCTCATCTGCTACTGCAAATGAAAAGCTTTTGTGAAATATTCATGACTTTGACACAGTTTCCTCCTCGGCCGGAGCATTTTTGTGCTCAGTTTGGATGTTCTCTGTGTGCTTTTGAGAGTTTTTGATGGGTTTCAGTGTATCTGTGGCAGGCCAGAGGCATTTGAACCATGTCAAGGAGGGTGCTGGGGCATCTGTGTGGAGTAGTGGCAGTCTCTCAGTGGAAGTTAACCTCTTACCTCTATTGTAGTTGGGACGGGTGGAGTCATTTCATCTCAAAAGCAAAATGTTGTCCAACTCAAACTAATGAACTGGTATGACGACCTTCGTTCAATCGAATATGAGGCGGTTTGGTTGTAAGTGCTTTATTTTTTCAAGCCACATAAAAGAAAATAATACATATTATACCACTTGGTAGGTTAAAAAAAGGAATACTTATACACAAATTAATACAGTAATATGTTTTATTTAGGCATAAAGAAGAATGTATTTAGTTTGAAAAGGAGTGGGAAGAAGTCAAACTTATTCATTCTCACGTTGACAATAGGGTTGAAAAACTCACAGTGACATAAATGTTTCCCATCAGTCCTTACCAATAGTTATTGATTAGTTATTTTTGTTTTTAAATATTTAAAATGTCACCAAACTGGTTGCGTGACCTGTCCTGTTTTATCCACAGCTTCCTCTCAACCTGTTGTACTCCATCACCTTCCTTCCTTCTGCAGCAGCAAAACCTGAAACCCCTGCTGTGCGAGTTTACCTGATAGGTTGTTGCTAGGTAACCAACCTGTCGGGTTGCCACCAGCCTTGCTTAGCTCCAGGTTGAGCACCTAAAGTCTTTCCTCTGCATACATGCCCCAGAATTCTGTGCGGTTCTGAGTCAGAATTCAGTGAATTGATTGAACATTCTATCAGATGTACTATCTATTGATATTGATCATGTCTTTATTGTGATATATATTGATATTGATTTATACTCCAGCCTTAATTCACATTGTTGTGATTGTAATAATAGAAATATTATGCTGCTACGCTCACGGACACGATCTGTTTCGTCTCTCTCCTAAATGCCCACAATCAGCTAATAACTCTTCCCTTAGATTGGCTGATATTTGAACATTGAAAAGTACAATAACTTTATTTTTTTTATTTTTTATCTGATTATAGTGTGAGCACATTTCCACTGCAGTTATACCAGCACATAAAACCTCTAACGGTAAATACGGTGGCACTAACAGATGAGGTTATTACAGCACAAAGCCTGTTAGTAATGTACGTCAGCCTGGTGTACCTGGCTGCCAGCTGCTTGCTGTTGTTTCATTTTGGTTTTCAGTTCTTTCCTTTTTTTTTTTGTTTCCATTCTTGTGCTCGAAAGAGAAACTATATTGTTATTCAAGAAATTCATTGAAGTTAGCCCTTAGATGTTGTGTTAAAGGAGCCGGTGATGTGTGTTCATTCACGTCCACTCACTGTTACAATGTCTTTGGGGAAAAAGAAGAATAAAGTCAGACAAGGCCTTCTTGGAAGTCAGCTCAAGTTTATTTGTATAGCACATTTCAGCAACAACAACACTTCAAAGTGCTTTACTCAGCAAAAAATATAATGGTCACCAATTATGAAATCAGCAGTAAGCATTACATTCTGTCAAATGCCATTATCAAAATCTTTAAGGTAATGTACATCAAAAATGTCGATCAAATTTCCATTTATTGCAAAAAATCAAAAGCTGTCTTTTTTCTTTTTATTAGGCAAACAGTTGAAGACACTGTTGCAGTAGTCAGTTCGACTAAATATGTATGAGTTTCTCTAGAGTTTGCTGAGACACTAGTCCTCTAATCCTGGAAATGTTCATCAGATGTCTGAAGGCCGACTTTGTAACTGTCTTTGTGTGTCTCTTAAGGCTCAGGTCTAAGTCCGTCACTCCCCTCAGATTTTGGGTCTGATCACTAGTTTCTAGCTGTTCAGAGTCACCTGTTGACATTGTAATGTAGAGCTGCACATCATCTGTGAGTTCTGGTAACTAATCTTATTTCTTATTGTTATAACCTGAGCTAATGGGAGCTTGTAGATATTAAATTAGGAGGGGCCCAAGGATTGAACATTGTGGCACCCCACATGTGATTAAACCCTGTTCCTGTGAAAAGTTACCTGTGGGCACTAAGAAGCTCCGTTCTTTAGGTAACCTTGGAACCAATTGAGTACTGGACCAAAAGATAAGTTAAGACTTCACATACAGAGAGTTTTTAAATGATCAAATATGAATACAGTATCCCAGTAGACATTATCCAGAGCAGAAATTTCAATTACCTGCCCTTGACTTTCTGTCGTCTTGTCTCTAGAGTTGCAGTTGTTGGCAATGTGGATGCTGGGAAGAGCACCCTGCTCGGTGTGTTGACCCACGGCGAGCTGGACAACGGCCGAGGCTTCGCCCGCCAGAAGCTCTTCAGGCACAAGCACGAAATGGAGAGCGGCAGGACCAGCAGCGTGGGCAACGATATCCTGGGCTTCGACCAGGAGGGTCAGGTGAGCCGTGGGAGTATGACAGTCCTGACGTTTGGGTCATTGGCATACTTTGGTTTTCACCAAAAACATTAGTCAGGAGAATGATACAGAATCCATCTATTGTTCTGTTCGTCTACTGTAAGGCTCATCTGCTATATTGGAATGTGGGCATACTACAAAAAGATTTTCTTCCAATGGAGTTGGAAGACAGACTTCCGTTCGTCCAAAAAAAAATCCATCCCTAAGGGTGGCCGATATGTTCTAAACGTTTTATCTCTGTATTCGGATGGCGCAATATGAAAATATTGTCATGCCAATATTGGTTATGATGTGGTCTCCTACCAAAATATATAGCTAAATAATTAAACGATTATATATATATACACACCTTTGTTCCAACATAAACAATGTAAAGGAATTTTTATTTTTTTTAAATAAAAAGTCAGTATCTTCTGTGTCCCTCTGTTACTTTAGGTGGTCAACAAGCCAGACAGCCACGGCGGAGGTTTGGACTGGACCAAGATCTGTGAGAAATCCTCAAAGGTCATCACCTTTATAGACCTGGCCGGCCATGAGAAGTACTTGAAAACCACCGTGTTTGGGATGACGGGCCACCTGCCAGACTTCTGCATGCTTATGGTGACTCTTGTGTTTCTGTTTTTTAATTTTTTTTTTTTCAGCTTGTGTTATTGTCTGAAAGAAAGTGGCAGTGCATCTTACCTCTTTTTTTTGTTGTTGTGGTTTCACATCTTTTCAAAGGTGGGCAGTAACGCCGGCATAGTTGGCATGACGAAGGAGCATCTTGGCCTGGCGTTGGCCCTGAATGTGCCGGTGTTTGTTGTTGTTACAAAGATAGATATGTGTCCGGCTAACATCTTGCAAGGTAAGGAAACGGTGCAGGATGCATACATGATAAAGCTGGAGATGCGAGTTTCATTTTATGCACTTTTTGATTAGATTCAGTGTTAAGAAAATGTTGATTTTTGTTGGAACTATCAATAAACAAAAACACTAAATGTTGTGAAAAAGAGGATAAATACATTTTCTGCTGTAGGATGTTGATATTTTGTGGGAAATTATATTTTTAAATAACACATTTTCAAGATAATGACAAACAAAATAGATAAAATATATGTTAATGGTATTTTTGATGTCAATGTTGTGGAATTTCAATGAAGTTATTTCATTAAAAATGGCAAAAAATATACATTTGCTATAGTTAAAGCTGTATTTAAAAACGTTAGCTTGAGCCATTGTGGAAGTTGCGAAGAGCCACTTGCGGCCCCGGAGCCACAGGTTGCAGATCCCTGATCTATGACTACGTTTTAAATTCTTCTCGGCTTTTAAATGATTTCATAGTTTCATAATTAATGGTAATCAGAAGGTACAAAACTACGGGAGGTTTCAACGTAACACAAAAGAGGGTTGTGTGAGAAAAATTACGGAATAGAAGCGTCAGGACTCCTGACCTGAACTGTCACAATAGATAACATGTTGGCATCATTAAACCAATTCCTTTTTCCTGGTGATGAAGTCTGATATTTTCAGTCTGTGATGTTTGCACACTTTGTAAAAACACTTGTTTTGATTTTCTTTTTTTGTTGCGACAGAGACACTAAAATTACTACAAAGATTATTGAAGTCCCCAGGCTGCAGGAAAATACCGGTTCTGGTCCAGAACAAGGATGACGTGGTCGTCACCGCCTCCAACTTTAGTTCAGAGAGGTAAGCTCCCAGAGGAATAATGGTAATTACTCCTCATTATTTGTTGTTTTTGTTTATTCATTTTGGATTTTTAAAATGTTTCTTCGAGTGAGAGGTGGGGTACAGACAGACGGGACAAACAATCATGCACACACACACACCTAGGGAGAATTTAGAGAGACCAATTAACCTGAAGCCGGAGAACCTGGAGAGAACCGGGTGCACAGGGAGAACATGCAAACTCCGTGTAGAAAGACCCCGGGCCGGGAATCGAACCCAAGACCGTGTTGCTGCAAGGCGACAATGCTACCAACTGTGCATCTCCACTTTTATAACAACTTAAGCTAACATAGTTGTATGATTTTGCTATAAATTATGTGCCTGGCAAACAACCCCTTAAGTATTTTTCAACATCAGCGGTGCTGCGAAATTAAATGTATAGATTTTTATTCCCACGCTCACCACTGAGCTTCTCTCATGTCTTTAAGGATGTGCCCCATTTTCCAAATCTCCAACGTGACGGGGGAGAACATGGACCTGCTGAAGATGTTCCTGAACCTGCTCTCCCCGAGGACCACTTTCAACAACGACGAGCCCGCAGAGTTCCAAATTGACGACACATACTCTGTACCGGTAAGGAATTCGTTGCACACTCGGCTGCCCGCTCTGAGAGGTTTTTAAAAGTTCCAAAAGTGCTTTACAGCGAGGGGCCAGAGAGCGGTTCAAACATTAAAGTTGAGCCAATTTAGAAACTCTGTTTTGACACTCTGTTGCCACAGGTGATTGCCAATGTCAGTTCTGATGTATGCCACCCACAGAGTCATGTAGAAAACAAATAAAACTCTGAACTGCATGAATGCACTCTGTGTGTGTGTGTGTGGGGGGGGGGGGGGGGGGGGGAGGGTTAGATCAGTTTAGATCTGCCCACAGCCTGGATCATTTAAAATCGCTTCTTAAAACTAATTTATATTCTTTGGCATTCGATTAAGGCCTAATACTGTAGCTCTTCTTTCTTAAAAAAATATTTATTATTACTTATATTATTTTAACAATACATATGGATTTGTTTGTTGGATTTGTTTTTCTTTGGCAGGGTGTGGGTACGGTGGTTTCTGGTACTACCTTGCGCGGATTAATACGACTCAATGACACGTTACTCTTAGGCCCAGACCCGCTCGGTACCTTCATCCCCATCGCAGTGAAGTCCATCCACCGCAAAAGGATGCCCGTCAGGGAGGTCCACGGTGGACAGACTGCCTCCTTCGCTCTGAAGAAGGTCAGTAGGGGAACATTTAGACCTTTATCGAGGGGCGTGTACGAAATTTCACCTCTGAAAAAGTCATTTTGTAACGATTCTTAAGCTAGGTTTTAGAGTTTTTGTAGTTGTTCTGCACCAGAAATCATCTTTTCATTTTTATCTTCAGTGATGTTTTGTTTCCACCCTCCATTCATGTCTTCAGATTAAAAGGTCATCAATTAGAAAAGGAATGGTGATGGTCTCTCCAAAGTTAATGCCTCAGGCTACCTGGGAGTTTGAGGCTGAGATCTTGGTGCTTCACCATCCAACCACAATATCTCCAAGGTACCAGGCCATGGGTGAGTTGAAGTATTATGGTCACAAGCCTTTTCTCTTGTATAAAACCTACTTGTCCAAGTAAACTTGTTATTGACTTTCCGTCTCGTAGTCCACTGCGGCAGCATCAGACAGACCGCCACTATCCTGACTATGAATAAAGACTGCCTGAGGACAGGGGACAAGGCATCAGTCCATTTTCGCTTCATTAAGACACCCGAGTATCTGCACTGTGATCAGAAGCTCGTGTTCAGGGAAGGTCGCACCAAAGCCGTTGGCACCATCACCAAGGTAATGGGCTTCATAGCTGTCCGTTTGTTTCAGTTTACGCCAGTAAACAAAGTAGTCCCTGCTCGTTAATATTACCTATGTGATTTAGCAAATAGAACTAACTAACCAGCCATGTTCCCAGCTCCTCCAGGCGGTGAGTACACAAGCTGCCAAAGCCCAGCAGGCCAAGTCTCAGGTCAGCAGGAAGTCTTCTAGAGAGGGAACGACAGGGAGTGAAGACACGGGGTCAACAGCACGACCGCCAAGTCCAACTATGGCATCAGTGAGTCATCAGTCCCCGGCTTCAGCTGGGTGTTTTTGTAGAAGGCTTTAACCAGAATACGGGGCCAGACGGTTTCTCAATAAGAAAGTTAGTGAAGTATGTTTTTATTTTATTTTTTGTCTTAAAGAAAAACTTTCATATTAAAAGCAGGACTGATCGCAACAGAATTTTCTGGTGGATTTTCCGAAATTCTTTGAAACACATTTTCGAAGATTTTCCAGAAATCAAAAAACACTTGGTTTCTTCTAACCTTAAGCGATAATTGTGGCACTTGAATTTAGGCCAGAGGCAGCATGAAATTATACATAATTTCATGCTGCCTGTAAAACTGATTTTCAAAACAAAAACTGATACGTTTATGAACCGGTAGGCCTGTTGTAATAAATCAATTAATTGCTTAATAAATTAAAATAAGCTCAATAATTTCTATTTGAATGATTTACCTTTTTTTTTTTATTGTTCGCTATTCATTTGAGGTCACTGACCATAGAGGCCCAAACTAGCTAACATCCTCAAATACTCCAAGCCCCTCTAAAAATCCTTTTACCTGTCTACTTTAATGTTTCAAACACCAAATTTACCCCAACATGCGCTGTGGAAATTGGGGAAGCTGACATTTGTCCTTCTGTAAAATTCTTGAGGGTTCAACCAATCAGAGCCAAGGAAAAATAAATGCTGCTCCTGGATTGTCAAAAAGCATGGCAAGTAGCATTACGCTTATTTAAGCTTGACAATCTACATTTCCTTTTGAATATTTCAGACTGCTATGAAATAAATCTGAAAATACACTGATTTCCTTCAAGTACTTAGGGGTTAAGTTCCACAGAAAAATAACCGAATGTGTGAATCTGTGATTACTGAACCTCCAAATGTTGAGATAGTCGTCCTTTTGTGTTGCTGACCATTTCCAATCAGAAGAGTATTACTGCTGTTGTCACAGTATATTTGCCTTGAACTTTATGTTTCAAGAAATATAAATTGACTGTTGCTAGCTTTTCAAAATTGCATTTTAAGCTTTTTTGTGTGTGTGTTTTGACCTTTACAAATCTTTCCTGTTAATTTGTTGTGCTTTCCTCTTTCTTCTACCTTTCCTTCCCTCCCTTCCTTCTTGGCTGGCATACATGTTTTGTTTTGACCTTCATTGTGCTCTACATCTGTCTTCACTTACACATACCCTCCCTTATCATTACTGTGGTTTCATTTCATTCTTTTCCCTCCCGTCGTTTCTGCCACTCATTTCCTGTGCTTTAACTGGACCGCTGTCCTGTTCTTCTCAACCTCGCTGTCTTAACATGCTGCGTTAGACAGTGGCAGAGGAAGATGCTCTATGTAAAGATGACAACAAAGAAAACAAGGTAAAGACGGGGGCGGGCTCTGAAAGCAGTGACTTAAAGTGGTGCAGAGAAAGCTGAAAAAGTGAACAAATCAACAAAAACTGAAAGTAAATTCAGCACCAGGTGGTTCTCAAAAATACTGAGAGGCCACAAAGATGAAGGCAGAATAATATTCTTATTAAAAAAAACCAACAATGACTAACAGTTCAATAAAAATGCTGAAGAATATTGACATTTTTTTAATCATTTTTGTTTCAACAAGTCATTTGTGATAATCACACCTTTTTAAATTGATCAATTAGACTTGCATTGAAGTCTCCAATTAAACTTTAACCTCCATTTGGGAGCCAACAGAGGCAGGGTGCATATTTCTAGATGACAACACTAAGGTTTTAATTTCTGCTATTAAAGCTGCAGTACGTAACATTTGTTTAATGTTACATACTACATACAAATATGAAAAAAGAAAAAGGAAAAAACAAAAAGAGTTATATATATATATGTATATATATATATATAGGTATATATAGGTGTGTGTGTGTTTGTTTAGTAACAAACAAACCACAGTTTGTTTATGGTAACCAGGTAGATGCTACTACCTGACCTGAATATCTGGACTCTGCAAATGAAGAACAGTAGCAAAACGGTTTGTACATAGCTATAAAATCTTTCTAATATTGGCTTTTTGTCCTTGTTGCTTTTCCTTTTGGAAAGTAAAATCAAATATTTAACCTGAGCTTTCATTAAGTTGATATTTGCCTTTTTTTTTTTTTAAACAGCTGCCATTAGCCACATGAGCATGCCTAGTTGATCTGTGAGCAACAAAGCATTGCTGTGTCTGTGTTAATGGTAAAAGTGTGACACAACCAGACAGTACACCTTTGTGTCAATCAAACTGCCAACAGAACCCAGAGGACCGCCATCCTGTCTCTGCGTAGCTGGATTATTAGTGAGCCTTCAGTCAGCAGTAGCTTAGTGAGTAATAAGTTTTGACTGACGACGGGTCCCCCGAGTGAGACGCTTCGTCTTTATCTGTACCAAGGAATCTTCCTCTTTAAGACACTGTGTCAGTTTCTTATATATTATATATATGAGCTACCATATAGCAACTGGCTGCTCCACCTCACACACAGCATCCGAGGTTAACAAATTCTTCTCCATAGGCAGATTCCTTCCTTGAGGAGTGGAGAAATGACCACAGACTGCATACAGGAGGATTTTGTCCCCTCCCCTGGACGCACGCCTGTTTCTGCATCTAAACGCACACTTGCTCTGTCTTTTTCATGTCACGTTTGCAAACCCACGCACATTGACAGTTGGAGAGAAACTTGACGTCAGGAAGCCTGGCTACTCTTGACTCCAGCTGATGTTGCTGGTTGTTGTGGAGGAAGCATGTCGTTCAAGAACAAGGTTTTACATAGCAGTTAAAATCCGTCACTTAAAAGCAGTTTGATAACTTTGCATATGCACAAAACGGAGAACGTAAAACATCATTCTAAACAGATAAATAATTCTTCCTAAAGTAATGTATTGATTATTACAGTTACAATTACGCAATGACATTTATGTATTGCTATTTTGACATTTCTGTCTAGATGGACTAAACACAGTTACTGGATCTTTTAGCTTGTTTAGCAGAACATTCTACTCTACAAAAATTATTATGTAGTTGTCTAAAAAAAACAGTTTTTGACATCTTTACTTTTAATATGCAGCATTCAATACTTATCTTTGGTATAAAAATGAATCCTGACTGCTATCTTTAGCATGAGCAGAACATACATCAACCGATGTTGGCAGGTTAAATGTTAAAGCGTTTTGTACTTCAATCACCCTGAATCAACCTAATCCCATATGTTTTTCTTGCCGTTATGATTTTCTCGTAACCTTTTTTTTTTTTTTTTTTTTTTGAGATGTGGTCTCAACTTCTCAGAATTGCACTAAAAACCAACCAGCTTCCCCTGATTTCTCCTAACATGCAGCGTGGTGTTGATGTCTGTCTGCAGCTGAAATCGGGAGGCGGAGGACGTCGGCGAGGGGGACAGAGACATCGAGGGAAAGGTCAAAATTCTGCAACCATGTCTTCAGCAATGCCCACAGGAGCAGCAGGCTCATCCTAAAGGCTGAAGATTTCCTGCCTCATCATCCGGTCTCTTAAAAACATTGGCTCCCTATCTGTTGTTTCTACAGAGGAGGTGTAATTCTCAATAGCCTGTGGAAGGTGGTATCAAGTTAAAAACAGGTTTGCATTTGTGCATTGCAACGTTCGCCATATTTGTAGTTTGTCAGAACTTCCACTAGAGGCATCGTCTTTTTTTTTTTTTTTTTTCTTTGCCCAGCCTCCAGTCTGCAAAACTTTTCTTTTCTATTACTGTAAGCTGCCCTCATTGCTCTTTTTGGATGGAACAAAGGTAGCATCAAACAAGTAAATGTGGGCAGGTGCAACATTTTCAGTTGTTTGGAAGTCACTTTTGGTTTTGCCGTTGCTTTGACAGTGTGTGGATGGCTGGCCGTAGATCTCTGACTCAATAAATGGAGCTGCTTTATTAGTTCACCCTATCATTGACGGGAGCCGGTTTTAAAAATCCCTGCTTAAGATGTTCTTGGTGTGAGAAAATAGTGTTGATTTATTTTGGCAGTATTTTGGGAATTGAAAAGAAGATACCTGAAAATTGTAGCTTTTGTCGCATTTCAAATCACATAACCCGTTTGTAAATGGAGACATTTCTTTCCGTTTAAAAGAAAAAAAAAATCAATCTTGCTGAGGTTTGATCTCCAATAGAAAAAAAAACACTTTATCTGCTTTATCATTTCCTCAGTTTCTTTAGCAGTTTAATACATTTAGACCTTACAACTAAAGAAATTTTTTCAACCTTATTTTTAAAGAAATGTTAACTAAACTGACTATTAGTTTTTGTTTTCCTCTAGTCTTTTATTTGATTATATCCATTAAGATGCTTTTGGAACTAGTGGCCACTATTGAACAGTAAATAGACAGGAAGTTGGGTAGTTAGAGAAAGGGGGAGACCAGAAATTGAACCCAGGATAACCATGTTGAGAACTGCAGCCATCCACCTATTATTGATCTATGATGACAGCTCGTAGGTCCAGTAGTCTCACTGTAACGATGCAACAACGCACTTCAAATGCCAAGGAAGAACATCTTTAAGTCACTAAATTGCAACTGCTCTTTTTATTTTTTATTTTTGGATTCCACACAAATGAGCAAGAAGCAGCCATTTTCTGACTTTGGAAATTTGTCAAATGCTGACTACAAGATTAAATGTTGTTCTTCAGTAATATGATTTTGGTTTTATTGTTCATATTTTCCTTTGCAGATTTTAAATCATAGACAACCCTTTTTCTTTCTTTTTTTTTTTTGCGTAGAAATCATAAAGACTCACTAGTTAAGTTAATTTTAGTGTCTTTGTGTCTACACGTTTTGCCATTTTCTTCACATTGTTTCAAATACAGTAAGTGTGCAACCAGAACATTTTACATGCTCCCCATATTTGATGGTGGATTGTATGAAATGAGTTTTCAAATCTTTTTGTGTCTATTTATATTCGAAAATGCTGGTTGTGTAAATAAAAAAAACAAGCAGTTTAATTTAAGTGGTGCCATTTTTATGAAAAACCCTTTTAAATAAATTTGCTATAGAAAACTGAGTTATCTCATTTAATCTTTGGACAGTAAATCAGAACTATATTCATATTCTTAATGATTAAAAAAAATTCTATATTTTCAACAAGAAAATGAAGAACTAAAAAGCCTATTACATTGATGTACTTTTTAGAAATATGTTTGCTGAGTTTTCATTGTTAATATTTTTCCTTATGATCTTTAACAATATCACTAATTGCTTGTAAAACACCTGAGCAAAGTTGAAACTGTGTAATACTGATTATCTTTTGACCCGGACTTGGCTGTTGTCAATAATCTTTTTCAAGGAATACCGCAATATTAAAAATGACGGTTTCAAAATCACTAAAATTTTTCGTAATATCGTTTCTATGGTATGACGGAACAAGCTTTTTTTTTTTTTTAATGTCTGGTCAGGGATAAAGTGCGGATCAAATTCATCTGGTTTCTGCAGTACCACGAGCCCTGTCCTCGCGCTCCCCTGCTAGCTACTAGCTTTGCAAATCCCGCCGAATCCTCCCGCGCGCGCCCACCCTATCTCAGAGAATAAATTGTTAAGAAGACAAATGGCAACTTTGGAGGGAGAAAGTTGCCCTACGTGTATAACTGCTTACCGACAGTGGCAGCCAGAGGAGGGGACACAACTCGCCGCGGCGTCCTGCTAAATTCAACAACGTAAGCTAAAGTTTACGCTGTCTCGAAATTAACGAACCGCCATTAATTACACAAATATCACCATGTTACACTCACTTGTCTGTATGAGTATTTTGGAGTTGCTACGTTGAGTATTTGATTAATTATAAGAACTCAGTGTTATGTTAGCTTTGCCTGAAGAGTTCTTGAACTGAAAGCGCATTTCCTGTTCACGCGCTCAAAGTTGTGATTTTTGTAAAACCGTGATAGATTTTTTAAATACTTGCTACGGTTATCATATCATCCCAATACTCATCGGTGAATGAAATGTATCCCGTAACAGTTTAGTTTGCAGTTCCTTCTCGTCCAAAGAAGGGATCTCGTTGTTCTAGATTAACGCAGTAATAAATAATGGAAGAAAAGAATCAAGTTCTTCTAACAATCCTGACATCATGTACTTTTTAGCTTGGCAGCACACTGCATCACAGGGCAAAAATGAAGTAGGCTTCCAAAGAGTGACCCTTTGCATCAGTGGCCTGGAAACTCCCCAGATCTTAATGATGTCGAGATGTTCTCAAAGCAGATGGATAAGCTGAAGCATGAAGCCCTGCTGAGATTAAAAATGAATCATTATATCTGAGGATCTGGATCCAAAGTAATATCCAGCATTCCAGAGTTTACTCTGTTATAGTTAAGCTGTGGATGTAAAAATCTAAAATATATTTGGTGTAATGGGAGATGAAGTGTTTTGAAACTTATCTTATTGTTCGTTGATATAGAAATTGCAAAATGTTAAAGAAAAGAAAAAAATTGACCCACCATCAAAATCTATGGCCATCACTTTTATCCAAGTATTCAAATGCCTACCAAATTATTAACTGTGCATGACTGAATAACTTTTAATATTACTTTTGACATGAATACACTGGGTAAATTGAAATCCATAGTGTACGCTGTAAGTAATGAACCTTTAAAATCAAAAACAAGAAAAGCCGAGACACATTAAATATGTGTCTGCAAATGTTTCGTGTTCTCCGCCAAACAAAGGAGGATAGAGTAATATTTATGAACCAGAACGCTGTGACTGTTATTCATATTTGACTCCTAATGAATATTCTTCCTCTTTGTTTTCCCCAAATGACACGGCAGTCCCAGAGGAAGCCAGGGGCATGCCAATCAAGGCTATCAGGCGTCCAAATCTACCTCTCTGCAAGATCGAGCGTCTGCACAGATATGGAATAATTTTCCAAAGCAGCACACTGATCAAAGAGAGTAAAATTAGCTACTGATATCTGTTTTCACTCAGATTATTTTGCCTCAGAGTGAATTTGCAGTCTGAATTCTTCTCTGCGATGTTCCTGAGGTGGTTAATTTCTATTGCGAACATGATCTTCAGTACCTTTCATATTTGTGTATTTGTTTTTGGCATACAGTGGCATGAAAGTGTTTTCCTTCTTCCAGATTTCCTCTTTTTTTGCAAGTTTGTTACACTCCGATGTCTCAGCACATCAAACAATTTAAATAGTTGTCAAAGACGACAAAAGTGATCACAACCTGCAATTTTTGAAATAGTGTTTGTTATTAGGAGTAAAAAAACAACAGCATGGTTTTGCATTGTTAAAAAAAGTGATGGTTCATCACACCTTCAAGAAGCAGCAACTTTTAAATTCAGAAGTAGGACTTTGATTGCTGACATAGAAGATTAAATATTTTTCTTCTTCTATAAAAAGCATCAGTAGGATTACTTTTTGTGTTGTTCATATTTTCCTTTGCGGATTTTAAAACGCATGCAAAACCTCCTCTTTTTGCTTCAAATACAAAATTATAGAGTTCATGAGTTAATAAGGTATTTATGATTTTGTGTCAACAGAAACTGAAAATGTTGCCATTTTCTCAAATTTTGTTAAAAAAACAAAGGTAATATGTTTTAGTGTGGTGCTTTCCACAAATAATGTTTTGCAGTGAAACAAAAATGGTCAAATCTAATTCAAATTCTACTTGTACACTAAGGAGATGAACTTTATGTGTCTCCTATCTCGGTAGTTGAATTTTTCAATTGTACTTAAAAAAATAATAAAATGGAAGGAAAGTATTATTGATTTCTGTATTTTATTTATTATTATTTATGGATATTTCTGTCAATAAGAGAGACCCAAATGGCTCAAAAACTTCTCAAGAAACTTTTAACACATTATCCCACATCAATAACTTTTGAAGTTACCCGTTAAAATTTGGTAGATGAGCTTTTTCTTCTTTTTTTTAATCTCAATCTCAATATATATATATAAAAAATGTGCTATCAGGCAGAGTTTTCACACCATTAGGTGCATGGCATTCCTCCTGTGGCATTCTGGGTTTTTCTCTCTTTGTGAAAAATCGATGAAGCTGCCTGATCCCTAAGCATCTTTGTGTATCTAATATTCATGCAGTCATTCTCAGCAGACTGCAACACTCTGGAAGAACCCTGCATACCATCAAGATATATATTTTTTTCTCCATCTCTGCTAATATGGTTATCCTTTGCTGTATAGGACTCCACTTTATGGGACTGTCTTTTTTTTTAATTATTTGTTGTTTTACACACATACTTTTTATTTAGCGCAGCAAATACAACATTTTACATCTACTCTTACTTAAACTTTTACATAACAAGCACCACCTCAGAAAATACCACAGGTTCCAAGTACAGTAATGATGGGCATTTCAAAACAGACCTCGCATTTCTGTAGAGAAGTATTTCAACCTGAAGACCCAGACTAGTTAACCAGAAAGCTCCAGAGAGCACATCTCCACGGTTTCAAAGTCCAGTCATATAATCTATAATCCTGTCACGATAAATTTTGAAAATACTGAAATACTGGAGACCAATTCTAGACAACACAGGAATCCAAATAACCTATGTAGATTAGTCAACTATTTGCTATAGATTATTTGGATTCCTGTGCTGTCTATAATTCGTCTTCAATATTCCAATGTGCTGACCTATATTGCCTAAATTGTCCACCATGTCCTCTTTGTCCTGGCACCCTCTTGTCCTGTCCTTTCTTTCCTGTGCTATTGATACGACTTTCCCTCGTCGTCGCCATCGTTCTACCTCCCATTTTTCTGTCCTTGTGTCTTTCGATTGTTCAATTTTTGCTTGCGTCACGTCTCTCCTGCGAGGTTTTACTACCTTTTGTTCTTTTTAATGCTTCCTTATAGTTTCCCTTTTTTTATGCGACTTCAATAGTTAGTTCTACCCTCTGTGGAGCCATTTGCCGTAAATCCGGTGAACTTTAGTTCACTGAGCGTAAAGAACAGAGAGGTCTGTCAACTTCCATATTGAAGTTTTTCTGGATAAGAAGGATTCACATGTCTGTATCCGGTAGCTGTTTGATTTCTGTGTGCTCCCTGAAGCTTGGAGCAGTTTCTGTTTTGTGCATTGATAGTCAGGGTGAAGGAATCTCGACGCGGTCTTTAGATGCGGTCGGCAGAAAGTGGGAGAACTTTTTTCTGTCTTATACATCAGTTTATGTGCTCTCTGATTTTTAGTGCCCTACCTTTTAATGAGTTGACGCTGTTCCCAATCACTTCCCAAATGTCCATGGAAGTGATGGAAACACTTTAGTTTATTGACTTGGGAGAGTGTGTGAATTATGGTTTTGGCAACATAATGCGTCAAATCATAGTTAATAAAATCTAAAGTTAGCTTAAATTGCATCGTTATGTCGGCTGCCTTATGCGAGCATTTCGCTAAAAGTTAACACTGGATTTTCTTCAGAGTTTGACTAAAAGAAACATACATACCACAATCTGAGATCCGAGGATTAAGTACTTTGTGTGGAAAAACACTTTATTTTGCTATCACAGATTATGGGGTCACATTATCTATCAGGAGAGTTTTTTACCATCCCTTTATTCTGTCCTCTCTGAACGTCCAGGTGTGGAAACTTTCACTCACTCTGGCAGTCTCAAAGCTAAGAATTGATCTGAGTTGTATGCTTTGGGCCATCAAAGTGTACTTTGTGTGTAAGTAGCTTTAGCAAAAAGCCTTGCAATAGATTTTTCTCCAAGGAACTTTTTCCTTCTTTTTTTTTTTTTTTTTTAACAAAAAAAAAAACAACTATTAATTTGCCTTTAAGATTTACAATAGATCACAACCCAAGCCTCTTTTCAGCCTTTGTTCTTTTTCGAAGGCGTCTTTCCATTATCATTAATGGGCTCTTGATTTAATGTATTCTGCTATGACTTTTGGCTCTCGTCCTAAAAAAAACCAAAAAAACGCAGCTTTCAGCGACTGTTTGTATGACAAACACAACAATCTGCCGCGGATGAGCAACAGGGATGGAGTGCGGGCAAACCAACTGTTGTTTATGTTGAGCAGAGAGGAAGCACAAACAGGCTGACGGGCAGATGGAGGGGAAAACAGGCTGGCAACGAAACGGGCAGAACCAAGAGTGTATTGATTTGAAAACTGCGTGGGAGTGGAGAAAGACAATGAGGCAATGAATGAGCTAGAAAAGAGAACAGCGGAGCACAATATGCTTGCAGATTTGAGGTCAGAGAAGATATCGAAGAGAGTGGGAAAAGAAAGAAAACTCGAGACGAGGTAGATTAAAAATATTGGGTTTGTTTTACGTACAACTACGGCTTTCGCTCAGTGGCAACACGAAACTACGTAACAAATCCATTTACAGTGAGACTTTTAGAAACGATAAAATTAATACCTGATCAGTGGTTTCAGTTTGTCCTTTCATTTTGTTTCTGTTTCGCCGTATTAACAAACTTAGGCTAGAAACGACCTAAAAATAATAAAAGCAGACCAATTAATTAGGCGAAATTGAATAAAAAAACCCAAAACATTCACAATAAATATAGGTTTTGCAGAAATTGATCTTTTGCGACTTCAATTTCATTTTCACTATTTCTCTGCCTCTGCTTCAAGCTTTGATTTCAAATTATGAAGGCAGCTCTTTTTTTCCAACATGAATCTCTGATGTGACAATTGCAGCACAAAGCATGAAATAATGTATTTTTAAAAAACGGTGTTTATTCTTGATCAATTCCTTACCAAACTTGGGCCACAGACACAAATCTATCAGGAGGAATGGGTCACTATTTTGGTAAACTGTTAAGCTTGTTGCGTTCGTTTAATTACATTTCTGAAATGTAATTAAATAAACAGGTTTTTACAGTAGAGGATTAGGGCCACAGGGGGGAAAAAAACTGAATATCAAAGGTTAAAATTCTTCAGAATTTTGACATTTGATTTCGGAAGATTAAAGCCAGAATTCTGATTTTAAGAAAGAAAAAGTAAATAATGTGACCCTAATCCTCTTCCGTAGATTTTGAAGTAAAGCCATCCATCTTAAAGTCTGTAAACCGGGCCTCACTTTGACACATTTCGCCTTGCCTCGTCGAGCTGTGTTATTCAGCAGACTTTGAAAGATGAAAGATGCTTTCCTGTATTTTGAAAGGAGAATTTTGTCCAGGGTAAATGTCAGTTTGATGTTGGGGTGAATGAATACGACTTAAGCCCGCAAGAGAGTCAGCATGTAATCCAGTGACATCATTTGAAGGCTCGTTTTGTACGCTGGGCTTTCTTCATACACAAATTCATCTTGTATCTTATTGTATTCTGTTTTTGGGGGGGGGGGTGGTGTAAAAGGACGTCTTGTAAGGTGGTTTTAAACATCCAGGAGACGTTTCCTTTAATGTCAAGCAGGTGTATCATTTCAGTCGATGTAGTTAAACCTGCTGATTTGGAGGAATAGCCAAATGAAAGGAGATAAAAGCTTGTGAAATGAACCACTCAGCACAAAACCAGAGGGAGTCACACTCGCACAGTCAAGGACACAGACTCGGTTCTCATACGAGGAAGGATTTTATAATCTCTCATTGAGCTCTTCTTTTTTTCGCTTTAAGAGGATTTGTCAGAAATTCTATTCGTGCCGACTTGAAGAGTTTGCACCCTCTTGTGAATTTCATTATTTAGAGTTCTTAGTCAACTACGGTTGAAATCATTTTTTGTAAGCGTTTTTCTTTTACACACAGAACTGGTAGAAGTTAACAGGGTTACAAAAAAAACAAAACAAACATTTACACATTTACTTCAGAGCTTCTACAAAATCAAACCCTAAAAATCACATTTATTTGAGAACTATTTACATGTCAAACATTTGATTAGAAGGTTAAAATACCTGGCTTGTCTAAGATGAATAATTGATGCTTATCAGCGCTACTGGCTTGACGGTTACCACAGGTTTGAAGATGGCTGCCGATCAGTCTTGCTGAAATAAAAGCTCCCCAACTGCAGCTACAAGGTTTGCAATTCCCTATTTCAGAATTAAGCACAAACCTTTCCCATCAGGTAATTGGTCCAGTCCAGCAGGACTCAGCATTAGGAAATGAAATCCTAACAAGTGAATTGGTAAAGCACTCAACAATCCTGTCCACACAATTACTGACATTAAAGCCACTGTTACTGGTCTTTATCAAGAAGTAACTCCTAATATACTGGATTTTTTTGGGGTAAATTACTGTAATCTCCAGTGTTAAGGAAAGTGCAACTTATGATGGTGCAGGGTCCAGTTTCACCAGCAGGTGTCATTGTTGTGTAAGTATTTATTAATATTCAACTCCATGAGAAATCCACCCAGTCACGTATTGTGAGTGTTTGGGGATTTGTTGGACTGTGAAGCCACCAGTCTGGCATCTCCCCATGGATTACGACAGATACTGAACATAGAGTTTTGTAACTGTACGTGCAGAAAGCAAAGAAAAAAGGCCCACAGATACAGAACAGGGAAAAGGAGTATTTTAGGTTTCTCCTTGATTTTTTCAACTTAATCATGTTGTTACCTGTTTCTGACTGTAGATCAAACAGAACTATACCAATCAGACATAAGATTATAATCACCTGCTTAATCGTGTGTTGGTTCCCCACCTGCCAGCAACCCCACCCACACCCACTGCAAGTGGACAGTACCAGAACACTGAAGATGTGTTGTAGTATCTGGATGCATGATGTTAGCAATAGATCATGTTAGTCAAGCAAATTGTGAGCAACACTGGTTTATTTGACATCAGAGGAATTTGAAAGCCCTGTGAACAATAAAAGTCATTGTTGTGCCCAAAGAATCACATTGTCTTCATTACCTTGTTGTTTTCCTGGTGCCTTTTGTTCCCCTAATGACGTATTCTCACTATAAAACAGAGAATATAATTCGCTTATTTCAGGTTTTTAAGTTAACCAACGGTACAAATAGTACTACGAAAAGTATCAGAGAGCTTGGAAACACAATGATATTTTCACATAGAGCTAGGTTGATTTAGGTAGCTTTGGTCCCTGAAATTGAAATGATCAATTCTTTTTTTTTTAATATAACTGTTTAAAAAAGCTTGTTTTTCTTTGTAATTGCTTAGGTTATCAGAATAATTTGAGGTAAAATTTTGAAATATTTTCAAAATAAGAGTGCACCATTTCAGTTTTGCGGTAGAGTTGATGTGTTTCCCTGCACACATTTGCATTCTTACTTTCTGGGAAATTACACTAGTATCTAAAGCAGTGAAACAGCAGGAAGCCGTTTACCTTTGGTTGACCCAGGTGTTGTGTGATGGAGTTGATGCCTGATGTTTTGATGAAAGCCATCTTTAATTATTCTCAAAACCACTGCTCTATTGTATCTTTCCGACATGTTCTTCCAACTGCTACTGTAGTAGTACTTATAAAGTACTTAACACACGGGCAGAAATTACGCTACAAGAACTTTAGTTTTGAATCAACACTAAAGTTGATTCAAGCATAAGAAAAACTAAATTATTAGAGAACTAATCATTGCTTTCAGTGTCACCCCCAAGCTAATGCTAAGTTAAGTGATTTTAACCACTTAAACCTAAAGACAGTTCTGTCGAGACTTTACAAGAATGTGGACTGGAGCAGATCTACAGAATCGTTCCTGTGTGCCTCAGTTGCCACCTCATCTCAGACCGTTACGTCATTGGTCCCTTTTTCTAATTCCACATTAAAAACCCATCCTCAGCTGCACTTCAGAACTATGGAGACACAAACTTGAATGAAGAACGTTTTGGCTGTCCTATAGGACTGTTTGGAGGACAAGTGAACTCTTTGAACACTCAGGAATTGCCACCTAAGTTCTGTCTCACATCAACCTTGGCACAGACATTGTCACTTCAAAAATAAATAAAAAAGTCAAAGTACTCCCCAGCTATAAGCCCTGGTTCACAAGAGATGTGACAGCTGCTCAGCCCACGAAACTCAACACTGAGGTCAGGAGATAAGGAGAGGTACAGGACTGCAAGAATCAATTTACATTGCAGCATGACAGATGTAAAAAGGCAATAAAAGCAGTGTATTGAGGACAACCTCAACACAACCCCCGCGCCCTGTGGAAGATGCGAAAAACATCATTCTCTCCTCATTCGGGTCAACATGTTTTGCTTGCTTTGAAAGCAGCTCTATCCTCAACAATAAACCAGATCCAGACCCTGAATCCAGCTGAACAGAGGACGCTCAACCAATCATTCCCCTGACCCAGCAGGTTAAAAGAGAAGTTCTCAAAAGAAATCGCAATAAAGCTGCTGGGTCTGATGGGATATCAGATAGGGTAGCTACCTAAGGTCATGCTTTTAGGTCTTTAGATAGCCTGGAGCTATGTCCTGACCAGCTTGCCTCAGTATTTACAGCATTTTCAACCTGTCCTTACAGTAAGCCAGTTTACCCACCTGTCTTATGGTGCATTCCTGTTACCTCTGAAGTCTGAGCTGGGTTTGAAGTAATACCCAAGTAAACATCGTTCCAGTTCACATAGTCGGAGAAGAAGGATTTCAATGTGGTGATGCTGAAGTAGCCATTGTCCACATCATCTCTTGCGATTTGGGAGTCCGTCTTCAGGGGAGCATCTCAGTTGAATTTTCCGAGTCAGAGATCGGAATGTCTGAGTTCCGACTACCAAAGGAAAGCGCCATGAAAACTACCACCATTATCACCATACCCAAAACCACAGTCATCACCAGCATGAACAACTACAGGCCAGTTGATCTCTCCCCAACAGTCATGACATTCTTTGCGAGTCTGACACTGCCCCATATGCTGACCTCGAACCAGCACCAATACAGAAGAAAACAGAACTAGAGACGATGTCAATTTATGTTTGTACACCAAAAACGGCCTGCACTTCTCTGGAAACACCCAGCAGCTTTGTCTGAAGGTCCAGGACCCTCACTCTGCCACTCAGTAACAGACCCTAACACGACAGGAAACCAGTCCTCTTCAAACTTAACGCTCAGCAGCAGATTAGACTCCCAAGGCTGTCTAATCTAAAATCAAGAAAAGAAAAGAAATCATAATAGACATAAGAAAAAACACAAAACCCACCACAAAGTGCATTAATGAAGGAGAGGTGGTGATTGATTTCAAATTGACAGAGTTAATTCATATTTTTAATTTGGAAGGTATTAGATTTCTAATAAATTTATAATTCGATCTCTATCAGTCATTTAGGGTTTACTGAGTGACTATAATCATCATTATACTGCATATTGGGAACATAACATTAGACAAAAGCTATGTGCAAATTGTACATATTAATTTATTTTATGTTTGGAAATTGCTGACTGGAAAAATGGTCAGGAGTCATTAACAATCATATTAACTCTTTATTTTATGGTGGCAGTAGTTAATCCTACCGAAGTGTGTTGGTAGATAATGCAGCACAGTTGGACAATTGAAGCTCAAGCCACTGTCCTGATTTTATGCCGCTTCAAGCGGCTTTCATAGCTGTGTCTTATGACTCATTTCAGGAGGAAATGGCAGCTAATCTCTACACGACCAGCAGTTACCAATTGCGTTTCGATAGAACGGTCACAACCCCTAAACCAGTCAAAACTTAATAAGCGCCAAGTCATCAGCTTCCTGCCGACTTGGTAAATTACTTTTTAGGTAAACAACACTCAAACTGTTATGAAGATTTTTTTTATAACAGTTTTAAAAAATCTTAGTTTGAACTTAGTTTAGTTCAAACTAAGCCTTAAGTTTGAACTAAACTAAAGGCTAGTTTAGTTCAGAAACTAAACTAGCCTTTAGTTTTTGATCCAAAGAAGATGAACAACCCAGAAGGATTTGGTCAAAGCTAAGATCCATAATTAGTTAATAGTAAATAGTCTGATTTGGAAGAGAATGGTGTAAAGGTGTGAACTTTATAATCTGGGTGATCTGAAAGGTTTTGGTGAAGAACAGACATGTTGTCCAAACAAGATATTGTTGGCTAATAGATATTTTTCAAAACCATGAGTGCTGTTGCAAAAGAAGGTATTAGCAAGGTGGCTTTTTTCATGTACATCTAATGCATTCTTCACACACTGTCTAGTTTTAAGTCACCTCTATGAATTTATCTTTTTCACCTTGAGGAGTGTTTAGGAACACCTCTCTTTTATAAATTGTCCTAGCTTCCTCACAGAAATTGTTAGAATATTTCTACATATTAAGATTTGATATAGACAGAGGAAAAATAATCGTTATTTCTTTCTACAGTTAGCCCAAAACCTAGTCCTCCTCATGGCAGATATTGGTTTAAAGCCATTGCTTAAGTTGACCAATTTATTTTTCCTTTGACTGGAAATAATGCAGTGTGATTGACTGTAGACCGGCTCAACCAGACTGCTTTTTTATTATTAATATTTTTATTAGAAGGAAAGGAGACACGGCTTTTCCATGACATCGACAGAAAAGAGGAAACACGGGTACAAAAGAGGTAGCGAGTGTTCGGATGGAAAAAGGCGATACTCCTATGAGTATTTTTTCTCTTTCTAACAGGACAAAATATGTACACACCTAATGAAAAGATGATAAATTAAAAAGGAGGAAAAAAATCAACAGTTTTTGAAAATTTTCGCAAATTACTCCCTTACTTCCTTTTTAAAGGGAATTGCTAAAAGAACAGCATCTAAGAACTCATGTTATTGAGCTTATTGTGGAGAGGAGTCACATATTTTTCATACTCGGGGTCGATGGTTTGAGAGAGCAGTGGTTTAAAATAATAGGGCTGTGCTGTTGTTGAAAGAAGAGACAACATTATTTGAATGGGTATTTTAAACTTCTAGCATCTCATAAAATCAATTAGCATCATCTTCAGAAAAAGTTCATCAGGTTTTAACAGGAAAATGTTTTGAGCTCTGTTTAGCCTTCATGTTATCTGCTGAAAGTCTTGACCTCTTACCATTTGAATGAACCCAATTTAAGATATGTAGAAGAAAAAAGGTATTTTAAAAGGTTTCTTACAAATCTGTGAGTCCTATGAGTTTTATCTATTATTTTCACAATCCCTACAGGTTTTTAATGATATACATATCTTTAGAAAAGAGTTCTAGTATTTAAAGAGTTTCTTCTCTTCCTGACTATAACTGCTGACTCTGAACGTAGTTCACTTCTTCTGCCCTCGGGGCTCTCAGGAGATGCCCTACGATAGACGAGTTGTAGTCGGTCTGATTGAAGAAAAAAGAAAAAAAAAGCAACACAATTTCAGACACGTGTGTCAATAATGCCTCCAGGGGCCCTGATGGCATTACGCTTTGGAAGCATCTACTACAGTCCATCAAACTGCTGTTGTCTTTTAGTCCCAACAACATGTGAAGTTTAAGTTTAGATCAGTCGTTACATTAAATGCTGCAAAAGTCATCATTGTGCGAAAGGAAAAAAAAAAGATTAAATCAACATTGTTAATAATGCCTTGCTGCTTTCTCTTTACTATTAGACATCATATTTCTTTACTAATGGTCAAATGCATTAAAACAGTCTCAATTTATATTTAAATATAAGCTGTCACCACATGGGTCTTATTTTATATAATTCTTTATTTTATTTTGTTCAGTTTTAAGCTTTCTTAAATCGCTGTTTTTAAAAAAAAACAAAAAAAAAACACTTTCAACTCAAGAAACACGTTTCCTCGTTTGTTTATTATTATGAATGAAGTCTGTTAACATTGAAAAAATACCTCGCTTGAATTTTACCTTTAAAAATAGTAACAAAATGCAACAAAAATTAAATCTTTTCTAATTATGATACAGTTGCAATAACATTAAATGGGTAATTTATTCCTCTATCTTAATTAAAAAAGCGGAATGTATGGAATCGTTACACAGAGTGATTATCTTCTGTTAGATACAATTAGAACAAAAATGTAGATTTTGTTTTCTCAGAAAACCAAAATAAATACATTTTAAAAAAAAATTTTAAAAAATGCATAAATGTTATGTTTTTAATGCTAAAGTCAAGTTGAAGTCTGCTTACTTGACGACTTTAAAGCAGTCATTGATGCCCTACTAGATAACCTAGGTATCTTTTCACATAGTTCTATGTTCAAGCATATAAAGTTGAATGGAAGGAAAAACTGTGTTAGAAAAAACTGGAAGTGCTGCAGCCACAACAGGATTGTGCAGCAAAGACCATTTGTGAAGAGATTCAGAAAGAATGGATAACTGTTGCATTTATTTTTTTTAAATCAAGAGCCAATACCAGAAACACTATGATGAGTTCGAAATCCTCTCAGAAAATACATCTAACTTAAAATATTTTATTCTGTGGTATAAATCTTCATATTATATAATTTAAACTTTTTTTTGTTTTTTAATTGATTTGCTGAAATACACTAACTTTTTGATCATTTCCTAATTTCATTGACTTGTACCTGTGCTGCTTTTTTTTTTCTCTGAACAGATCAGAGTTGCCTCCCATCACTTTGAGAGAACATCAGTAATTCTATCTGAGGTGTGAATTTGATGCAGAATGCATTATTAAAAAGACTTCTCTGACATCAATCAGCATTCTTTATGCCCCCGCCTGACAATTGAGTCGGGGTTTTGTAAAGGAAGCGAGTCAGCATCTCGAGACAAAAAGCTCGTTATTCTGTTTGTGTGTTTGGTTCCCTAATCCCTAATTCCACTAAGTTGACGCCGCGTTCACACGGCGTTTTTCCGTGGCATCAAAAAGCCCTGACTGTGCTGTCAGCTGCTTTCGGCAGAGCATCAGATTTGAAGGATGTGCTTTGTTCGCGGTGTATTTGATGTAAATTCGAGACACGACACTGACGCGGAACAATATCAATAAATTCTGTTTCATCTTCATCTATGAATACTGGTGTATTCTCTGTGTTGTTTAAGTTACATGATGTAAAGGTTTGTGTTGCATACGGACATGAAAGGACGAAGTAATGGGTGTGATATATATGTGTCTAGTATCAGCAGACAAAAGGAGAACCTAGAAAAGTTCAATTTTCTACTGATTCAAGTCTATTAAATGCTATTTTTAAAACTCTCAAAATGAGGTCCTAATGTTGGAAAGATACATATAAAAAAGACAAATCTAAAGTCTGTAACTATCTGATCTTTGGGAATGACATGGTACACATTTAATTGGAGTTTGGATTATTTTCTGCTTTTTGGTCCTTGTGTTTAAATCTCATATTGTCTCTCACCTGTTAGCGCCATGTATTCGTTAAACCTGGAGTTTTATGGATTCTTAGGGAAACACCATCAGCTTATAGGAGACAAAACTTTTCTACCCCCCTTTATTTTGGGAATAGTTTGTTACTAACAAACTTTTTATATTTTGAAGGAATTGTTTATTTCAAGAACATTATGAGTGCTAAACTTAAGACTTATCAGGCAGGTATGTTTTAGTTGTACCGCGCAAGGCATGCTGAAGCTTAAAATAACATTTTCTTGACTCCTGAGGGCCACAGGCTGCCTCCTGTCTGCCCGACTGTGGGTCCTGCCGTCTTCATCACTCTCAATTTTGTTACATTCACAAACTTACTATGTTAAGCCAATAAAAATGTAAACTTTGGACATAATTGTAATAAAAATGTTCTTTTGTTCTTTCAACATCTGTGTTTAAACACAGCACCACTAAAGCCTGTTGATGCTTATTCTACACACATTAAGAATCATACTGGTAGTATTTTGCCACAATCTAGCAGACAAAGCGATACCAATTTTTTTCTCAATTTTTTATTAATATTTTCAAATTCACTCAAATTTGAAGCTGTTTAAAACAGAGATGACAGTCATGACATTTCGTCTGGGCTCACTCATGACCCAGAATTCAAACATTAGTCCATCAACTGCTTCAGCTGTGAGGTGCACATCCTGACGACGTCCGATTATTAGCCGCTTGTCAAAAAGTCTGAAAATCTGATTTTTAAACGCTCTCTCAAACTTTCACATGGCAGCCGTGCTTCAATTTTAGCCTCTTTATTTTATTCTTGATGCACTCGTACAAACTGTCACTTTCTCGTCAAAGTGGACACGAGGACAGAGGCGCTGTCTTCGGCTGACTGAAACACACACTGAACGCGTCGTCGGCATCTGCTTGCCGTCGCCACATTTCCAGTTTCTGTGTCACTTTTTTTTTTTTTTTTTTTTTTTTTACAATGTCCCGTTTCTGGAGAGGCCATAAATAAATGGAGATGCTCGGCGCCCCTTTGGGTAGATTCTTTTCATTTCCTCCTAATATGACACTAATATGTCTGCAGCCGGAGGCGTCGGCAGGGATCATTAAAGAGCTCAAATGCCTCAGTCATGTAGAAATGGACCGAACGGATTGCTTAACTAGTAAGTAATTGGAGAGAATTATCTCTGTATGTTTATTTGCATCAAAGAGCCGGGTGCATGACTTAATTATTAAGTCAGAACGAAGAAGCTAAGAAGTAGACAGGAAGTCTTTATGAAAGCATAACTCTGTCCAAAGCTTTCAAAGGAACGCAGATAAATATTAATCTCTTTGCTTCATTAGGTGGTATGCTTTAAGTCATTAAATGGTGCAGTCTTTGTTCAGGTTAAATCAGAATTACTTTTAATGGCTGCAAACAGTCGGTGGGAGTTTCTCTCCCATTAAGCAATATTCTGTTTCCTTATATGTGTGATGTGTCCTTTCTTTAGTTGAGCTACAGCTACGATTCAAATGGGGACGAGGTGTGTCATCGTTTCTCTGCAATGTTTTGTTCCACCCTGATTATTATTGTTTCACTTATTAGCAACAACTTTACAGAAACGAATTGCCTTGTTAAAACTTCAACATTGTGTTGAAGTTTCTCCCGACTAATGCTTATTTCCCGTGTGCGCTTTGCTGTGACTCGAGGTAGCACCTTGTGTTTTTCAGACATCAATAACCTTGTTTTCACTTTTTGATTAAAAACTGTTCAGTGCGTTATTAGACTGCAGTGGTTAGCAACTTGCCACCATGCCAAGAAAGTCATTTCCTGTGAGGGGGTTTGCCGGGGATACAAAAACTGGTCTTTTTCAGCTATTTTTGACAGTAAACCTGGGGTGACAAACTCATTTTCATTTTTGGGCCATCTTGAGATCATGAATGCTGTCAAAGGGCCACTGGTGCTGGAAGGGACAGATAAAACCCATTAAGAAACTGCTTAAATTAATAATAATGAGCTGGACACGATTATGCTTTGATCTAAAACATTGCATTGTTGCTCTGGCTGTATATTTGTATAGTTGTCCCACTATTCTGTAACACTCTTTATTTTTATTTTTTTTTAACTGCCTGGTATTGATAAGACACCTGACAGGAAAATAGCACACCTCTGAATAGATCCAACACAGTTTGATCCTACGGATTTTTTCAGACATGTTAAACAAAAAATCTCAAAATAAGCGTTCTGTTAGCATGTTCTCATAGGCTTTTTTTTTTTTTATTATTATTATATGAAACCCATAGAGAAACCAGTGCATACCGTCATGGTTACTCAATAAAATTTGTTAGCACCTCAAATATTAATGTTTTGGATGTTTCAAAAGAAGAAATGCAGTAAGTAAAAATATTGTGAGCTCCACTGCACAATGTCATCAAAGACTATGAAAACCGTGGAAGCCTTCACATCATAACTGTGTGTATGTTACTGGCTTTCGACTGCAGACGAGTTTTAATTTAGCTTATTTTCATACTTCCCTTCTGAAAATCAAACACACAGTGGTAGTAAATAAATTAAACATAGTGTGTGCAACAGGCAGCTGGGATCCAAATGGGTTTGCCATTTAGATGATGTTGGAACAACCACATCTTCTGAAAATATAAAGACCTGTATACTTGAGTTTTCTTGGACGAAAATGGATCTGTCAACACATCAGGCAAAATCATTATTGTCACATTACCTCTGATAAGCAATCCAGTATTAAAGTCGCATTTGGATTAACTCCCTTCTTGGTACGCTATGGTTGTTTTTGTCAACAGTACATTGCACATGTACAGAAGATTAAAATGTGAGGAAAATTATGTAACCAATCAAGAAACGTATTCCCACACTGGGCTAGGCTAAAACTATTCATATAAAATACAAATTTAACTGTAATTGTTCAAAAGTCTAGAAACAGAAAAAAGTAGTCTCAGGTAAAGTCTGTGGGAATTTGTAGTGAACTATACAAGAAGTACAGCAAGACCCAACAACACCAAGAAAAGAGCTAGCTACCTAGCTAGCAAGACACGTTGGCTAACTAGGAAGCTAATGAAGTACAGTTCCTCTACTGAAAAGATTGAACTTCAAACGTCAACTCCAGACCTAAGTTAATCCAATACCAAAATATATATCAAGGTCCAACAACACCAAGAAAAGAGCTGGCTAGCTAGCTAAAAATATTGGCTAGCTAGGAAGCTAACTAATATTACACTTCAAAAGTTGTCTCCAGGCCGAGGTTACTATCAGTCCAGTTATAATTACCAGCGAGTTATTAAAGTAGTACCGCTAGAAGAAGACCGCCATAGAGTAAACTCCTGGGAAGAAACTCCTTCACGGGCGACTGCATAGTAAATGGGAAAGAGATGATGTGGCAGATTTAAACAGAAGAGACAATATTAATGTGATGCTTCTTTCACCCAACAGTAGAACATTAGAGAAGGTTTATAAATCACAGATGGTTGAGTTCAGCTGCATCCGCCCACTTTGTGATGGGGAGAAAGCACAGTAATAGCAAGGCAGTCAAACAGATGCACACACTTAAAAGTTTCTTTTTCAGTTAAAAGTTTCCTCTTTTCATGAAATACAGGACACTAATCTAAAAGCAAAACTGTCACAACAAACAGACCTATAAAAGGAAAGACTAAGCTGAGTAAGAAGTTGTCCTATAGTTATAACATAGATATTAATATATTGTTTTCAATCAGACAGCAACATTCCCAGTAAATCTACGAGTATTAAATAGAAAGTTCAAATTGTTAGTTATCAAAAGGAGTTTGATACGCCCCCAAGGCAGATTGAAGTTGGCATATGGTTGCATAACAGGCCCTTTTCATACAGGAAAAGTAAGAAAAAAACCCCGGAAAAAACAACAACAAAAGAACAAAACATTCAATGACGCTATGACATTTAGCTTCAGCTCTCGAACAGTAGGCTTCTACAATTTGTTTTTTGTTACAATCCTTAAATCCAGGTCTACTGAGATAAAACCTCCAATCCAGCCTTTGCTTGTCACAGTTTCGGTCATTTATTGCATTAACTAAAAATAGTGCTTCTCAATCCGGTTGCTTGGTCTGCACCAAAGTTCACTTGGGCGTATTCACACCTGCACAAAACGTCTGAACCGACGGGGGAAACGTACGTTTAACCGTGCTTATTTTGTTTCAATTTCTCTTTTTGAAAGCGATTCAGTGCAAATTATTTGGCACAATAAATTTGATCTTTCAAAATCTTCAAACTTTTCACAAGAAGTCCCACACTTTTAAGTTTTGAGTGCCCAGTGTTTTTGAGAAACTGGCGACGTCTTTACTTTATAACTGGCTGTCATAAACAAAAGGCATGCATCCACATCAAATTGGATATCACACAGAGAACTAATTTCTTCCTTTTCGCATATCCCCAGTCTGTACTGAGTACGTCTCAAACATTGATTCATCTCTATTGCCATTATTTCCGCTCCCGTGCATCTCTCTCAGACCTCTGCAATCACTCTCCGTCTTTCTCTCCTACTCATGTTTAATAAGTCCACCAAGAGCTGGTCTCTGCAGGGGACTGTGAATTATTGATGCTAGGCCCATAAAGAAAAGGGAGAGAAACAGCAGGAAGGATAATGGTAACACTGAGAGGAAGGGAAGAGAACATTTCTCTAAAATGGGTAATGATAATTAACATATTATGGGGTGAGAAAAGAAAATGAGAGCGAGGGGGGAAAAATGACTAGAGATGGGAAAATAAGTTCAACATATGGTATAAGAGATGGACAAGGGAGGTCAACTTGTATTAAACGAATGTACAGACTGGAGGAAGCAGGTTGTGTGAAACTACCTGTATCACACAATCTTATGGAGAGAGAGAGAGAGAGAGAAAAAAACAATTTTCAGATACGCTTACTTTTATTTTTAGCTATTGAAAGCTTATAACTTATTCTTTATAAAGAAAGTTATAAAGAATAACAAATTTTTGTCAAATAAAATGTCCAGTAGAGCTATTAGTGTGAAGACTTAAGATCAGTGTTCAGCCCTGAAGACGTCACATTATCGTGAAATTGTTAAAAATATATTTTGAAAGACTAAAACGTGCAAACATTCAGTTCAAGAGCATTTAAGAGAGAACAAGTCCCAATGCATTCTTTGGCACATCATTCCTACTGACTCTGAAAACAATTTCTCAGATTTTTTTTTTTTTGTTTGTTTGTTTGTTTTGTGTTATTTGACAGAATAGTTTATTATGGATTCACCAGTCCATGTGTAAATTCATCATCAACCTTAATGTAATTAGAGAGATCTGGCTAGCAAGCCGTCTGTCTGGCTAGCTAACCCGTCCCCTCATGCTGTAGCACATCTTTGTGCCGTTTTCTTCAAAGATGAAGTTGAGTTGGTGATTTTATATATTTAAAAAGCGTACAAAAGGTCTTCCCTATTTAATGTGAAAGTGTCTTCAAGCAAGATAACTTCAAAGTAACAGTAAAGCTATCATGAGAACATCAGCAATTAGCAGCTATAGTCAATCATTTTTTATTGCTAAATGTAAACATGGGTACGATGGGTACTTTTCATCTGGAAATGACATCATTATAAGAATAAAAAATCACTGATTTACCCTCAACGCTCACTGTGCTGTTTTTACAGAAGAAATCCTCAACTAATTAAAAGTCAAAATTGCACTATGTGTACATAATAGAAAAACAGCCCTCATACGTGTCAACCTGAGCCAGCAGAGGGAGCAAACGGAATCAATAGCCAACGGCGAATGACTGATCGAAGCAGCAAGCAGGGACAGAATGAGGTGTTAGGGCAGTTACTGAACTGGAGACTAACTCTGTGCGTGGGAAGAAATGTCTGACATCAGGTTTTTATCAGGAGGCCACAGAAAAACTAAAGTTACAGCAGGTGCTGCCACTTTACCTCGTCAGGCTGCTTATTGCAGGCGAGGTTTTCAACAGCAGCTGTCATGCTTAGGAGAAAAATGCCTGTGATATTGTCCATTTTTGTGGTCAACAAAATGGAAAGCAATAGCTCGTGGACAGCTGAACATTTTCTACATCATATCCAATTAACAAAAGTGCAGTTATATATATATATTTTTTTATCCTATTTAATATACAGTTCCAAAAGTGCCTCAACTAACAGATTTGTCCTTGACAATTTAGAAAACTGCTTTTGCTTGTATGTCAGCACACAGTCAAAACTAAAAAAACATAAAGTGGTTCACAGTACTATCAGTAGCGCCTGCACTCATGGACACAAACGTTCTCCAATGTAACTTATTGCCTTTTAAAGTATTTAAAGTCGACAAAGGGGCTCAGGACATAACCTAGGGGGACACCAAATGGCTATGTACTTTTAAGCAGCCACAAGTAATTACCGATCAAGAGAAGTGTGAACGTAATCACTTCAAATAATCTGTTTATAATCCACTGCAGGTACATGTTTGTTTTTTTTTTGACTCCACTAAATATCTACCAACCAGAGGAAGATCAGACGCCATATTCTCTCACTTTTGTAAGAATAGGCTGACCCAAATGACAATCGGAGTCATGTTTAGTGGAAACTGAGTGTGCTTTTCAACCCTCCAAAAACAACACGTCATTTAATTATGACATTTTAAAAATATAGATAGATATATGATTAGTTTTATGACTTACTCTTGTGGAGGGTGACAATGAAGATAAGTGCCAACCCTATGGCAACCCTGCCATACAAGTATTGACAATGAATGTAAAGAGCATTGCTTATCGCAGTTATTGATCAGAATGCTTTACTATCAAGAGAAATAAGCAGATACAGAAATGTTTGCTTCCAAATGGACGTTGGCTGATTATAAAATGGTAATGTAAGAATCAGGACTTTACCTTGTTTGTTTGCCTCTGCCTGCCATATGTGTCACTTTGTGGGTGATTTTTTTTTTTTTTCTTTCTTCTTCACTAATAACGCACTAAACTGTTGTTCTCACATATATTACCTATTTTAATTAGACAGATATTTATCATAAATTTAATGTTTAACTTCTCGTAGGAGAAACCCCTCGCCAGCAGTTTGTTGTTTTTACTACCAGACCAGTAGCGCGTTGGAGAAATCGTTAAAGTCTAAAGTTTAATCATTCGTTACTTATTTAAAACACCTCCATTCTTTATTTTTGCTCGGTTTCAAGGGGAATTATAAAAAATATGTATGGCAGACTCCACAAGCCCAGATGAAGGTTTAGTGCCTTTAATATTGTCTCGTTTTATTCTGCCAAAGTGGAGCTCGCACGAGGTGCAGCGCAACAGGAGACTCTCCCCGTCAGATTCTGGTCATATTGGCACAGATGCCCAGGATTGTGTAAAATGTCAGATATTTTCTTTCCACATCCGGTCCCCTAGGCTCCTAAAAGACAACGATTGACTTTATTGCTGAGGAGGAAACCCCTCTGGTTCTAATTAAACAGACTCGTGACGTTTCTGTAGAGAATGTGCAGATGTGAAGTTTGACTGGTGATCACTGTGACTTTTCTTTTAACTTTTCCAAACAAGGCTCCTTTTTTGTTTTTTTTAATTAAAACGAGCTTTATTTATTAATTCTTTGCCGTCACAATGCCTCCAATGAGACCGTGAAGCAGCTTCAATACGTTTTCAAGCCAACTTAATTAAGAAACCAGAGAGCGGAGTCCTTCCACTGTATTTACAGATACATTTTAAAACTGCACCAAAGTAATCCTTTATTAGTCACAGTGCTTTTGCTCTAATCACCAAGAGTTATAAACACCGAAACTAAGTAGTGTTTTGCTTCTTTTTTTTTTTTAATAAGTGTGCCTCTTAATTAAAGCCGCTCATGGGTGTCAAGAAGTAACTATATGAATCAGAGGAAACCTTACAGGACACTTCTAACATAGCAGAATATCTACATGAACTGTAAGTGTTGTGTCTGGTCAAGGTCATGGAGAAATTCCTTGTTTAAGTTTTTATACCTGCATTTTGCACGTGTACGCTTTGTGTCTTTCCGCTTGTTCGTCAGCTGCTTCAAATGCAACTCTAATCACAATTTGTTCATGTGTTGTGTGTGATGTTCATGCAGCTGAAATCTGATTTTTGATTATGCTAATATCTGTGCAGATGAGCCTATTTGCATGGCCTTTAAGAGTCTGACTTTATTTGCACTAATTTTGAATACTCAGTCAAACAGTGTCTTATTACATCAGCCATGCGGAGCTCATCTGCATTTTGTCTAAAATTAGTGACACTCTTTGGGTGGTGGATGTTTTGTTTTTTTTCTTTTTCAGAAGTTAATACTCTAAGATAAAACTGCTTTTTTCTCCTTTTTTGTCGACATCAAATATTTCACATCTGGGAATGATATAATGAGAGGAAGGGGGGGGGGGAATTCACGTGTGAGCCTGGAGCACGAGAAGTATAGAAATGCATAGAGTGCATCTTAGTGTATTAATCAACATGGGAGCTCAAGGGAACCAAAATGTTTAATCTTCCGTTTTTCATCACAGTGCAATAAAAATTGTAAAAGGAGGCTTCCTGTAGCTTGTAAGGATTGCCGTATAGGTTGATTTTTGTTAGCAAGCTGTACAAAGATTTAAAATTGTACACATTTTTTTCTTGTATATTTCATTGTAAGTTTTCAAAGTTTAGAACCCACAAACAAGACTCAGATGCACACATCAAAACACTAATGACACACAACGATAGATATGTAGACAGAAAGATCCTTAATATGCAATTAAGGATATGCTAATATACATACTTTTAATTTATGCCAAGCTGTTTTTTCTCCAGTTGCGATAAGCCTTATCCTACCAAGGAGGCGAAAAACTGTGATTAAAGGATTTCAAAATTTTACACTTTTTTTTGTACAGTTTTTGCAAAACTGTTTGTTTGTGAAAACATACATCCCTAAATCTGATGCATTATCAGCGATGGAACGCCAAAACTGTATTTCGTAGCTCACTGAGGGTAAAGTTTTGCTTTTAAAAAATTTTTTTTGGGTTTTTAGAAATTACTATTACTTTGAGCAATAGTAGCTCATCTCTGAAGCTGTTTGAGCCTAAAATAGCATCTCAATGCCAAACATGTTGCAACAAGTACAGACGTCCCCAAGGATAATGTCAACATTCACCGTTCACATTTCTGTTTTTGTTTTTCAAAGCAGTTCCATGAATGATCAGGAGTCCCTGAAACACTTGGAAGTTGAATGGGCAGAATAACACTCTGTACCAATCTGATGGTTGAGTAACCTGAATAACAAATATATATATATATATTTTTTTATGTGTGTAGCTCATATGTCCATGTGTACAATGTTTTACCAGGAAATAGGGCTTTCTGAATTTAAAATATTTTGTAGATAGCATATGTAGTTTTCTATTAAAATGTCATAAATTGAGATTATTTAATTATAGGTTCTGTGTTTCAATTATTAATCGAGTCCCACTGCTAATAAAATTTAAAAAGCAAAAAGTGCTCATTTTTTCATGCTTACTTTTATTTTTTTTTTAGATAAAAATATGCTTAAGTTTATGTAGCGTTATTGCAACTGTGGCAATCAACACCTTGCATAATTTTACATTAGCAGCATACGATGAAACAGCAAGAAGACCCTGTCATTCATGTTTGTCTTTAAATGTAAATACAGTTAAGCCCTCGCCTCTTTCTTAAGATTATCGTGCCGTGAGAATTCTCGTTGCCCCAATTAGAATAATGCTCATCTTAGCAGAGGTAAATGGAGTCAAAAAACTGCGGCCTTCCTATTTTTCACTCCGTCCAGACTGACTCCCGGTGGAAATCTGCACCTGCTCGCTACACTCAGGTACAGGGCTGTGCTAATGTGTTCCCCTGACATTGAACTCAGTCTCACTTGGGATGAAATTTTGTTGAGGAGCTATGCGGAAAAACCCCCCCAAAAAAACCTGAGTAAAAGTTTCACATATTTTGTAATCCTCTACGGATGTATAGAAATCTTTTAGTTTCCAATAGTTATTGCAGACTTTTGGGAACTCAAAACAGTCCTGGCCATGACTGCAGTAGGAGCTGAGCAATGTTTGTTTAAAAGCCGAGCGAGGGGACAGGAAAGAAAAGGTTCCTTTAATATTGTACGTACCTATTTTAATATATAAAGAAATTTCTTTGTTTTCCTTTGATTTAAACTACAACACTACAAATTGACATCTCCCCACCCCCACGAGTCTGTTTACTCTCGTTAACAATTAATCGTTCGCTAAATTAGTTGACAGTGATTTCAATAATCGATTCATCACGATTATTAAGCAGATTAATTGTTTCAGCCTTACATATTCAACCTTTTTTATGAAGGTTACTCACTGCGGCCTTAAGTGTGATGGTGCCATCATGATATATGTTGTGGTGTTGGATCTTTTTCATCCATGTTCACCAATAACATTACATTTTCTTTTTTAAATAATCTACTAAAGGAAATTTTAAGTATTTAATTTGCCGCAATTCGTGAAGAACATTCAAATACAGCAATAAATCATTGAAATGTGTGAATGTGGATGTGCAGTTTGTTTCATCGTTTCGGGGTTACAGCTGCAAAAAGCTGCTGTCAAACAGTAAATTAAATGATTTAATGGAGCTTAATAATGCTCAGATGACCTCACTGCTGTAAAATCAGAGACCGTCGAGTTCATCAACTGAGGAAAACTGAGTGTAGCGCATCCTCCGTCAATTAAAAACCGACAAGTGAGTATTCACATTGCCAAGATATAAGATTTCAATTTATTTATACTGTATCTTGTTTTAGGTGAAAAGCTCGGCCATGTTTTTTTTTTCATTTATAATGCCCTCTTCTAATTATTAAAACCATTTTTATTATCTGATTTAAATTTAAGGCTGTCACGTTAAAACTGCATAATTTATTTAAATGTAGCAAGAACTTGCCAAGTTCCTCTGCAATTTGATGTGACTTCAGTTTCTATCTTTTTCCTTCTTTAGTTGCATATTTATTTATTTGACATTGACTCTGCCTCCCCGCTTGTTGCTTGCGGCTCAGAGTGAACCTGGAAGAACTGTCTTTGTTGCATGAATTTTAATGCCACAAGTTTCCCTAAATGGTAAACTGAATTTGGATTGTGCATTTCTGTCTTTTTTTTTTTAGTGGTACTACTGACCACTTACAGCGTTTTCACACCAACACCACATTTAAAAAAAAAAAAAAAAAACACAGAAATTCACACGTACAAAGATGTGTAACTACATTGGCAACTGTCTCTCACTGAGCCACAGTTGTTCAAGTGTTAGTTTTATGTGGCAAGTTAAAACAAGACACACAGCTTCCAAAAAAAAGTTTCATTTTTATTATCTGCCTACGATTGAGATGTCTGTCTCGGTTCTTTAATGTTGTGGATAAGTAAGAGATGCTCACAAGTCTTTATCTTCCCACAAGTCAAAGCCTGTAATGGCTGAAATAAACATTTCAAGACCTAAATGACCACATAGACCGTTAACACTTGTCCTTTAAACTTTAATTCACTGCCCAATAGCTGCTAAAGGCTGAGTTTGACAATTACCCCATATTGGAAATATAAGCATTTATGTTCTGAGAAAAATAACAGCAAGAGATTAAAACATGTTGATGTTAAAATTCTGAAAGAGTCAAACAAAGACGTCTGCTTAACAATATCATGTTCATACAGGCTTTACGTCGTCTTACTCCTTCAGGATACGTTGCTCTAAATATGGTTTGGAGGGGTTGTCTCTAACAGTCATTGGGCAAGAGAGACACAAAGGACATACAGCCAGGCACCATAGGCTGTCCTTTTATTGATACACCTTCAATTGATATATATATAGTCAAATCAATGCTTTATTGTCAATATAAGACATCTGGAATTTTATTTTGGTGTATTGCCTGGCAATAACTAACGTAATACAGATATGTGACACGATATAACAATATAAAAGGTTAAAGGCAAAAACATGCAGAAAGGCCTCAGGCTGGGATTTAAACCTGGCAGCAGTGCAGCCACGTTTAAAACCTTTTATTCTCAATATTAAACAGTAAAGATATTCACATTTAATGTATAAATGACAACATAGTGAACGAGGAAAAGTGTGACAAATAATTTGTAGAACTTCTGAATGAACACAACAGGAAGTTCTTTTATTTTGATAGTTTTGGTTGAAGGTTTCCTCGTTCGCTCACAGCTAGCTTAGCTGCCCGCTAACGTCGACGGTGAGTTATGTTTATTTAGTTCAAAAATGACCCATATTCATTTATTGTAGAGCTTAGTTGGAGAGATGTTTGTTTAGTCATTAATATGAAGCTCCGGCTAACATGGACAAGTTGCTATGTATCAGTAAAATCAAATAATCGACGAATACGTCTTGCTAGTAACATCCTATTAATGTAAAACGTGCAGCAGCTGCAGTCTGTCGCTCACATTCCAGCTTTGTTTTCACTCTTTCATTACATAAGTTAAAATTTATTACGAAGGGTTACGAATTATTATGAAGTCTGACTTAGACTCATTTCTGCAACTGAAGTGAGACCCGAATCGCTATTTCTGTGACTCGAGAAATGTCAAATTCAAGAGGAAGACACACAATACTGCAAATGTAACTCTAAGGGATACATTTAAAGAGAAAAGAATATACAAAAAGCTTTTGATTTATAGATTTACAGTCAACATGAATTACTAAAAGGTGAAAGTAATGGATACCTGAACAGAAAATAGTGAATGTTTGGTTTGAGTGCTTTTCCCCACTGCCCTTTTTTTTATTATTATTATTATTCAGCTGGTATAAAAATTCCTTTTTATGTGCTGACTTGAGTGCTTCATTGTGGTTTTTTTTTTATTATTATTTTTTTTTATCTCAATGGGTGTTCTACTTGGCTTGCTACACACCGACAAAAGAACATAAAAGCACTTTGCCGCCATCACAAAGTCATACATCTGTTTCTTTCATCCCTTTAAAATAATTTCACTTTTGTCCATTTCGTCTGAACGTCTGACATCGCTCTCAGCATGCGAAGGGGCTTACCACGACTGAAAGGATCGGTTTTAGTCAACTCTTACTGACATTCTTCACTTTTCCCCTCCACGCTAAAAATGTGTTTAAAGTAAACTAGATCAGGGGTCCCGCAAACCCAGGAGCGTTTTCGGCGTGTTCAACGAATCATGTGGCTGAATTACCTGCAAAATGTCACCTCTTTGAGTAATGACAGACGTGTGGCGTCAACATATTTGCTGTGTATTTGCTTGATGATTTTGATGATGGCATTTGACACAATGTAGTGTTTACCGCCTGTTTAATTTTTCTCTATTTTTTTTATACTTCTGCCACTGATGGAACTATTATGTTTTCATAATATAAGATGATTATGAAGATGATTTTATGGAGTATGGTGCAGAAGGACAACAATTTTTATGTGTAAAGGGCAGCCATGGGAGCTAGCTTCCCATAAACATAATTGTTCCTTAGTACTTTGATCTTTCAGTTATTCATGTTATTGATACAACTTGAATTGATGTATCTCAAATCAATGTTTTACATAATGCCTGACAATAACCAATATAATACAGACACGTGACATAATATAACAATATTAAAAGGTTAAAGGCAAAAACAATCATTTCTAATTTATTAGACCAGTGGTTAAAAAATAGTATTATAAATAAATAGAAGAATGTATTTATACACACTTGAGAGAGAACTTGAGAGAGAACTTGAGCTAGACGAAACTTTGTGAGCAGAATAATAATAGTAATAAAAAATTAAAGGTTACAAAAAAAACCCTCAATGTCAACCATTCAATCTTGTCCAATTATGTTATTTTCTAAGGAGAAAATAACATAATTGATATTTTTCACCCATAAGAGAAAAAAATACAAGTGTTATTTATGACAAGCTGGCAAAATCAGGCAGTGAAAAATCCTGCTCAGTTTTTCCATTCCAAAAATCTGATTAGATGACACCTTCCCTTAAAAGTCTGCTCGCTTGTGTGAAATCTCAGCATAGCATTAGAAACTTGTCAATCACTTTGTGTGATTCTAAGTATATACATCGACGTGTTTTTATCAAGGCTGTATTGTTTTGTGTGATTTAGAGTTCGCATTAATGCCAAACTTATAAAAGTGATACTGGAAATACAAAAAAAAAAAAAAAAACTTGTGCAAATTTGAAGAAAGTGTTATTTCTTCAAAACTTAATGTTTGTTGAACGCCTCCGGTGTTCATTTTTTCAGGCTCTCAGAAATTTTCAATATTGTGGTTTTAACAATGACTCTGGCTCTAAAGGAAACTAATGTTAGATCTGGAGGATGATTTTCTGGCCTGAAAATCCATCCTATAAAGTCAAATTTCCATCTTTGATTTTGCATATTAAAAGAATAGACAAAAAAGTATAAATATCTTCAAATTCCATAGCTTAATATATTTTCTATATGTACATAGGGAGTTGCACATTTATTCACATACTTTTCAGTTTTGACTTCATCTACATTTTCTGAATAACACAGTTATTCAGAAAACAGAATATATAGAACTACATGGTTCTATATATTTTAGAATCATGTAGTAATCAAATCAAAACTACATAAATCACTATGCAAGTGATGGGGGTGTATTTACTTTTTATCAAGTTTTTTTTAATGGTTTCTACACACAAAAATAATTGTGCATCCAACTGGATAAAAAGCTTAATAAATCTCAAAGTGAAAGCAGAACAATGATCTGCAGTTGAGAGGAAATGTGTTAATTCTTCCCACTGAAAGCCACAGTGAGAAAACATTACATCACATCTGGCAACGCAGATGAACCCGATCTCAAAGCAAAGAAAGCAAATAAACAAAGCATGTGCTTGTGTCTTTGGGAGGCCTAGCAAGCACGAAAAAAAAAAAAAAAAAAATTAAATAGTGTTAAAAAACATAGCACTATTTTTAGATTAGCACTTTTTTCTAATCTGTTCAGACATCCTCATATCAAACTGTCAGCAACCCAAATATACATGTTTGTATTTTGAGTCAGTTTTCTTTTGGCAAATAACATTTTTCAGCCTTTCAGTAAAAACATGAGCTGTTATATTAATGTTACAATAAAACAGTAAGAGGTTATTAATATGTTTTCTTACGCCACCTGTTTGCCAGATCTTTTGCAATGAAAAGCAGAAAGATTAAAACTTGTTAAAGCTTTAAGCTGTTTGGATCCATTACCTTGAGCTCAAGTTGAGCTTGTTGCCCTTGCTGCTTTCACTACTCTGCATATTACAAAAGCATACACTGAGTTTTGTTATTTTGAATAAAAGGCACTTCATCATTTTAAATGGCAAAAACTAAAGCCTTGGCGCATTATTGCATATCTTCTTTGCTTATATGGCACAAGAGGACAGGCTGTTTAAGTAAATGATGTCATCGGACTGTGTAAGTGTCATCATTTGGAAACGTTAAACGCACCCCTCATTGGTCCAACACAATATATGCAAAAGCTGCACAGATGTGGTTGCAATGACCTGATTGTGCCTTTCTAATCAGCAGCAGTTTTTAGTTTATAGACATTATTAAATGTAAAATGACTGTTTTCACTTATACAGGCTTCTACATTCCTCCATTAAGCAGTGAACTAGCCTTTAAAAATTGGTAGGGAGCAGGGATCCACTTTTACCATTTCTGATACCGATACAAATATCGGGCGTTTAGCATTGGCTGACATTGACCCGATACAGAAAAACAGCGCTGAATTGATCTAAAAAGGATCTGAAAATGTTTTCGATATCAGGACCGACACAGACATTAACATCGGATCGGTGCATCTCTACGAATTAGTTTTGTTAGGCACACCATACTAAGCTTTATATTTAACTCTGTGGTCATGATGGTTTCGTTATGTGCAGATGCGCACATACTTTAAAGCTTAAACAGCAGGGAAGCATTTGTATCATACAGCAAACCTAATGTCCTGCAGGGCAAGAGAAGGAACCTGTTTGTGCTCATGAATAATCTGCTTAGTGTTTTTAACTTTGTTCCCTCAGGCAAGCAAACCAAGATGGATTTCTCTCTTTTTTTTAAGAGTAAAACTTCTCTTGTCTTGTCACTTTTTCAGTAATTCTCACTTCTTTTTATTTTTATTTTTTTGTGTAATCAGAGGCATGTTGCACCTCTCTGCCACTGTTTTTCCCTTTTATTTTAAATTGGTGTGCAATATCTACCCACCAGCTGTCAAGAGACCGCTCAGAGACAACCAATTACTGTCGAGGCAGTCTTACACCAAGACTACCCTGCCCGACGCCCAAAACCTCCCAGAGGGCTAGTCCAAGACCCTGTTGTAATGAGGTGGGGTTGGGGGGGTCCATGCAAGTCAACACTGCGTTGGTCCTCCACCCACATCTTGTTTTCTGTTACAACTTCCTCTAAAACCGATCTGACAAACAGGAACAGTTTATGACAACAAGGTGGTGAACAGGGGAGGAGTGAAAGGAAAAGGAAGCCAGAATATGGAACCGCTACGGGGAGGCAGAGCATTCGAGCGCCAAAATAAAGCGAGAAAAACATCGGAGAAAGAGTGGAGCGTGTGATGAAGTCGTAATGAAGGAGATTAAACGTCAAACATGTCCTTGCAGTGGATCTGAGGAATGTAATGGTTTAAACGAAGGGGACCAGGAGGCGATCGATGATGGAGACATGTCAAACGAGCGAGGGTTTACAGGTGGAAGGCTGGCAGGGATTGATGGAGTCGTTACCGCAGTAACAGGATGTGCACACTCGTTTTCTTCAGTTGTTCTTCTGGTTCTGTTATTGCCAAGTTCCTCTCAGCCATGAGGAGGTAAATGCTTCACACTTCAGGCGCTCTTTGAAAACGTTAGTGGTTAAATGTGCACACATTTCGAGGTGAAGAGCGTTTAAATAGTTCATCCCACCATCCGATACATTTTTTGCAAATTTTTTAGACCCAAAGTTCAAAAGGAGTCTTCCTTCCTTTCATTCTCCAACATGTTTCTTTTATTGGCAGTAGGTTCTCTTCACTTGAACTAAAGAATATGATGATTTGTGGTTCTTGTGTTTTTATGCCTTTGACAACAAATGTCAAACATAACCAGTGAAAACATACATATGAATTTATATTTGAAACACAAATCAAAGCGGGTTTAATTAGATCACTGTGACATTTATACACATTTTTAAAATGCTGCTGTCGTTTCAACAATTTTCACAGATTCGCTTAATTTGATTGTCCTATGAATAAGAAGGTGTGGCAAAGCTAAGAAAACATGTTAATTTTGATAATAAGGTAATAATATTACAAGAAAAACTCACACAGAAATAAAATGTTATCAGAATAAAATCATACTATGAAAATAGTCGAATGAGAAAGTCAGAATAATACGAGATTAAAGTTGTAATTATAAGACAATAGTCAGATTATTAACAGAAGACATAATTGTATGAGAATTAAGTCATAATAACATGAGAATGTTGAAATATTACAAGAATAAACCCGTAGAATTACTAGAATAATTCTATTATTACTATTATAATACTTTGTCCTTTTGTAATAAAAGGGCAAACTGATAATAATGCACAAATACAGTCATGTAATAATATCTGGTCTAGATTATTATCTAAGTTTTGCTCTCTGTTTTATGACTTTTTCTCATATTTTTATAACTTTCTTGTGGCAATATTTATTCTGCTAGTATTTATATATACTGACATTATTGTTGCAGTGTGTGATCAGACAGGGGGACTTTTTTGGAAACGTTCGAGGTCTGGACAAAACACATTCAATTGGAAAAGCAAGTTCAACCTGTGGACTCCAGATGCATTAGCAGACACACCTGAAGCATTACAGCACCAGGATTGCGAGGATACTGACGCAATACGCCACATTGTCATAATATTAAAACATTATTTTTGTAATTAACATGAAAAAACCCTCTTAGTCTAGTGCTAGTATTTCGTCATAGTTTCCCAATGCTTATCAGTAAACCCAATCTGTTAGCGTCTCTCCTTCTTTCTCTCTTCCATGGGCTTGTTTGCTTCATGACAATCTATTCAATATTCTACAGTTTGTTTGTTTTTATTTGCTGACTAGCATGGCTGTTATTTTGTAGAGGATAATTTTTAAAGACACTGATTTGTATTTGTGCTATTTTTTATTTCTCCCAGACAAAGTTTTACATTTACATGCCTGTGGTGACTTTGTGCAGGTAGGATTCATTTGCAACCTGAAAACAGGGGGAGATTAGAGGCAGAAGGGGGCGCCGCCCGAAGACTGCGACTGCTTTGCGAGCCGGGCGGGCGGCACCCGATTGAGAAAAAAAACCAAGAATGACACGTGTTTCTACATCTGTCTCCAAAAGATGTTAGAAAAAAAAAACATGCTGCTCTTTTGAGAAAAAGGAAAACCGAAAGGGTCTGAGGTAAATACGGCGACAGCGTGCTAATGTACTTAAACAAACAGAAACTTGCCTTCCAAGCAATAGATGTTTTCTTGGAATAAAAGCATGTTCACGTTTAATTTAAGATTTTCTGTCGACCAAAGTGAAGACAGATATAAGCTAATTCTTTAATAAATGCCACTAAAGTTAACAGCTTCATAAAGTCACAGAGTATGGGGGGATTTCACACCCCAACTCTGTGACGGTGCAGTTTCTTTTAGATTTGTTTTGTTGTGACATTATCTCACACGGATACCTTTAGGAAACCCAGCCCAACCTGGATTTTGATGTAAAGTGGATTCAGAAGATAATCAAAATGCCAACATACTTCTAATTTAGTTGTTGAAATGTTATAAATTCATAAATCAACACCGTAGATGCTACACTGCTCGGGTAGCAACGTTGCTAAAGAACTGGACACAATTTTTATTTCATTTTTCCAAAAGAGGGAAAGAGCTGTATTTAGTTTTGGTCATTGTATTTTTTATCCCCTAACATTTGTAAACAAAACATGTTTCTAAATGCCTTGCTACGAAGCAATAAAATAACCAGTTCAGATGTCAGGTAGTGCGACACCCGTACTGGTCCACACTTAGAAATACGTTTTTGAAGGAGCCTGTAGTTAAGTAAGAACCAGGAGCAGGACAGAAATGTTCTGTTTTAGGAAAGTGCAGGTTTTGATTCAGAGCCAATCAGAAGCCGCCGCCGCTGTCTGAAAATGCTAAACACTTCACACACACTTAGACCTTGAGCTGTCTCTGAGAGTCTATTAAAGCAGCACTGACCTCCCGAATGTGGTAAGTGTACCTAGAAAGAAAGCTATCAGCGACAGCAGCAGTAGGCATGGTGAGTGAACCAAATGGAAATTTAAATGGAAATCCGGGAGCCATTGTGTGCCAGTGGTAAGCCAAATGAACACTGCAGTTGCACTGTGACTTCAGCCGATCTGGCAATTTATCGTGCCAGCGTTATTCCGCAGAAAAAAGAAAACCTTTCTAAAAGCCAGACTATTCACTAAAAGATGTGGCTCTAGCCCTGGGGAAGGGCTGGAGCAGTCATGGTTGTGACGGGAGAATTTGTCGGGCGTGTTGGCAATAAGAAGTGTTTGTGTTTGTACAAATATGAGAGTATAACAACTGTATTTAATTATTAAAATTTTTTTTTTAACAAAATGATTTCCTAGATATTATCCATGTGTCTTTAAAAGAGTTACTAATGTACTTGGACAAGGATCAAGCTGGGCGTCACACAGAAGTAAAAACGGCATCGCTAAAGTTTGTATTTGGCTTTGAAATTTAACGCCTTGAAATGGGGCATCTGTCTCTTTAAGAGACAGTAGCATCATAACGAGTATCCTGATTAACAGGCTGCAAACTGATTACCCTGAAAAATGTAGGTTAGTGACGACCAACATCCACCACTTCCAGAGAATGTAAAAAAAAAAAAAAAAAAAAAAAAAGAAAAAGTCCTTTCTCTTTCCGTCAGTGCCTCAAATTGAAAACAATATCCACTTTTATGTGCTTTTTCCCTGGCTAGACAATAAGGCACCTGTTTCATTGCAGGATGCCTAAATGTAATTGCTCGACTTTTTTATGCCACTGTTGCGTGAGCGGTTAGCGACGTTGCTCGCAATCAAGGTCCGATTATCTACATGGAATGAAAACAATCCATGGGAAATTGCTCTTAGATTGTGATGCGTACAGTACCATGGAGTCCCACTTAGAGTAAATTTTTTAACTGCAGGCTGTGATTCAGCTGACGCTGAGCTCAGCTGCAAGGCAGGAGAACCAAGGCGCTTTGTTTCAGTTAAGGTACAAACTATAAAAATGAAATGGCTCCAGAAATTAAAAGCAGCTTTTTAAAGGGTGATGAGTTTTGCAGTTTAAAAACTAGCAGCCAACTGTTTATGTTGCTCTCGTTTTACTAATTTTTTTCGTTTTGTTTTAAGGAATGCACTTTGTATCAAGAACATTATGTCAGGCATTTGATGTTACTGCAATATTTAACTTTTATTTATGTGCGTACTTTTGTATTTATCATTATTTCTATGAGATACCGGATAAAAGATTTCCCATATTTACATCTTCAGCTGTTGCCCATGCTCTGTAGCTGCACTTCCATAACAAATGTGCTCAAAACCTTGTCGATATTCCACTAATGTTGAGGAATTACAATTTTGCAATTGCTGTGTTTCCATTATAAAAAGAAATGCAATTAAAGACACACGTGAATAAGCTTGTTCAATGCGATAAGCCATTTAAAAACATGCAGTGTCATCATTTTCCTATCACTTCCTGTCGTCTTCTGTAGGAGGAACATCCGATTAAAAGTGTTTCCGTTGCAGTTTTGCGAAATACACAATATATGACCTTGTTCCAGCATAAAAATTTTTTTTTTTTTAAATTGCTGTGATTCCATTTACTTTTGTAAATCCAACTTGCGAAAGTGTACAGTCAATTGTAACGCAGTAGTAATGTGCACAAATACGAGAAACAAAGTAACAGTCAAATGTTCAGGCAGCAGGATGGAAACAACTCCTGTTTTACGACGCAATCTGGAATACATATAGTGACGCTTTTCCTATCCCGAGGTTTTGTTTTTTTGCGTTTGAACCATTTCATCTAGATTTCAGCTCACCTCTTCACCAGTGAGCAAACCGGCCTTAAAAGGCTAACTTAGAAATATGCTTTATCGTTGCAGAAGTGAAGGTGTCTGTTTTTCTGCTGCTTTCATGTTGCGCTGACATTTTATCCTTGAAGGTTTCAGAATGCTTTAGAATCAAGTGCCTTTATTATTCAGAAGCTTGCCTCTATGTGGATGTAGTGGCTGCAAGAGAAAAGTATCTGATTACATAAAAAGTTTCATTAAATACAGAAGTAAAAGATGTGTTGCTTCCATATGCAACTCTGATCTGAGATGCTGTATTTCTTCAGCCTTTTTGGAAAAGGGTTTTCTTCCCCTTCTGCTAAAAAAAAAGGAGTTTACAGCTTCCAGCCTCCTTCATCTTGTTCTCTGTGTTTTCCTTGTTCCTTTTGTTTTATTGGACTTTTCCTTGCTGAGGCCCGTAAACCTTGAACCAAGCCATTACAATTCATTGAAAGCTCAGATGTATTCTTGGGATGAAGTTGGCCTTTGCATGCCAATGAAACCTTAAAAAAACTGACTGTGAAAAATGGGGACTGCTAAATTTGTGTAGCTTAGTACTTTTTGGCACTAAGCTGTACATATCAGGAAACCTATTTCTGTTGAGCTGCAGACAAAATGTCTTTTCCCATCCAAATGTCAACATGGAATCTATAAAATGCATGAATGTTTTTATGACCCTGAACTGTAGTGCTCCAGTCTTGTCTGTCAAAGAGTCACTCATGATACATTTCATGACGAATTAATAATTATTCCTGACTAATTTTTGTATGTTTAAGCTGAATGTCCTCTTTTTGAAATCTTGAAAGAGCAAAAATGAAGTTCCACGAAGTCGGTAGCTTTACCCACAACAATGATTGTTCCAGTGTTAATTTTGTTTTTCTGAGCTCAAAAGGAGGCAGAGGGAAAAAAAAAAAAAAAGTACTATAAATGTTTGTGTTTGGCTGTCCAATGAGACAGTCGGGATGTAGGCAGGACTTGGGGTGAAACTGAACTCTGCATGCTTGCTGGTGCCAGACTGTCTTCTTGAACTGTTTCAGAAACGAGAAGAAAATACTTTGTTGATGTCAAAGGTCAAGGGAGAATGATCATACAAGTCCGCTGACGTCTACCACCTGCTGAACCCTTAGGCGTGTCACGATAATAAATTTACCCTGACAATAAATCGTCCCAGAAGTTATCGCAATAAACTGTAATATTGTTAGTTTGAGACCATTTTCAAGTAATATAATGAGAATGACATAATGATGCAAGAACACAATAAAATTTACATTCAAACGAACATTTAACACTGGAACTGGAAGACATTTTAAATATCCAAAAGTAAACAAAAACAACAAATGAAATGAATTATGAGGTCTTTGCAAACAAAATTGTCCTTAAAAAAAGGGCGGGTTGAGACCAAAGCACCAGACTGAAGACTTTTGTCATTTAGTTTTTGGTAGAGAAGAGAGAAAAGAGAGAAATCGTCCAAATGGAAATGATGGAGCTCTCTTCAGTTTATCCTGGCATTAATTGATTTATTGCTTTATTTCCCTATCCGTCATGTCACAAAGATCAAACCATCATAAACTGGTTTCATGAGCATGTCAATAAGTTTACTGCACTGCAACTGCCTTCATGGTCATAGTGTGATGCTATGATGTAAAAATGGACCAACATTTTCCCAGTTCTGAAAGCAAAACAAGGTCCATCCTGAACCAACCAACCAACCTACCTGACTTTCTTCATACTTCCCTTCCTCCCAAGAACAAATCCTGCCACCGCGTCCTTTTGAAGTAATCCTCTCAGGTGTCGGATCGTGACATGGTGACAGTTTTGCAGATTTTTCTGTCACACCCAAACCCCATTCTGTAACACTGATCACTGTGCTGTCTGTTTTTGTCTCTACAGATTGCTGCGAGTGTGAAGTGATTAACTGTGAGGCTGGGGGGGAAAAAAAAAAAAAAAAAAAAACCCAGACGAGGTTGAAAGAGAAACGGATTATGTTTGATTAGTCACGTCACATCCAATCACAGACACATCTCAGAGCTGATGAACTCCTACAAATATTGACGACAGTGAAATTCCAATTTGAATGTGTAATGTTTTTCGTTTGACTGGATAAATGTGTGACCTCTGTAGCCGTTTTTGCGCCGAGAACTTCATGTCGACAAACGTTCGGGGGCGACGCTTCTCGCTCGAAATGATTTCATTTGTTCTTACCTTTATGTAATTACACATCAACCAAAAAAGAAAAGAAAAAAAGCAAACAAACAAACACAAGCTAAAGTAACTAACTGGAAAGCTTTATGTCTAATTAAGATTTGAGGGTCGATGAGTGTTATGTAAAAGCTAAAGCAACCTTGGATGACCCACTTCAAAACACAGGTAAAGTAAAGCAACTTCAGCAGCTGTTTAATTAGAGCACTCTTCCTAATTGTGTTCCAAACACGGCGCTGTTCTCCAGGGACGCCTGCTCTTTTACTGCTGCTCAGATACTGCCTTGCATTTTAGGAAGTCTTTTTTTTTTTTAATGGGGGTTTAATTGCACGTTCTTGAATGATTCTTGTGGTTGTATGACTGCACAAATTCACCACCAGTTTAACCATTGTGACCCTCTTCTTTAATTTTTCAATTTCCTCCTTCACTCTTTAAACCTTAGAGAAGTTTCTCCATAACTAGGGATTTTGTTCTTTCACAGATGTTTCCAGTTTAGCTTCATTTCTGTTTAATAATAAAGTTAATGGTTTGGGGGCCCAGGCTGGAAATGCCCGACCAGTGTGCGGAGGTCCTTGACCTGACCACCACATGTTCAAGTTCTGTTGACCTTTGCCCTCTCTCACAATCCGCTTTCCTGTCAATTCACTGTCAAATAAAGGCCACCAGAGCAAGAAAAAAAGAAATCCATACAAAAAAAAAAAAAAAAATTGTACTGATTTGTAGTTTTCACTTGTCATTCCAACTTTTTTTAGCGAATCTGACCAACTTGTGGTCACTGCTTTTGACCAATCCCGTTTTGAACTCTTGAAATTTATCTCCCCTTTTCACTTTATCTTCTAAAAGCCGAACCTGCAAGATACTTACTTTGATGTTCACCAGACTGTTGAAGTGAGACTTGGCATCATGGTAAAGTTGAAGCAGCTGTTTGATGCCAAAGAACTTTTGGAGAACCGTATTTTCCAGAGTACAAGTCGCACCGGCCATAAAATGCATAATAAAGCAGAAAAATACATATAGAAGTCGCACCGGAGTATAAGTCGCATTTTTGGGGGAAATTTATTTGATAAAATCCAACACCAACAACAGACATGTCATCTTGAAAGGCAATAAAAATAGAACAGAGGCAACAACAGGCTGAATAATTGTACGGTATGCTAACGTTACATGACAAACAACGAACTGAGAACGTGCCTGGTATGTTAACATAACATATTAAGAGTTATTCAGATAACTATAGCATAAATAACATGCTAACAAGCTTACCAAATCATCCGTGTCGCTCCAAATCACTAAATCTTCATCCTTGGTGTCGCTTGTAAACAACTCGGCTAACTCCGGACGTAGCTTCTACCACACACATTATCAACGCAGGCCTAGAGCGCCCTCTGGCGGTTTAGTGTGAAAATAACATGTGATATGATATAATAATGAGGTAATAATTTCACACATAAGTCGCTCCGGAATATAAGTCGCACCCCCGGCCAAACTATGAAAAAAACTGTGACTTATAGTCCGGAAAATACGGTAACTTATTAGTCTGTTAAAGAATAATTAATTTCTAATCCATCAATTCCACATAGTTTGCAATTGGAAGGCATTTAAAACAACACATAGGATGTAGGTTTATTTTTTTTATTAAGTAGAAAAGTGTTATATTGTGCTACAAAATATTAGGGTGATGTTAAGAAAATAAGAAGAATCTCATAAAAAATTACGAGGATAACATCGTTTGAGAAGAACCTAAATAATACAAGAATAAAGTTGCAGTACTATGAGAATTAAGTCATAATATGACTGTATTCTCCTACCTTATGATTCATTCTTGCATTATTGTGACTTTCTATTTCAGCAGAAAAAAAAGAATTTGACCAACATGCAATATGAGCACATAGAGTCAGCTCAGAGAAAAGCTTCTAATTTTTATGTTCAATCATGCATATAAACATATTGCCCTGGGCTTTCACAATGTAACCATGATGCGGACAGACCTTTGTTCCTGAAGGTAGATGGCTGCGTTAAATAGCATCACTGTCAGACTCCAGTGCTTGCTCTGCACTCACTGTTCCAGCTCTGTACGACTGTGCTGGTAAAATGGAAAGACAGATGCCCTCGCCACCTTCAACACTTATGGATATGTTCCGCATGCTGTCCTTGGAATGACCTCCTGTTGCTCTGTTTATATCAGCGTGCAGACGGATGAAGAATAGCTGAACTAATATGTCCCAAATGTGGCCGAAACTGAAAAGTACTTTTCGAGAGAACATCGGATCGTGAGGCCTTTTTGGGCTTCCTTTCAGCTCCTACCTCAGCGTCCTTCTACCGATGCAATCATCGTCTCTCCTGTGAACATGTCCAAACCATCTCAGTCTGACCTGTCTGACCTTATCTCCAAGACAAATAACACAAGCTGCCCCTTTGATGTACTCGCTCCTGATCCTATCCATCCTCTTCACTCCCTAAGAGAACATCAACATCTTGAGCTGTGCAACCTGCCGTTCTGCCGCCTGTCTTTTCCTCATCAGCGCTGACTCTAAGCCAGACAGCATCTCTGATCTCACTGCTGACTTTTACATCTTTCCCTTCATTCTTGCTGATACGCTAATCACAAATCGCACTTGAGTGTTTCTTCCACACACTCCAACCTGCTTGCACACACTTCTTCACCTCTTTTCTACACACTCTGTTGCTCTGGACCGTTGACCTTAAAAGTTAAAGCTATACTAGGGAGTTCTGAGAAAATGGTGACATACTCAGGCGTACTGTGTGTATTTTGTGAGTCTCGCAGACTGCGCAAACTTTCTGCGGACCGTTGGAATTTCATAGTCGACCATACCGATCGCCTCCATTTCTTGTGACAAGTTCCTGCATTTCCCACAATCCAAATGGATACTAGCAAGTTTGGTAGCTCTGTTTCTCGGCAGCCATTGAACAGCTGTCGTCTCGGCCGGAGAGTAGCAATCACTCTACACATCCTTGGCAACTCTCAACCTTCTCGGCTCAGTGTCCCATACGGAACAGTTCGATGTGAACAAAGCATCACCGAGCAGTTTACTGTGTGACTCAGAGTGAAAATACACAGTCATAAAAGTCGATTTTTGTGCGGATGTGTCCAGTGTATGTCTGCCTCGAGTACGTGTGGACCTCCGTGGTGAGAAGTACGTCTAACTATGTGGGGGCATTTCGCCTGAAAATTTGAACAAGCACACTTTAAAGACTCCTCCCCCTTGCGCTCTGCTGCCACCTAGTGACTGGAAGCTTATCGTTTGAGCATAAAGAGCGTCGTACTAAAGATCCTTCTGCCTCTCGTGTCCCTCTCACGTTTTGCTTGCGTTATACATGCCCCCAACTAAGAGACTTTTTGCAACTTCTCTGACTCACTATATCATTTTTTTTATATTTAGTAAAATGTTAATAGAGCCTAAGTGATGAGCTAAAACTTAAGAGATCTGCCCAGAGCGAGAGTCAAGTCAGTCAGCCTTTTCTCATTGCCCACTTTCCTGTCAATTAACTATCAAATAAAGGCCACTAGACCCAATAAGACCTTTAAAAAAACAAAAAGACTAAACTGACAATAAACAAGGCTTAGTTATTCTGTTAAATAAATAAATCTTCTAAATAAATCCCCGAGTTAAGGAACGCGAAGGCATCACCGATTTCTGGACACACGCAGCAATATTTCGCCTCCGTCCTGATTTCAGCTTCAAGCAGCTTCTCTGCAGAATCCCATTTCAATAAATATAGCCGACTGCGCCACTGAATACTAGAAATTGTCAGCCGAATGTTCCACAGGGTAATCAGGGAATGCAATTAGCTGCAAAGTTGTCAAAAAGGCAGACTCACACTTGTAAACAAAGCAGCACGAGCAGATGCCTTAACCCCCCCCGACTTTCTTACAGGGTGACGGTTGGTATCCTCTCGGCTCTGTCCCCAGAGTGGCTGGTGAAAACACTTCTGCAGAATAATTGATTCTGCTTTCTGTCAGGCAGTAAAACACACATTTAAATTAGTCATTAAAGTATTTGTCTTTCAAAACATCTCAGTAAAACACAATTGGTATAAAACTACTTGCAAGTCTTGTGGCGTTAAAACATAATGACTACTTCAGACCACGAGGACGCGGTAAATCTAAAACATTTAAAGTCTCTCGAATCGTTAAAGGGAAAATGTTATTTCTACAATTAGTTCATTTCTTTTGGTGGCAGGAATATGAGCTGTTTCAAAAACCTTCAGAATGCAAAGACACAAATCAGCACTCTGACCGTCAGCCAGCAGCCCAAGCTGAGGTCCAGCACGTTTGGTCAGCTGGTTATTGATGTACAATGGCTGCTGTAAAAGACAAGTGTTTTGCTGTTGACTTCCCATTCGGAAAACATTGCCGCATTCTTGTTTGTTGTGCAGGAGGCGTCATTTCTGCTTTTCGAAGTTGTACGGATGTATAATTGCATCATCCTATCCTGGCCTGTTGAAGGAAGCATAATAGGCCAAAGTCCAAGTCTTTCCATGGCTTTAGGGCAAAACTGTGCAGTCATAGCTGTCTACTGTAATAAACTTGTGGCGATGGCATAATATGTATGTTAAAACAACTTTAAATTACTTTCGTGTAATTTAACTGTGCAGAAAATAGCACTACAAAATAAACAAGGGATTGTTTCTCATGCCACAAGTTTTGGGTAAAAAATTGGACAGATAAAACACATAAGTAGATAAAACATTTTTAACATCAAGCAGTTTCATATTTTAACAGTCTGAGGCAGAAAGGTGGTTCTGTTTTTGATGTTGAGGAATCATTGTGCCAATGGCAGAAGTTCAAAAAAGTCCACGGAGTCTTTGTGAGGAGTCTCAGACTGTGTTCAGAAGCCCGTTCTTCCTGTCTGAGTGAGTGAGCGTGTCCCTGTGCACTTCTTGATTCTGAATGCTGCCAGCCTGAGTTCGTCACAAGAACCTGCTCTGCTTTCAAAACGACTCCTGACCTTCAGGAACTTCACTGGCTTCCCACAACTTACTGCATGCACTTTAAACTCCTGCTACTTACCTTTAAAGTCACCAATAACCTTGCTCCTGCATACTTGTCTGAACTCATTTGCATCAACACACCCTCCTGAGATCTCAAGCCTTCCTCCTCCAAGCGCCTCACTGTTCCGTTTACTCTTATTTTTTCCCACCTCTCGGCGATAAGAAGAGGTTTTTCAGTTGTCACCAAATCACAGATAAAAACCAGCGACACGCAGTCCAGGTAAAAACCTTAAGCTCTTTGGAAAAAAAAAAAAAGTAATTTTCACTATAGTTTTCAGTGAATTTGTTTCGGTCATCTCACAATAATTAAATCTTTTTACTGATGTGGTGGGATATGATGAAATAACAGCTAATCAATTATAGTCTTACAGATAAAATTGACACAGTGAGCTAAGTTTGTCAATTTCAAAAAACTTTGAGCAAATAAACATAAAAGTTGGATGATGATAATGTTGATGATGATGATGAGGAACACCATTTTGTATCATATCATCTTTTACTTATAAAAACTGAAATACTTTGGTTTCACTGTCATCCAGCAGCAGCTGTACACTTTATACATCGACCAAATGTACGCCGTATACTTCAGCCATTTTCTGTAGCCCAGTTCCACGTTTTTGTCAAACGTAAAACCTCGTGCAATTTTTAAAACATCTTCTTGAAGTTGCTCGGTACTTCTCAGATAATTTTGGCATGAAATAGTATGGAGAAATAAACTGATATGATCATTTTTTTTACTTACGTTTTGCTATTGGACTCATAAACAGACTGAACGTTGTCACGTGGTTTGTCTAGACAGGTTCAGTTTGAGTGTTCTCTGTGTGGACAGGAACTGAACTATAACCTACCAAACAACAAATAAAATCTACACAGTATGTGTGAAAATGTTCCAGCACATTATATCTGTACTGACGACTTTAAGAGGAGCTACCCGTCCCAGCCGCTCTACCCTACAGACGAAGCTCTCTTCAGCTGATTGTTCTTCTGATCTAGGTCCAGATCTCATAGTCAAAGATGAGGGTTGTGGTACAGAGGGAGTAGAGGAGACCCCAGTCTAGCGTTTCTCAACGGTGGCAGTGCTGCCCTCCGGGGGGCGTTCTGAGGACTGCAGGGGGCGCTGGCGGATATTTTTACAAAAGGGGGTACCACCAGAAACTCATAGAAACACTGGAGAGAAGAAGAGTTATGATTGACATAATCGGGGTTCTATCCATGTTTCAATGTTGCAGAGCTCACTCTTTTTGCAAATAGTTCAAAATTTAAACTTCTTCATCTTCACATCTTCTATCTGGTCATTTTGTGTAAGATTTAACAACTGGAAAGTGGCACAGAACAAGAATATTTTTCCACTGATTGGCTACTGTCAGGCCTACCAATTTTAAGTTGAATAGCCATTGCATTTATCTTAGACGCCTGTCAAAATTATTTCTATTCGCATTGCCTTTTTTGTTTTCTGGGAAATTGTTTTTGACGATAAACACAGAAACAAGCAGAAAAACCATCAACAGTGATAGTAATATTAATAATAAAATAATATGCAGTGCAAAGTAACCTACAAATTCTTGTAGGACCTGGATAGTGGATAACAAGCTGAGAAACAGTCCTAGTCCATCTACTTGACCTCTGCGCCTATTTGAACTCGTTCCCCGTGAGGAACGAGTTCAAACGCTGAGGGAGTGAGCCGCTTTTTGCAGTGGTGAATCACTGCGAAGACATAAAACATAAAGTGCATGTAATGTGTTTGGTGAGTGCTGCTTTTTTACCTGAATATCCTCCTCCATAAGTTCCTGTCTGTCAACAAGCAACTTAAGCTGCTAAGTCAGAGATTGGGTATAATTACGAACACGGAAAGTGTCTAAATTGACATTCTCACTGTTTTACGCTCCGAAAGGTTGTCCTAAGAGGATTACTGCATGACAACCCAGCTGTGGTAATAGGTTAATTCCTAAGCCTCCCCATTGCTTTCCCTCCCTTTTCATACCTTCTGCGTTTTTGCAGTGAACATGGTCGCTCTCTCCCATTCCTGGACACTTCCACCTCCGTTTTATCCCTGGCTCTCATAATCCGGGGGTGCTGCTGGGCTTTTTTTTTTTTTTTTGGTCTTTGGTTAATTAACAATTAGCTAGCACATTGTTTTCTTTGTGCGAGTCTCGTCTCGGCTTTCTCTTCTAATGTTTTTTTTAATTATTTGAGCCCTCATTACTACTTCACACCTCTCTCTCTCTCTCTCTCTCTCTCTCTCTCTTTCTGCCTCGACTTTGTTTTCAGTTCTGCAGCAAACCAGTGAGTCGCTTCTGTCCTCGGATGAATAATTAGAATTACACCGAGGCTCTATACAGTGGTGGAAGTATTTAATAGGTAATTAATGGCCCTATGTGCTTATATCTATCTTTTGACAAACTATGTAATTTCCTCTTTGTTGTATTACTTTTTGTAAAGTTCTTCTGTTTTCTCTTTCTTTTATAAGGATAATTGTTCCAGTATCCTTGCTTGACTTTTCTTCTCCAATTGTATCAATGAAATATCTCCACAACAGACGATTAAAACAGACAATCCTACATGCACATTTGTTAGAAAATGTTTCTAACATCTTACCAGCTAAGCTTTCTGTTCTTTACCCAGAGGTTACGAAGCACTGGTACAAATTTAATTACGCATTTCTGCTGGTGACCTCAGGTTTTTCACCTTTAAATTCCCTTTCCCATCCATCCGCTTCACGTGCTTTTGCTTCATGGATAGTCCAGCGCATGGCATGTTTTTGCACCTCAACAGCCTTGTGGTTTAGTTAAAACAGTAAAATCTGTCCTGAGTGTGTACTGAACCAGTCTGTTACCAACGGCATGGAACAAGGTGTTTCATTCATTTTATTTTGGAACATTTTATGTTTCTTTTCTTGTTATTTCTCACTTTGGTCACACTACCGCCTGTTGTTTTGTGCGCTTTGCTTGAGTTTGTTACGGAAAAGGGAATGTGAAGCGATTTCTAAAACACTCTGGAGGCATGTAATGTGTAAAAAATGTTTGCCGGTACAGCAGAGAGCAATATGTTTCTTTGCAGATGTCATTATTTGGATGAGCAGACCCAACTCTCCTAAAATAAATCTCATAAAAATATTTTTTTTAAATGGTAACACTTTATTTGGCGGGGTGTGGATAAGACTGACATGACTGTCATAAACGTGACATAATACCTGTTATAAACATTTTTTTTTTGTTTTATGGGTGGTTATGACTGTTGTCATGAAGTGTCATTCAGAAAATAATGGCACTTTTATTGCAAAGTTTACACTTTTAATGCAAGTTTTAGTGTAACTTTGCATTAAAAGTGTCATTATCTACCGAATTACACTTCATGACAACAGTCATAAACATTCATGAAGACTCCTTCAGGATCATGACAGTGCACATACATACAGGTATATATAGCGAATGAGAAAAGAGATTATGAATCAATTACAATTGAAATCTGTTCAATGAAAAACTGCAAGCAGTACATGTGAAATGAGCCAGGACTGCAGGACTTTACCATCATTTTCACGAGTTAAAGCAAACTTCAAGGATTTCTTAAAACCTGCCTTAAAGACTCAAAGCAACTCTCCATGTAGAATTGATCATTCTATTTAACATGAAGCCAATGAAGGAAGCTAAAATATGAGAAATATCTTCAGTTTTCTTCAGAACTCTTGCTGCAGCATTTTTAATAATCTGAAAGTTTTTTTTTGTGTGTGTGTTTGTTTCGTTTTTTGTTAAATTTTGGGCTTCAGATCAATTTGTTGCAATAAAAGCAATTAATGTTGCAGCGTCACACACATCATCATCAGGTTTGTCAGTATTTTCACAAAATTAGCACAGTAAACAAACGGCAAACCTGATTCGTACATCAAACCTGAAATGTAAGGAATGAAACCAAAATGGTTTGACCACAGCTACAAATTGCATGAGAAGACTCAAATTTCATTTTAATTTTTCTTTCAAAAAAAAAAAAAAAAAGCATATTGAAATTCCATTGCGTCAACATGTTCAGTTTTTAAAGTTTTATTGAAATTATTTATATTAAGTCGGGGGTAAAGGACAGAAGAAGTTCATTTCATGATGAGTAAATTATCCAGCCTCATTTTTCTTTCTGTCTCCGCTTCCCCTGGCAACCATGTTACACTACAGCCCAGGAAATCTCATTAGGAACATTTCAGCAGGGCTGACAAACGACTCTTCACACAATCCGCCGCCCCATTTCCTCTGTTGGATGGCGCTCCCGTGTGAATGGATGGAAGAAGGAGCCGAGTTAGAAGCACGTACGTTTCTTCTTAGCTTACACATCCGTGCATAACTGATCAAACGCTTTAGTGCCCACCTAAAACACACATGCCGGAAATAAAATGGGAGTAGAGATCGGCTGTAGTTGTGAATAATTATAAGAATGAAGACAAACACAAATCCACTTTTGAACAGTGGACTCGTCTCTTTATTCCTGGAAGCTGTGCAGTAATGAGGGCATGGTTAAAAATCTATTTTCCTAATATGAACTATTCTTTTTACATTATTGAGTTTTGATTGCTTTTTGTTTTGTTTTTACAGCTACCGCTTACGCTACACACACAGAGTATGTCTTGCTATCTTCTCAAGGACTTTGCATCGACTTCTGTTCATGTTTTCATTCATTTCTATCGCTTAACCCTGACCTTTACCCTTAACTTAACACTGCAAACAAATACCTAACCCTAAACCTAACCTAAACTCAATACACACCCTGGTACTAGACGTAACCCCTGACCCCAACACAGCATTTCTCCTGCTGATAAAGCAAGTCATTGATTTACAAAGAAAATCAACTGCTGCACAACTCTCTTTTCATTACAGGAGGATCGATGAAACTCTTCATACATAAACCACACTCCCAACACTGGATGAACAATTAATGCAGTAGCCTCATGCTTTGGAATCCTCTGGATTAGATAAAGCTTGAGACCTTTTACCATTTGTCATCTTTTAAAGCTGCAGGATGTAACTTTTGCAAAAATGTTGGTTTTTTTTTACATATTTGTGAATGTTATGATAGTACAGGATGAGACTTCCTCCCAGTGCTAGTATTGCTATGTGAAGAAATGCACAGCTCCTGGTCATAAATGGCCAATTGGAGTCAGGAGGAGGGTTTTAGCGCTGTCAATCAAACTTTTGTACTAGATACACTATCAGTGGAGGAACTAGTTACCGGTCCAGAAAAACTGCCTATCCTAACTAGCCTTAGCATTCATAACGGCCTATGTTGTGGTGAATGTTGTAGCATCGCAGAGAGAAAGGGGGATGTGTGTGAGCGGTGTGTACATGAGCGTGAGTGACAGCACTAAAACTCTCCTCCTGGCTCTGATTGGTTGTTTCTGACTGAGTGGCGTATTTCTGCAGTTAGAACTGGAAGCACGAGGACAAGACACAGGAACTCGATTTTTAAATTTTCACAGATTGTCTGTCTTATTCTGTCTCCACTTAATAAGTTTAACAAATGTGAGCCCTGAGGCTGCAGTTTATCCCGCAAAACCAGGAAGTCACTCACTTTATGACATATTTGCTAAAACATCTCATCTGGCTGATTCAACTGTTATCCTAATGTTAGGATAAGGATTATATCATGGCCTTGTAATGCCTCTGATTGGCTAACTGATGTGCACAATTTACATTTCTACATCTGTGGAGATGCATAAGCACAAATTCACATCATACACAACTTTATCCACACAATAAATTAAATTTGGATGCAAAAATTAATGTTATTAGTTGTATATAATGGGACTCCCACTCTGTCTGCATAATAAGAACGTAATTGGTGGGTTACTTCAGCTAATCTGACAGAGGTCAAAGAGTCTCCTCTTGGGCCACAGTTACAACCAAACACCAATTAGTCCTCCTCCTCTCAGTGGCAGCTACAGGTGAGCCGCCGGGAGGCTGTTAGCTGGAGATTAAATACAATACATGAAGAGTCTTTTAAACAGATTTACATCTGCACCGATTTCCAGTTTCTTTACCATGCGAGAATCTCACGTAATCCTTTTAAAGTGAACGATACCACTAAATGACATAAGTAATATAAAGCATGGAGTTAGCTTGAATTACAATATTGATGTGTTAATGAATACATAAGTCAAGAAACAAAACGTAAACACAAGATTATAACATCACATTTTGCGGCCATTATTAAAAACGCATTTTTTGCTCGTATGTAAAAAGTGGGGAATTGGCACTTTAAACCGTCTTATGCCAGTCTCTGTGTTCATTTAATCAACATGCTTCTAATAATGACAGCGATTTACATCACACATTTTAAACTTTGATCAATAAATGCAAAACATTTGGTCATTTTCCCCGTTAAAACACGTTACTCTTTGGGACTGATCTTCATCTTTCTCTGGCGAATGCAACACGCTTCTGTCAGATTGTTAATAAAGGATAAAACTGTTTTGCTGGACGAACCGGAACTGCCATGGTGACAGAATAAAACCATTTCCACTGTTGGAAATTTTTAAAAGAATTGTTCACATGTCTTTTATTAGCTTTGAACAGGGTTACATTTTACCAAACCCTATACTTTATGCTTTAGAGTGGGATTGTGTGAAAGATAAGAGCACAGCTGGCCTGGGCCTCGCTCTCCTCTTCAAGGCCTGAGAGTTCACTCCTTTATCCTAGGAGGAAAAAATGATTTGAATTTAACACTTCAAAGGTTGTACCTGATCTTGAATTGTAATCTAGAGAAAATCTACACTTAATGGCCCAGAAAGAGATCGGAAAAATGTTTTGTAGCCTCTAATGAAAGGTTTTATTGCACTTTAATGCAGCCGCAGTCGATTAATGTCGTTTGGCAGCAGCTGGACATTCTGACCATAAGGCCTCAGATGTTGGTTCCAACTGCAGTTCTTTCCTAAATGTTTTTACTTTCATACACTAACTTGTGCAGGAAAATGTAAAAACTTTGACCCTTTTTTTTTTTTTTTCCTCACATGTAAATGTGAAGAAAAACGTAAGAAAAAAAAAAAAAAAAAAAGCGCTGCATTGTGACGGAGGACGGATTTAGCCAGACAGATTCTTGCCAACTTCACAAGAGGATTCTGGAGCCCACTTGACTCCCTGAGCACCGGCACATTTACAAGATGAGATGAGGGCAGAGCCGGGCAGAATAACAGACAGAGGAGAGGAAATTGTTGGTAAAGTGGAGTCAAAAGGAGACGGTGAAAGCCGTGAGAGGCCATTAAAATAAGAGCCGGATAAAAGAAATGGGAGAACTGTAAAAATGACATTTGGGCTGTCATAAACAACAAAACAAGTCCTTAAATGTTACTCGCATTGTAGTTAAAATTTATAATAGTGGAACTATTTGCTCATTTACTACAGGGATCCGCTTCAACCAGTAAAACTGTTGGCTGCATATTTGTACCTCAGTAAACTAGAATATCCTTGAAGAAACCACAGTTCTCACAGATCAACAAAATGATCACATTTGGGCAATAAAATAACTTAAAACTAACAAAAGTAATAAATAGAAAAATTACTCAAAACTATGTGGGAACTATTAAGCACATTTTTCTTTTGGTATGTTTTTGTTCTTCCGTTGGAGTACCTAATATTTTTAGAAACATCTGGAGAGCTAAATAAACAAACATCCAGCTGTTTTCTGGAAATAAGTTCACGTTTTGTTGGTATTTAGAAAGCAAGACGTTTCTGTTATGCATGATAACCGATATAATAAACAATACAATAATATAATTCACATTATTTTACTATCCTTGAAGAGAACGACCACGCCACTGACCTCCACCATTGCTTCTCTGCAACAACATGGAAATAAATATCAGTTGTCAATATTGGCCCAATTTCACTCAGTAAAGTAAACCAACACCGATATGTTAAAAGATGATCAATATTGTTCCGATAGCGATATTAGCGCCGATTATATCGCCGCTAGAGATAATGTGTTCACTAAAAACATTTTCTGGAGTGGGAATCCTAGTGTGTGTCGCTAAACACAAGGTCTTATTTTCAGAAATGAAAGAAAAAAATAAACTGTCGTAATCATTACAAGACGGATCGACTGGCTGCCGTGAGCGCTTTTTATGCTTTTTGTGATTATTTGAACTATGAGCCGTGTTTGTATTTTGAAACCATTGACAGTTGCGTGATCCTCTGCCTACATCGAGTTGTGAATTAAGAGACGGGGAATTTTGCAAATAACTAAAATGGAAACGTTTTCCTTGTTAGTTACAGCAAGAAGTTAGCTCTGGTCATTGTTAGCAGCAGTGCAGTTTGTTGTAAGGACTCTAAATGTTCCCACCAAGGAACCGAAGACAAATACGTCGAGACAAACACATGTTAATTATGCAAACCAAGAAACAATGATAAAGATGAACTATTTGTGAATGGTTTCTGACGCAGCTCCAGCCCTTAAGTAACAATGTAACAGTTTGTTTTCCAGTTATGGAAAAGTCAGAGGATGCTCTCCAGACCGGTTCCTCCTGTCTCTCTCTTTCTTTCTCTGCATTCGTGCGGCATCTCGTCTCTTCTCGGATTCTTGGAACCAGAACAAACTTTGCATATTAATTAGGTGATAAACAGGGAGAAAATACTGCCAGCTCAGCAATTAGCGTGCGGGTCAGAGCCTAGTGTAATCCCTGCTCCGTGGCAGTGGGCAGATCTGTTTAAGGGATTCTGTGCGTGCAGCCTTTGTGAAGAAGTGCCAGCTGTGTGAAAAATTGATTGCGCCGCCATGTCAATAGCTGCACCAATAAATTATTATGCAGCGTTTTCGTGGCGCGTCTGTTAGGACTTGAAGGCCTCGTTATGCGTGTCACGCAGTGTGTGCACTCTGTTTTAGAAAAGGGTTGCATATTGTGGCGCTAAAGTAAGTACAAGGGCAATGATTAATCTGCATAGTTTCAAATACAGTGGAATGAAATCACTTTAGTTGAATATTTTTTGGAGAAGGAGGAACATTTTTTTTTCTTAATTTGGCAGGTCCTGTAACTTATATATATATATATATATATATAAAAAACATTTTTTTATTACATTTTTTGACTGATGCTTTAAAAATCTATTCTTTCTGAGGAAATGAACTATCAACCACTACTGTGTCAAATGAAGCAAAGAAAACAAGTTGATATTCATTTAGAAACAACTCTAACATTTCAACTCAGGAAGAGTTCAGAGACCAATATTAGGTGGAATAACCAGGAGGTTTTCAATGGGGTTCAGTGCAGAGGTCTGTATATGTTTTTCTTGACTGATGCAGTTTATACTCCAGAGCGACTTACAGTCCAGGAAATAAGGTAACTATGAAGCATAAAAAATTGATTTAGGAGAATAACTTAGTGCTCTCTCTCCCTCTCTCTCTCTATATATATATATATAAAAAAGATTATTAATATATTTCTTCTTTTTTTTTTTGATATTATTTATGGGGCACAAGAGCGAGAAAGCAGCTTTTTCTCCCAGAGATGGATTTTGAAATGGCAGCCTCTGCATTTGCCTATTTTCACAGCGGAGGCAATTTTTCGGAGCGCAGTCTTAGAGAAGCCTGGTAACTGTGGATGAATGGCCACATTAAATTTCTCAGTGTCTGACTTTATGGCTGCTGACACAGCACTGTAACCACACAGGTGTGTACAACAAAAAAAAAAAGAGAGAGAGAGAGAGACACACTTCACTTTTAACAGAGCCGAGCCGATAACACGTCTGTTTTTCACTGCGTAATGTTTGGCCTTTGGTGGAAGAAGTAATCAGCTTGTAATTGGACCCCACACACGATCCTTCACAATCTGCAGCACGTTTACAGCCGCTATTAAAATCCCAATGGAGCAATAACTGAAAGCTACAGTAAAAACAGGCTTTTCCAAATAAAACTGTGATTCTATCAGGCAGTAGAAATGGAGGGCTGCGTGACTTTTAACAGAAAATCATCTATTATTATTAGCTGTTACTTTGCAAAAATTTTTATTTAGCAGTGACACACTCTGAGGTAATGTTTTTTTTTTTTTGTTTATTTGTTTTTCATCAAGGAATACAAAGTCCAAAGTGCCTGTCATGGATATGTTGTACTTTTATTTGTTACAGGTTGACTGTCAACAGGAGAGAAAAGACAAATGCGTCGTGTTCTCGGTCCTTCCTCCAGCTCGTGCAGCTGCAGTCGGTTTTTCTAACAGTGGCTTTCAGACCGATTTGTGTTGCCCAAACAGAAAATTCAGACAAAAAAAAAAAAAAGAAATGACAGTCATTACAGATTCTTGACTGGAAAGTGTTTAGGCCGTTATGGAGAGGAAGGCCAACAGCTTTGTGAAAAGCTGCAGACCTAAAGGTGTTAAAGTTTTCTTCATGTTGAAATACGGCGGTAGTCTCTTTTGTTAGGATGTTAGACACACTAAGAGGCGAACCGGCTGTTACCATGTGTCAGCGCGCTCTCTGAAAGGAGTTTTTATTTCTCTCTGTAAAGTTTGGGAATGTCCTTGCTGAGGGAATATTATACTGCGCTGCGATAACTTTAGTCACATATTGAAATGTCACATCTTCCTCAGTGGCATTTTACCAAGAGCCTGGATAAAAACTGAGGGATAAAAACTGAGGGAAGGATTTTTATTTTTATTTTTTTTAGAGAGAAGTCAGTTTATGTCATCTCTTTTAAAATACGCTAACATGTTGCGTAGCTCTTGCACTACTCAAGTTTGTTGTACTGTTGATCCTTGAATGCAAAGATAAATGGATAAACTTGGACGTTGCCGTTAATCTTTTCCAACAGTGGCTAACAGCTGTTTAGAGCCACCACTTTTCTCAAATTTCTATACAAAATCATTTGCAAAAACAAAAATAAAATCATTAGGTCAGGTTAATAAATGCAAATACGTAGGCCTATAATTGAAAATGAGCATACCTTTTAATTACATTTAGGATTTAATACACCGCTGTTACTAAAATAGTACCAGAAAAACTTCTTCTGGAAACAGATATTTTTATTATTACATAGAAAATAAGATAACTTGTGTCATACTTTTGTGTGAAACAAGTAAAAGGTGTCACATTTCCATGTCGGCGTATTTCCTGAGCACAGCAAAGTAAAAGTAGAGTTCACCATTCTGCCTCTGTTGATACAAATAGAAGATTGAGGTCCAGAGTTACCCTTCGTGTCAACATGGGGGAAACGATACCAACATTTAGGAGCCACTCAACCAACGTTTCACGTTGAATCTGGGAACTAAAGATTAGGGTGATGGTAAGGATGCCTTCCAAACATAAAATGTTGGAGCTCAAACAACAAAAACAAATGAACAAAATACCTGAAATCATTGAAAAAAAAAAACAACTGGTCTGCAGCCGTAGAAATGGTTTGATAAGGAATTACTCATTGGTTATTGAGGTGGTTATAAATATTTGCTGGTTTTTTAAAAAATATTTTAAATAAAATGTAAATAGAAACTTTTCAGTTCTTAACCTTTTTCTGTTTCGCTTTGAGGAACAAAATAAGAAAATAAAAGAAGAAATTACACGATTAAAGTCATGATGTTGTGAACAGTCATATTACAAAAATAAAGTCAAAATAATATGTGACTCAGGTTAGAGTATTACAACTTTATTCTAGGGCAGCTACATTCCTGTTATACCATGAACTTTAGTCTCAAAATACTGTGACTTTATTCTCATATTAATTCAACTTTATCCTCATGTGACTTTATTGTTGTAATGTTATGATTTTATTCTCATATGACCTTATTATGGCAATATTCTGACTTTTTTCCTCAAGATTTTCTGACTTTATTCTCTCTTTATTGGCATGGCCCTATAACTCTGTTGCACCTGTCTTCCTTCCTAGCAAAAAGCTATAACTCAGTTCCTGTAAAGACTTGTTTATTTTCTTACTAGGTTGATGTTGTTTAATGGCATTAGCTGCTTTTAAATAATTTGCTGATTTGAATTTATCGAACCAATAACTCACATATTCCCACGATGGGCGACATTTGCTTTACTTACATCGCCATAAACACACAGATCTCAACTGGGGACGGCAATATGGGCAATTTGTCCCGTTTTATCCCAATCCAGACTCGAGGGATGAACAAAGATCCCTCTGCTTATGGCTTGTAATTTCCGCCTGCTACCATGGAGCTTAAACCACACAGAGGACATATGGAACAGATGGACAAAAAAAACCACAAGCTAAGAGCTCATTTGGCAGCTTTGTAAAGTTGACATTTTTGTGTAGGAATGGAAAAAAGCAACATGAGTAAATTGCTGATACAATCAAACAACTAATTTACCTAATTTATTGTAAAATATAGAATAAGAGGGGAAAAAATGTGCACTTGTACTTGGACGAAATTATGTTTTCCTACCTGAAGCAAACAAACTTAATGTTGGCAACTCACCGTTTACGTCACATCATGATGGCGGACGTGTTTCACATTTAACCAGGAAGAATGCAATTTTTCTTGATGCCAAGTTCATTTTTCCCCCCTCTATTCTATGTTACATTTTCAGTTCGTTTAGTTTCGATATTACAAATAGCACTAAAACGTTTTCAATTCACGACGCATGCGGTGAAGAACTACACGGTGGTCGCTAAAATCCAACACCGCTCCGTTTGTGATGACATTTTGTGAAAAAGCGCTCAGCGTCTTCGTGGAGACGTTCGTCAGACGTTTCCTTCTGTAGTTCTTGGTGCAGCGCCACCACAGGCGAGGGGAGGAAGTGGTTTTTCAAAGGTTTTGGTTTGTTAGTGAGAAAGAGAACAGCACCCGCTGAAAATATAACAAATGTTTAACAATATTTGTCCCCAATTGAACCGAGTCTATCGGACTATCAGCTGTGGAAACCCGTTTCGTGAAATCTTTCGTAAATGATCTTTAAGCTGTTCAATTGTCTTCATTTTTTAAAAACCTACTCTCAAACAGGAAATAGACAGTGATATGTAACTCTCACTTTCGTTAAAGCCGTTCGGATGGAGAATAATAGACAGAGAGGCGGCGAGACAGACAACAAGAGAGAAGAGACGGAACCGAAGGCGAAAGCCGAAACGTTTTGCGGACGGGCACGGCGAAGTAAGGAAGACGGGAAAAGGGATGGAACTGTTAAACAAAACGTTGTTACCGCAGCTGCTGTGATTCAAACCAGTTGTCAAGTCGCCGGCCCTCACAGTGACACGGCGCAGTGGGGGAGGGGGGATCGAGGAGGATATCGAGAAAACTTAAAGGTCAAAACACAATACATTCCCATCAAGGAGGAGGGCGATGTCAAGTGCTCGCATCCACCAGCCAATCTAGCGTGCTGACCGGAGTCGGCCACAGGCTTCGTTTTCAAGGGCAGGAGCCGTCTGCGACAGCAAAACAAAACTCTTTAACGTGCACGGCAGATTGTGGGCGTCTGAGAGCCGCTGTGGACGAAACCAAGAGGAAGCAACAATGAAAGACCCAACTGCAGCTCAGTCAGCGGTGCAAAAAGGTTCGATCGTAAAAATGTATGTATTTACTGTCACAGGAGAAAGTGACTGTGGGTTCCTTAGGTTCATTCTCTTAAACACTTCTTGAGCCGACACACATTATTGCACACCACAGTGAACATATGTCCGATGAAAATACAGAGAGTCATGCAAATATAACACTTTATTTCATTTATCATAAGAGGACATTTTTTTTTTCCCACTTTTATACTCTGAATACTCTTAATAAATACAGGTAGCCATTGCACAGTCCCAGACCGTTTACAGAAAAAAAAATCTCACTTCCACCCCCAACCCGCGTCAACCCCCCCCCCCTCGCCCCAACCCCACCCGTCACTAAGGAAACATGTAGAGATAACAGGTTCAGTAGAAAAAAAAACAAAAAACAATCCTACAGTTTGTACAAAATTCACAGATTTATCTTGTTTTCCTTCTGTGTGTAGTTTATACACTCCATCATAAAGAGGCAACCAGACAGCTGTAAAAAAAAAAAAACAAACAAACAAAAAAAACACACACCAGAAAAAAAAAAAATCAGGTTTAGAGATGAAAACAAAAATTTGATTGTTTCAACATCGATTTGATAAATCTGAACATTTCGTATTTTAGATGCGCCTGTGTATCGTTTTACTGCACACAGGAAACGCGTGGTGACATTTCCGTTGTGTGCATGAACGCCACCATGCAGCGCCGACGTCAGCCTCTGATCTGCCACTCCTCATCTCATGACGGTACAAGACGTCACAGCAAAATGTTGAAAGGCTGCATTAGTCTTGGCATTGACTACACTTTAAATGACACTTTAAAATAACAATTTACTGTGAATGTTATTTCTAGTCCAATGGAAAAGGATTAGGACCACTGGCGGAGGGGATAAAAAACAAATTCTGACTTTAATACTAGAATTCAGAAAAAAAATTCACAGAATTTTGACTTTAACCTGAGAAAAAATTGTCAGAGTTCTGAATTTAAAGTCAGATTTTTGGCCCTAATTGTCTTCCGTACGTGTGAGAATCAGAACAAATTTCTCGCCGATGCTTTTAAAGTTTAAATATTTACTTAGTTTTGGGGCAGGGAACACAAAAAAGGAAGCTAAGAGGACAGTTCTGAGCTGAGCACACTTCCCTGAAGACCGGCTTACGCTCGCCTTTAAATTAATGAAAGGCAAGTGTTAACCAGCTAATTTTACGGTGATTCATCTAAAACACAGCCCTGTGCTGGAGATAGGAATATATGAATTATGTCTTTTATAAAAGATCGATAAGGAACGATCCAGATTAGATCATGTAATAATGCTAATTAGCCTGTCTAAGTTTATTTGTTGCACGTTTAAGCTATTGTAAAGACACAATAAAGACTGTATACTAAAATTGTATAGCATATTTCTTATCTATAAGGTAATAATTTCAAATAATTTTTCTGGCCCGTTTAGTTCAGGTGGTCGGTATCAGTATGTTTCAGTCATTCTAGAGCAAAATTAAGGAAGGCAATATTATTATAAAGTGATTTTAACTTATTATATTAGTAAACAGGACTTTAAGCATGTTTAGCATTGCTGTTATAGATATATAAAGACATGTAGAGTCCTCAAGTGTTAAATAGTATAGCAAATGTAAATCTAGAATTTTTTGGCAAAAATTAAAACAGTGCAATGCCTTCCTGTTATCTTCTGAAAGACTTGCTCTCTCTCACTGTCAGTCTGAACAACACTTTATCCCACACATGTATTTTAAATGGTGTCTTACATCGCTTTTGCTTTCTCTACTTCATGTTAAAGACCTTACTGATACAGAAAGTAGCTAACTTTTACGCAGTAATGTACAACTCCTCTTTGCCATCAGAAATCTACCTCAATGGAAGAAATCCCAGCCAGATCAATAAACGGAGATGAGAATCACTCAGGCGAGCGATTTCTTTACAAAAGACGTGATGATCGTGTTGTATCCTCCCAAAGAATGCAAAGGAAGAAAAAAAAAATGTGTTTCAGGGCTAAAAGCTAATGCTCAAATAATTCCATATTCCATATAAAGTACTGAACTTCACTTTGTTACCAATAACCTCACTGCTTTCAATCACACAATCCCTGTTACTCATATAAATTGCAGGTATATTTAACTTTTAGTTTAAGACTATTAAGTGAATTCTGGTAGGTAGGCGTAGCTTTTTTTTTTCTTTTTTTTTTAAATCGGCAGCCCTCCGCTGTGATGCTTCCTGCCCCACAGTGAGAGCGGATGCAGTCAAAAGGCAAAAGAGAACAAAATAGGGTTGGAAAGGAGCGAAGACTGCCGGAGCGTAGCTTCAGAGGACAGCGTGTGAGAGTGTGCGTCAGCGCTGGCCGGCTGAAAAAAGGCCCAAATACCTCTGAATGAGTGGAAGGCAAGAGAAATTTTTAACTAAGATGAAGGGTGGCAAGTGTGTTAATTGGTTCATTCAGCAAACGATAATTGCAGAGAGACTATTGTCGGCCACTAATTGAGATAGGTTTGATAGCTCAGCACCGTGAGAAGTGCGGTGGATTCTGACGACCACCAATCTGCCACCTGGGGCTATCACCATGGCAACAGCTGGAGATCTGAGCTAAAGAAACTGATTAGGCCCATATGGTTAAAGACAGACAGCAGTCTATGAAGCAGGAATGTGTGACTGTATATAAAGTATTTTTCTACAGAGATAAGAACATTTTGAAAGAGCAAGTACATGAGAATCAGTTAATAGCTGTGTAGCTTTTTGTACATATCAGCAAATAACGCAAATATGGCACTTTCTTCTTCTGTGGTCCCTTCATTATGCGTCATACGGGCTTTGAAATACGCGGCCTCTTCCGCGCAAAACCTTTTTGAAGGTTTAGTTGAATAAAAGCTCTCTTGTTATATTATGAAATGTTTTATCGATACTGAGGGAGTAAAGAAAGAAATGAACCCGGTAGAAATGATTATGACCATAAAAATACTTATTTTGGTGCCTCTTTATGTTGTGTTTCCATAATTACTTCTTGAAGCTTTTGTACATCTCCTAATGTGGGTTTGTGGTAAAAATAAGTTTTCCCTTAATGCTTGATTGATTGGCAAGAGATTTGTCTTTTGTCAAGAGGGCCGAATGTCTATTCCATAATTTTCCATTTTACTTTTTTACATTTTTTTTTAATAATTTTTTTTTTAAATAGCTAAAGTTGAACAGTTTTTATTCCTTCCACTCTTCTGTCCTCCCAACCTCATCTTTGCAGAATTAGCATGTGAAACTTAAGGAGCTTGTCACGTGTTTATAATTCTAAACAGCATCATCGTTACCATGTCAACAATAAAAGTCACTAATCACCAAAAGCAAACCGAAAAAAAAAAAAAAAAAAAAATCATTAACACCATAAAACACCTGCTGGTTTTAGGGGACGTTTAAGCATTCATTAAAAGCAGCTTCCCTATCATAAAAACGTATTATTTATGCAGCGCCGTGCATCATGTTTACAGCCGCCGGGTCTAAGTTGTGAATTTCGGGGCCTGGTTCACGTCTGGCGGACATAAGGCACGTGGATTTCACTTCCAGACTTCCTTCCTTTCTCTCTCTCCGCTCTAACAACCTCTGATGAAGGATCGGCCTGCAGTCCACTCAACATCTCCCTGCTGTTTTATCTGATCTGGATCACTGGAGTCCTTCTGCCTCTGTTCATTTAGTCCAATGTGGGGAGGAGGGTCCGAAAACTGCAGCCGTGTCAGGATGGGGGAGAAGGTCATTGATTGGCTGAATCTCTTTTCCACATCACTAAGAAAAAAGGGCTACGCACACACACACACACACACACACACACACACACACACAAACGGTTTCATTCCACTGTATCAGTTTCCATTGACCATATAGTTGCGCAAATTGGAATTCCGAAAATAAATTAACTTAAAGGGAAGCACGGCAATTTAGAAAAAATCCTCATGTTTTTGCGCCAGGATCAGGTGGGGATTTTTTTTTGACTGTATCGAAATTACTTTAATTAGTGTTTTGCAAAATTGCAATGGAAACACTTTTTCTTTTTTTCTTTTTTTTTTGCATCACCCGTGATCAGCAACCGGATGTTACTACAGGCGGAAAAGATGAAGAAGACGACGCCAGGAAGTGGTAGGAGGACGGTGCCGTGGCGTGAACAGTGATTTTAATTGCGTTTCTTGTTTAACGGAAGCGCCGTTGTTGCAAAATTGTGTTTCTTCAACACCCGTGGAATACCGACAACGTTTTGCGAATGAATGGATACACTTTACTATTCCACAGGGGGGGAAATGAACGTGTCGGTTCGGCCCGCCCAATGAACACCAACAAACAACATAGGATGTGGGTAGACAGGATGTGCAGCCCTGGGAGGCTCTGCCGTTTCTTTAGACGAGAATATCAGCGATATCAACATGAGTAACGGAAACGCCGCTTGTGAAGAGCTCAAACACACACAGTTATTATTATTTACACGCAGTAAATAATAATAATAAAAAAGACTTCTATTTGTGCACATGCATAAAGAAGCACCTGACGGTTGTGATGACAGCACCAGCGCGTCGTGAGTCCTCATGTTTGCGTCGTTACAAGGATGAAGCGTTGTGTTATGGCAGGCCGGGAATCAGGCTGGTGGAGGTGTGGGCAGTCAAGGGTAAAGAAACGCGGGGATGGAGGCAGATTGATCGAGTGAAAGAGATAAACAGAGGGAGATAGGACAGGCTTTTAAAGAAAGAGGCGGAGGTCAACGCTCGCCCATGCGGCGCTCGGAATCATTTCGGGGGGGAAAGTCTCATTCCATCTGTGTCCAAGTAACTCTCCGGTTCTCTCCGTCTGCCTTCACACCACCAACCTCCCTGCATGCAAATGCCGCTATTCTGCCTGGAGCTCGGCAAGCAGCTGCCCTCATGTGTCATAATGCAAAACCGGCTTGTTGGAATTATTAAGGGTTTGCTCACTTGTCCTGCCATCTCTTTCACTCCCTCTTTTTTTTTTTTTTTGCTGATTTGTCCCCTTTTTGTGTCGCCGAATGGATTTGTTTGAGAACCCGCGGGCAGGTCTTAAATCTGCCGTCACTTGTCAACAAGAAGGTACAAATTCACCTGCCACTCCTGGGTGGCAGGTGAATTTGTATGACTTCCATCTGTTTCACTCAAGTTTTCACAAATCTCTTCTCAACCCCAGACGTTTTCGCAAATACTCTAAATCTAGTTGACGATGTGACATTTAAAGTTACAGCTGATTCTCTGAAACAAAGTCTTTCTTGAACAGTAGATTTTTGCATGTACAGCTGCGGTTCCCAAACCTTTCCATGCCGTGGGACCTTAACCCTTCTAAAGACTAATGTGTCCGTGACGACACAGCCAAACTCGCTGTACTGTAATACCGCAGCACTTTGCGCCATCTGAAAAATTCCAACGGTTTGTGGCCACCGAGTTATCAGGTTACTGCAGTAAATAAACAGGAGGAGATTTGAAACTAGGGTTAAAGAGCACTGGGAACCCCTTTGCCAAAATCCACTGACAATTCTACAAAATACATAAAGAAGCATAAACTTTCAGATTGTTTTTTTCTTACTTTTGTTCACTATTCCATAATTATTACTTTCTTCTATCATAAATGTTGCCTCAGACATCCCATTAGAGTTCAATGCAGCAGTGTCAGATGAACTGCTGGATGGTTTTTCTTGTTAGAAATGTGTCCATTTCACGCTAGCATGCTAGCTCTGCTAGCTATGATAGCTATGCTAGCTTGAGTAGCAAATCAGCCTGAAAAATGTGACTGGCAGCCAGTCAGAAAAATGAGCGTGGCAAATAACATTTCAATAAATCATTTTAACTTATATTTTGTAACAATGATTGAAAAACATATTACATTTCATGATAAAACAAAAAATGTGTCAGCCTTTTCATTTTTTGCTTGTTTTTTTCTTCTCATCTTTTATCTCCCAATGGCTATGCTATTTTGTATCGACTCTAAATTTAATCTTACACCCTGACATTTCCTCATGCGCAGCAGGAAGTCTTTGGGGGTTAACTTCCTCCCTCTACGCTGAGGCTCAAGGGTTTTGTTGAGTCTTTGAACTGTTATTCACGGACAACGTGCAACTTGAATGAGCAACCCGAGTGTCACAAAACGATGATAACATTTTCAAGATGTGACAACTAAAGAAGCTTTAGATTATTCTTTTACCATACAACTCATGAAAAAGGATGACATTAAAAGTTTTTGATGATTGTTATAGACAAAATCGCTTGTAATCCTGCTTCAATATACGATATCGGATTGTTCAGTCAAGCTTTTTCACACAGTATACGACATCCTAAGGAAACATATGCATCCTGATGTTTATTTAATGAAGTAACTTCTTCTTTGAAGAGAGTGTCCCAGAAACACGAGGGGCCGTCTGATCAAACTGAACAATTGTCAAAGACGCGAGCGTGTTACGACCGAGGCGTCACAGCCTGGAAGAAACGACTTTTAATAAGCTGTCCACGTTACCCCCTCAACCGCTACCATAATGATGTTTACACTTCCAGCAGGTTGCAAGAGAAAGCTTTTTAAGGCGCCGCCTCAACTTTCAGACTGAGTAGTTTTCTTGGCCTTGCTTAGATTAACTGGCAGGCGGAAAATAGTTTTAATGAAGCGATTTTCCTTGTGTGTTTTTGTCTATTCCTACATCAGTTTCAGGCCCACAGAGCATTTGATTATTGCTGGTATTCTTTCATTAAAATGCTGAAAATTGTCATTCATTCATTTTAACGCAACTGGGTTTTTTTTTTTTTCTGACTTTGACTTTCATTATGGTACCAAACCCTGTTTGGACCAACAGACTCCTCATATAGGAGATATAATAACATTGTATCAAAGCAAAGTTAACTATAGACAACTGCTTGGTACAATATGAGAAGAATAAAGTAGCTTTGTTTAAATCATTTGCGTGTATAAATGGCTGTTGGTTGGATAAGTCTTATTTTTGACCCAATCAGAAAATGTTTTTCATTACAAATGTGCACAAATCTTTGTCTATATTCTCCTAATGTAAAAAATACCACAATTTCACAATTGCTGTGCTCCATCAAGTAAGAAATGAAATGAAAGGCATGCAAGAATCAGCTTGTCTGAGAGATGAACTATTTAAAAACATGTCAGCGACGGATGCAAACAGTTTCATGACATAAATTCATAATTCAGACCAGGTGTTAGCGCTCATCGTCTTTCAGCCAATCAGAGATTGGCGTCTTATTCAGGTGCTTTAGCGACAAGCCTCGTCTACTTCATACGTGACGTTTTTAGATGGAGAGTTCACAGCGCTGTGTGACGAGAAAAAAAGAATTTCCATTGCAGTTTTGCGAAATACACTTTTATGCGGCTGAAAAACCACCTAATCCCTAGCGCAGAAAGTTTTTACTGAAAAATTTATTTTTAAATTTCCAAGTTTCTATTAAGCTGATTTATTTTCGTAATTTCAAATTGCGCAATTTGATCGCTAATGGAAAAGCACCGACTTACTTCTTTTAATCATCAAATGATACATAAATGAAAATCAGCACACCTTTCGATGATTTCTACTTCTCTTGCTTCACACAGCTTTCTGTGCTGAAACGTTCTCACTTTTTCAGACGATGCGCCCGTGTCTTATTACACGTTTTGAGCGGTTGAAAGTGTGCGTGCGTGGCTGCGTAACTTCAGCAAAATACATCCTGAAACTTCTCCACAACTGAGGCAGGAGGCAATTAATGAGAGCCAGTGTTCCTATCAGCAACCTTGACTGTTCCGCCCGTCGCCCACAGCAACCAGTCTGGCAGTCAGTAATCGATTCCCGGGCTTGACATCTCAGCGAGGCACAGGCCTGCAGAATGGTGAGGTATGGGGAAGGATTATAATTAAAAGTGTGCTTTGAATTACAGGGGGGAAAGGAAAGGTTTGACCTCCTCTAATTAGGGGTAGGACACTCCTGAAACTACTCAACCCAACAGGTTGGGGAGGAATAAAATATTCAACACATTGACTACAAAGATCACTGTGTAGTTCATAAACCACTGAACTCGCTGTAGTACGTCTGTAATGGTACATATATTCACACTGAATATGCCAGTCAAAAGTGATTATCATTCAGCGGAGGGCGACCGATGTGGCACACCCCATGTGTTAGCATGTTTATGGCAAGCTCGCGCCGTGGAGCACTGTTTAGTTTAAATGTGATGATTTTCTTTGACATGTTTATTAACCAGATCAAGATCAGTATGTTAAGGGTGAAGAGACGACGGCCGTGTTTAGTCCAGGCTAATCGAACTCTGGTTTGCCCTGAAAGTCCAGATCTTCTGGGATGTGTGAATGCACAGCTGAACCTAGGGTCTCGGTCCGATTGAAGCGAACTCCGGTGCGGTTCGAGTGCAAATGTGAAGCCCAAAATTGCATTCTGGGTAAATGCAGTCAAATCACAAACACGTGTGTCTGGCGCTACTGGGAGAATTTGTCTTTTTTTTTTTTTTTTTTACCAAAGACAAAGGAGAAATCCTACAACCGCTAAACTCTGACAACACTTCATTTTTGTTGACATTTTGTGAAGAAGGAAGTCACGCTCCGTGTCTTTACGTGTTTTCATGTCGCTTCTTTCTGTAGTTGTTGGTGCAGCGCCACCACAGGTGAGGAGACAGAACTGATTTTTCACAAGGTTTGGTTTGTCGATAGCCCCTTGTTCTACACTTTGCTTCGTGGAGGGTTTGGACACTTAGCTTTTAAGAAACCATTGCTTCCCTTAGACGTCGACTCCAACAACGTTTGCCTGTGATGTACGTAATGCGCCAATCCGACATCGTAAGGCTCACTGGAAATTGTGGAAGATGGTAAACAATCATCCTCCACTGTGAAGAGAGAAATGTTGAACCGAACAAGGAGGCTGTCAATGTTGGTCCAATATTCGGATGAGTGACCAACACGGACTGAACAGCTTTGTCCTCTTCCTCCGCTGCCATTGTTAAAACTACAGGCAGACTGCAATCTAAAACGGTGCAGAAAATCCACAATTACTTCTGTTCACTCATTGGCTCGGTTGAAATTCTCCTGGACAAATCCAAGAGTGAATGCAATATACATTACCATATTAGGTAATACGTGCAAAAGGAAGCCCAATTAAGTATTGAGAGAAATGAACATGCTTTCCAAAAGTTTGAAATTTCTTCTTAAAATTTCATTTTTTTAATGGATTTCACGTAATATTCTTATTTCCTGAGACGCTGAATTTTGGGTTTTCATTCGGTGGAATCGATCATCAAAATTACACGGCCTGATACAGTTCCCTCCACGTGTAACAAATCTCAAGAGTTTTGCTTTCTGAAATGGATGGCAGAAAATATTTCACTTTCTTCATAAAGTTTTTATGAAGTTCTTTGGAAACTATGTCAATAAATCGACTCTCAGGGGACAGTAAAATGGAATCCAACAGAATTAAAACACGTGTCCCAGGTGAAATCCTCGACGGCTCTATCTGAATCCACAAACACGCACACATGCCTGGAGCCATACAAGAATCCACTGTCTCTCATGTTGATTGTCCTTTATTAGACGTACAGTTACAACGTAGTTCATTGATGTTACTTACTGGAAAAACCTATTTTCTCTAACTCTCTAAAAACTCTGCAGACTTTCACATTCCGGCTCTGTATTTAGATGAAGTATGTTAAATTTGCAGGCTTCGTTTGCCCCGGGGAGCGCTGGAAGACTTGGAAGTCCCTCAGATCATGTTCTGGAGTCAGAAATCGCCGAGGCAATTGTTACTTAAGTGAGAAGATGGAGGACGGCTGCATGCAGCACATATTCTAATGTGGTTTATGCTTCACTCTACAGCAATGTTTCTCAATTCCAGTCCTCAGGCTCCTCCTGCTCTGCATGTTTTAGATGTACCTCTATTCCAGAACAGCTGATTTAAATGATTGCATGACCATCAAGTGCTACAGAAGCCTGTTAATCACCCATATATTCAATCCAGGTGTGTGGCATAAGGGAAACACCTAAAACATGTAGGGGAAACACTGCTCTACAGGGACCGAATTATTTCCCTTATATACCATTTAGGTGATTCTCTTCGATTTACATCTCATGTATTTGAGCACGTGTCAAAATAAGTGTTTTTATGTGGGTCTTTTTTATTTATTTATTTATTTTAAAAATGGACGACATGCTGTAGAGCAATATTCGGTCATGAGGCGGCGACACTTGGTAGAAAAAACTGCCAGGTGTGCCATAAGCCGCTTTTTACTCTTCATTTGCATGTTTTTTTTTTTTTTTCCAAAGGGGATTTGGAAGCACCAACGTGTGCCGTACAATGCAGGCAACACACAAAACTCCGGCTGCGTGTCACATCTGGCTAACGACACTAAAGATGCTATCCAACTCCCAGCTTTTCACTTGGAGCAGCAGAAAACATTTTCTTTCATTTTTTTTTCCTCCAGTGAAACTTCAACCTACACGGTGTAGAAATTCACTAAAAATCTGTTTGAGAGTTTTAATTTTTCTGTTTTTTTTGGCAGTAGTGTCTCTTCACATTGAGAAGAGGATTAAATGCTTGGGGGCCAAACGGAGGAGTTTACCAAAGGCACGGCTCCTGCAGTAGAAACCACTGATGAATCAAACCACACAGAAAGACGGAGAGCGCCAAAATGTAACGCAGAAAGCTTCACTGAACTCTCTCTGTTTTTGGGTAATCTTCTATTTTAGTCATTTTAAAATTTGAAGACATACTATTGAGTTGAAATATTATCTTGGCATGTTTTTGGAAACCGTCTATAATTAGGAATAATATTTATAATCAATCAATAAATGAATCTTTGTAATAGCCTACACAGGGTGCAAGGTACCAGATTAAGTGGGATAATCATCATATACATCAACATACAACTTTAAATGAGTTCTTGACTTTTTCTTTTTTTTTTTTTTGTCTGCTGTGGTTAAATACAAGCCTGGTTCAACTGTTGAATTATGCCCCCCGGTTAATAATTGAAATGTTACAGATATGTGGTTAACAGAGATAGTTGAAATTTAAAAGTAAGACAGACCTGAATAAAAAATGGATGGGAGTGTAAGTGATGATTAAACGAAAAGCTGAGAACGCCCGAAGGACTATTTCTGGACACAACACGGAGACGAGGCCCGTCGTTTGAACAGACTGACGGGATTCGACTCTTTGCCTCTGAAATGCCAGACGAGCTTCACTTTTCAGCAGTGTTCGCTGTGAAACAGGTATCGCTGCAAGAATTGAAAGAAATTTAAATATAAATCCAAATGTATTTCATTTAAACCATCCCTTAACCGTCGATACGTTGAATCGAGTCAATGTGTCTCTAAGCAAAATTTATATTTGCTGTATATTTTCCTTGTCCTCTGCTCAAAGAGAAATAAAATCCAGCCGCTTGTTCCACGTTTGGCCTCGTCCAGAAGGTCTGGACTCTCCACTACTGAGAAACGATTCATTCATGGAGGCGTGCAAGCTTGAGGTTTTAAATTTGACCCAACCACATCGTGTAAACTAACGTTTGTCCGTGATGTATGCAACGTGCACGTTCAATGCTATGGAGCAGAATAGCATTCTGGGTAAATACAAGTCAAAACAAAGGCATTTCTGCTGCTCGAGAGAGAAATGGTTTGCTGTCTTTTCACAAAAAAATAGAAGCGAAATCCTAATGCTGTTGAAATCGGATGCCACTCCATTGTTGTTCACATTTTGTGAAGGAGGAACTTATCGCTGTGTGTCTTCTTCACATGCTTTTGTGACGCTTCCTTGAGAGGTTCTGGGTGCGGCGCCACCAAGGACCGAGGGGCGTAAAGGTTTTTCAAAGGATTTAGTTCAATAACAGCCTGGTAAAAAAAAATCAGCGCCTTGTTGAGAGACAATTGCTTCCTGCAGGTTGTGGACTCTGTTGAGATTTTCAATTTTAATGAAACTTACTGGAAATGGCCTGCGCTGTAAACAACCTCCTGTGAAGAGAGAAACCCGAGCCAAACCAGACGACTGATAAATGTTAATTCAGTATTTAGAATTAACTGCCGTTGCTAAAACTACCAACACACTGCAATTCTGAGACGGCACAGAAAACTGACGTTCGTATTTTTTCAATTCTTCTGTTTCCTGATTGGCCCGGTTGAGAGTCTGCCTGGAGGAATCCAGGTCAATGGGAGAAACTGACCTGGAAAGTGCTCCATCATGTCCAGATGGATCACTGAAGAGAGAGTTGAGTCAAGTGTAATAGTGTAGGAAGGCTATAGCCAGGCTATATGAGAATCAGCGGTTTGGCTTTGAGAACGCCAACAAGGCTTGTTGTCATGATGCTAACCTGATGTAGCATTCTGGTCTGGAAGGTAAGGAGTGAAGGAAAGCAGTTGTCTCAACCAGCCAAACGAAGAAGCAACAGTGACATTTTATGGACAACGACGTTAGAATTAGAATCGTCACGTATTTATTCCAATAAACTCATTTTCAGTGTTTTTGTGCGAGCCATTAGTTTTTGGGGCAGTTGTTCGCAGCCGCGCTGCAAACTTGCGAATGATACGTATGACAGACCTGCTCCCGTGTTTCGGAGCAAACGAGTGTCGCTGTGTGTGAGTGACGGCAAGCAAATGAATGAGTGCAGCCTCACTGGAGAGCCCTGGAGACAGAAAGGCAGATTAATTAAAAATGCTTCAGATACCCTCTCCCTGCTGCCAGACCCTCCAGCCTCGGAACGGAGCTTCATGACAAAATCCCTCAGTAATATTCACTCAGACACACACACACACATGCTCACGCCATCATGTTCTTACCCAGTAAAACGCTCAGAGTGTATTCATGCATTATAAGCACGTAGAGGGCGCACACACACACACACACACACACACACACGCGCGCGTGAAGGACACAGAACGTATGGAAAAAATTAAGGCAGAATCCAAACACCTTGATTCAGCTGCTTTGCAAATGAAGTACCTCAAACGTATCGCTCCTCGTTTTTTTAAAGCTTGTTTTCAATAAATGCTGTGATTTTTTTTATTTTTTATTATTCTTTGGGTTGGTGTTTTTTGATGTGAGCATAACACATGCCTGGTTCTGGATTCTGTGCGGATGTGTGTGTCGGTTTGAATCGTTTCGGAAAAGCTGCGGCGAGAAATGACTCGTCCACGCAGCTGCTAAATGTCATGTAGCACAGGCTTCAAATAATACGGCAATAAATGCTTTTTTCTTTTTCTTTCTTGAATATCACCGAGTCTGATTTCTCAGAACATTTCTGTTTTGTTTTTTTCTTTTTACTGTATTTTGATGATCGGTGTCACATATTTTGTGCCCAAAACCACCCAAAATAAAGAAAACAAACAAAAAAGAAGAAAAAAAAAGAATTTTTTTATGGACATTGCTGTTTCCAACACCCAATAATTAGCATGCTGGAACTAGCCAGAGATCACAGGTGAAACCTGACCAGATCTTCACCAGTTTCTGCTAAATGAGGCCCTCAGAGTTCAGAGCTGGCAGAACCACAGGCCTGATTTTAAGACCTGGAGCCAGTCAGTTTACTCCAAGACACTTGTAACACACTTGGGGTGGGGAAAAAACCTACAAGTGTGTGAGGAGGAAAAAAAAAACAAAAAACATGCATATTGAAGAAAAAAGATAGCCGAGAAACACACAAAAAGTAGTTGTTGTTGTTTTTGGCAGTTTTGAAGGTGTCTTCACTTTAAGTGAAGGGGCTTAAACCCTTTGTGGCAGTACAGTCTTCAGCCTCTTTCTCCTGTAGCAGCACTGAAAGGGGAAAAACACTTTGAGAGGCTTTGGTAGAAGCAGCTTCAGTGTGACAGACAGACAGACAGTTCAGATATTCTGCTCAGCTGAGCTCGGACGTGGCTTCACCTTTAAAACAGACGCCACACAAATCTGTTGCATCTCAGAAGCACAAGCTGCCCCGAAAACCAGATTTAATGAGTGAAGTCGCTGTAAATTGTGTTTTCAATTAACCCGCGGACCTAATTGGGTGAGGCAATTTTGATTTGTACTTGAACGCGAGTCTGAAGCGACAGAGCAGAGGGAGAAGGACTGCAGGGGTGACGTTCTCAATCCATTTCTTCTGTCGTAACAGCGCGTGAGAAAATGACCAAGTTTTTGGTGGAAAAAATAATAAACAGACTCAGGAGATTTAGTTAATAAAATTGAAACAAAAAATGTGACACTTAGCTTGTAAAAAAAAAAAAAAAAAAAAAAAAATGTAATAGTTTCTACAGCTGTTTGGTTGCGTTGTACCTTCACATTAACCTTGCCGTTTTTTGGCACTTTTAAGACTATTTGTGTCTGTAAACGTTGATTTAAATATTCAGTTCATATCATGTGTAGGCATTTGCTTGTTCATGTCTGTGTACAAAAAAGTGTGCGTGTGTGTTGTTTGAAAATGTACATGTTGCGTGTGTTAATACATTTCATGTCCATAAAGTGTGTATCTAAGCTATTCAAACACATACAGTATATTCATTGATTCTCTACATTAGGATGTGTGTGTGTGTGTGTGTTTGTGTAGGTTTGTGTTGGTCACAGTTGCCCACCGGTAGAAACTCCTCTGCATTGTGTTTGCGTTGCCTTCGCTCCCGGTTGTTCTCGTTAGGCCGACGCGCGCGGCGTCACAAAGGTCGGACCAAGCAACAAATGAATCAAGAAACTTTTGACCCGGCTTCAACAGCGGACAGATCACTGTACACTGTGTGCGTTAAAATCACAGTCCTGCTTCCTCTTCAGAGCAAATGAAAGGAGTCAGGGTCAAAACTGGATTAAGGGTCAAAACTGGATTAATGGTCAAAACTGGGTATCTTTCAGTTCGACCCAAATGGTATCTCTTATGCTTCCTTCTCACAGTGATTACGTCAAAGCAAGCATCATTGTGGAGCTCGCTTTTCTCTAGGGCCGTTGTGCATTACGTAACGCACGCTGCCTGATGGCAAGGAGTATATGATACAAAATAGTGAAGAATTTTAAAATCCTTCAAATATCAAAATTTTACAAAAAAAAAAAAATGCTGCTCTTTACACACTACATCCCTTTACTTATTAGTTTGTTGGGATTTTTTGATCTACATTTCAGGACAAAAATAAAAATAAAACTCACCATGTTGTTCATTTATTGATATAAGCCACAGTTTCAAACTAAATATTTAGCTTGTAGCTTACTAGCTAAACATGTAGTTAGCAAGGTAAACATTTAGTTTGAAAAAAAATATTTAGCTTCAAACTAACTATTTAGCTTGTTAACTAGATATTTAGCTCAAAACTAGCTTGTTAACTATTTAGTTTGCTAAAAATGATCTCTCTTGAAGCCAAATAATTAGCCTGCTAACTAAATATTTAGCTAGAAGCTGAATAGTTAGCTTGCTAATATTATGCAAGGCTTAAAATATAGACACAAAAGAGTAAAAATAAATTAATTTACCATTTAGTTCGAAACAAACAAAGTACCTTTGTTCTTTGTACTGATTTTGATCCTTGTTGTTGGACAGCGGATTCAGAGCGGGGGGCATGTTGAGAGGTTTAGCTCTTTAGCTGGAAGCAGGACTGTTCAACCATTTTCAACTTTATCACATGGTCTCCAAACTGCATCAAGCTGCGTTCTCTGAGATGTCTTGATTGTTAAAAAATAAAAAATAATTATATTCTTATTATCATACATGTTCACAACATAAATATCATATTTTGTCCAGTAAAATGCACAGAGGATAAACATTGTTATGGTATGGTCAAAAGTGAAAAACCCTTAGCAAAAAAAAAAATTAACAGCAAAACATCTGCCAAACTTTATCTACTGATATTTACCACCAGTTAAAAGTAGCGAGTTCTCTGCAGCAAAGGTTCTTGTGGTCCATTACTTTATTAATGTTAAACACAGAAGTGGCCGAGGGCAATGGGGAGAGGAGCCTCTTGGTATAAATTGGTAAATGTGAGAGTTTTTTTGTTTTTATTTTTCATGTTTACAACATTGGAGTCCATGATTTCCACTGCAAAAATGTAAAGCATGGACTCAGAGATTCAATCAGAAAAGGCAGAAGAGGCCTTGCACCCATCCCCAGTAAGGCTTTGCAAGTTTTCAGGTTCTTTGATGGAGGTCCACATTAAGGGACAGGACAACTCTAAAGGGAGGTGATTTAGAGTACGGTTCCCACCATTGTCTGATTATTGATTCTGTTATGTTTGAAGAAACCTGAACCTAAAAAAAGATTACAAAACTTAAGAAGAGCAAAAACCCAAACCGTGCAGCGACAAATCCCCAAGGCAGCCAGTAAAACAGTTTTGAGTAGCAACTGAGAGGATTTGTTTGAGATTGGTAGAAGCTATATATTTGATTACCAAAACACCAGAACTGTTTCTATTAAAATGCCTTTTGATCACAGTGACAATAATGTTAATATCGACTGAAAATTTAACTCAAGACAATTGTTTAAATGGTTCTCCAAAATCAAAAACCCGATCTAATCTTTTAGTCAACGTACCGTTCGGTTTCACAGCTGTGAGCAGAGAGGATTTGACTAATTCCCCCAACAGACCACCACAAGTCAAACGGCTTCCTCTCCGTGTTTACCTCCGGAGCCCCGACACTGACAGCAAATCCTTCAGATTGATTCATCACTGGGGTTAACTGAAGAGAGAAATTACACATTGGTAATCTGACTGGTACAACAGCCAACAAACTTGTCAGTTTGGACTTCTGGGTTCTGGTCCTTTGGGGTTGAAGGCAAATGCCCTTTGTTCTCAGAAAGTGGCATAAAAAGAAAACTTTGATATCCTGAAATATGTTGAAGGGAACACAGGAGCATGACTTGATCACCACAGGTAGACCGTCAAATTAAGTTGCTTATTCCTTAATAGGGCCTATGAACAAACCTGGCTGCATATCATTTCTTTCAAGAATAATCTAAAAACAACTAAGTGCTTAAAAAAAAAACAGCAAAGTTTATACGACCTTTAATAGATAGCGGACCAGTTCTTAGCAACTGATTGAATTCACTGAACTGTCGAGTAACTCGGATAATGTTATGTTCCATCCAACAAAAACTCTTTCAGTGAATATGCAGGTGAATCCAACTCAATTCTCCCCAGTCTTTCAAATGCAGTCATTATTTTAAAAAGGTTCCTACACTGGATCATCTAAGACTAACTGATTGGTCATCCCTTGCACCTAATATAGAGAAAGCCCCCAGCAGAAAGTGAAGATAAGGCAAAACAAGCACATTTTGCTCTCTCAAGAAAAAAATGCAGACTGAGACTTTGAGCTCAAGGGAATTTGCTATCTGCATTTAATGTTGTTCTTTTTACTCTCGTAATAAGTAGTATCGATCTGACGCTACAGTGATGATGAGGCTGTGATATTCTCGTTGTGAATGCTACCAGCTCTGTTGGGTTGGAACAAAGCAAAGAAACACTTGAAAAACAAGCAATACAAGAAGACCACAACTCATAATTTCTTAAGAGTCAGAAATGGCGAGTCTTGCAGTTTTTGGAAGAACTATTGTGCTTAAAAAGAGAAGAAAAATAAAGCGTATTGAGCAATTGCTTTACACATGATTGTTTTTCTTTCATGCAACAAATATAACTGCCAACCTTCTGAATAACAGCAAACAAATAAAAAAAACAAAAAAACAATGTTTTTCAACTTGGCCAAAAGGTGAATCTTATAATCTACCTCATTTTTTTTTCTTTTTTTTTTGGTCAAACTCTTAACATTGACCAGACAAATAATATCAGTGACTTTCATAAAAAGCTCTTTGGGTTAATTTGGTACAAATGTAATCAGTGGACATTCAGTACTGACATGATACTCAGCAATTCTGATAAATAACAAAACTAAGATAAAAATAAATATCCAGGATGTTAAAAAAAATAGACACTAATAGTCTCCTTGGTAGTTGGCAAGCCTTGCTCCGTTTTCCCTTAACCAGCTATAATAGCATCACAGCACATTAAATAAAAAAAGAATAACATAAAAAAAAAACAACGTACACACACACAAGAAGATAGGCAAGTCTAATTAAAATCCTTTAAATCTCAACTCCTAAGGGCACTTTGGTCCATAGCAAGCTACCAGTTTTTGTTTTACCAGAACAGGGCACTGTCAAACACAGAGAGACAGAAGCAGAGGCAAAAAAAAAAAATACTATGTGGATCTTCAGTCCTCTATCCAGCATCCACTGTGCATTGGAGAGAGCATTATGATGGAATACAGCCACAGCTAGAAAAGTGCTGAACCTTGCCTCTCCTCTTTAGCACTGGGCTGTTCACAGGAAACCTCTAACCTGCTCTGAGTCTTGCTTCCAGCCCACCCTCAAGTAATTTCGGCATGACTCAGCCTATTGAAATGTAAATGCTCCAACTCCAAAGTAGTGCCTGTAAATAGGCCAGAAATGCCTGGAAGTTTTCACAAGATTTGCTTCACAACATCTAGATGTGCCAAATGAGCAAAACTCTTCCTCATTCACAAGTACACTCACAGACCTTCCCAGCTACTGTAGGTGGTTATCTAATCTGTCTATCACGAAACCTTTTGCTCTCATACAGAAGCCTGAGATAAAGAATGACTCAGCCCCTACTTCCCTCTTCAACTAAAATGAGATTTCTCACATTAAAACCCACAACCTGTATGTACACACCACTGAATATGCGTAGTTGGGTGTTTTACGTCAATAAGCATGCTCAACAAACACCGTCCTGACCTTCTGTCACGCTGGCTAATTGCCAGGGAAAACAATAAGCCAGATTAGTATCGCTTAATGTCGTCCCCAAAGACAGGTATTCTAATACAAAAAATAATAAATCTTCAATTTAGTTTCTCATTACTGCTCCAGATGATGTTTTTATAGAAACCCAGGTGGAAGCAGTGCCGTGGAATTAATGTCCTTTGAATGGTTGTTTGATAGAAAAAAAAGATGGACAGAGTTTAAGCTATAAATGCTGCTGTTTCTACTGAGATAGTTGCGCTACAGTGATGAGGTGTACCAGTGATGAGGTAGAAGACGCTTGTCACCGAGTTAACTTTGCTCATCAGAATATACTTAGCGTTTCTGCAAAGCCTGCAAGGACCAAAGTGCCCAGTACGAGGCTGTCAGGTGAACAGACCACTCAGGGTTGTGGTGACAAATGTCATCCTGTGGAATCATTTGAAATGTCAATGAACTGTTACCAAATACATGATCCAAACTCATCGTGAGATTAGTCAACTCTGGATCTGCCGGATGAATGACGCAAGTCACTCTGCAGAAAGATTCTCATCCTACCTCTGTATTAGTCTGCTGTTGATGTTCAGCTTAAAATCTCCCATGTAGCATTTGATTCTCCCCCCCCCCCGAACTCACAGCTTTTGCTGGGCAGAAACACCCTTCCAATAATCCAAAATATCATGAAGATCCTCATCCTTGGCAAACTGCACCTTCTTACGCAATGCGTGGCCCGCGGCTATGTAGGAGGCTTCCTCGCGTGGGTTTTTCTTGTACGGTCGAAATCTCTCCCAGATGCGTAGCGTGCTCTCTGATGAGTACTCCGGACTGGAGGAGTACCCGGAGTTGTAGTTATGGTGACGAGAAGGAGAGAGCTGGGAGTAGGTGGCTGTGGCCTCCCTTTTGGTGCGTCCCAGTGGCTTGAGGAATGAAGCTTTTTGGGCTGGTAAGGGAGAATCGTTGTCGTCCTCGTAGTAGAGCGCAGGAAAGGAGTGTCGGTGCTCTGAGCTGTGGTAGTCTGGCTGAACCTCTAAGTGATGCTGCTGCTGCTGTCCAGGCCCAACAACCCCACATCCACTTCCATTCCCATTATTACATCCCATTCCGCCTCCATTTAAATTCACCCCCCCACCATTTAGGTTTCCCTTGCCATTTCCACCACAGCCTCCTACACCACCATGTCCCCCGCTGCCACCCATCCCACCACAAATGGCAGGACTCCCCTTCTCTGTTGGATACTTGGGTGGATCACTCCTCTGCTCTGGTATATCCACACTGTACAGCCTTGTGTTCTTGACGGATACTGTAGCAGGAGTACCACAACGATTCTTGACTACAGCAGTGTCGGCACTCTGCTGCCTCTGAAGGGGCCTTATCGCATTAGCTGGGGGTGGGTCACGGTAAGGTGGGGAAAGAAACCCACCTCCACTGATGCCAGGGCGCTCCGACAGGGGCATGACCAGGGGCACCGGGGCCATAGAAGGGGGATGAGGCTGCTGATGTAGCTGTGGGTGAGACTGAGGATGGGACTGAGGTTGTGGCTGAGGATGAGGTTGAGGGTGTGGCTGAGACTTTGGATGCACCTTCGGAGAAGAGGCCATGATCTGATCCCCAGAGGACGCAGTGGACAGTGGCAGGAGATTGCGGGAAAGAGGTGCCATGCAAGGTGGCTGGGAGGAGGACAGAGAGTTACCGTCGTCAGCTGTCGACACGATATTGGCAGAGGCGTCCAGCTTGAGGGCGTCGATGCAATTGTTAATGATCTGGTTCACTTTGTCCACCTCCTTAGCAATGGTGGAGATCTCCGATGCAGAGCCACGACCGTCATCATCCGAGTCTTCCCCAGCCTCTGTCCCATTTTCAGCCACACCGCGCATATCAACAACTACTTCACCTCCTACTCCTCCAGCAACCAGTACTCCGTCTCTGCTCTCCCCAACCATTCCCGTTGTCCTCACATCCATGTAATTGGTCTTGCTTCCCATTGCCTCGGAGAAGGCAGAGGCCATTTTTTCTACCTGGGGCAAGGTGGAGAGGCGGGAAGAACTTGTGTTTGCTGATCCATGGAGCATCCCGGTGCTAGAAGAGGCAGATGGTGGAAGCTTGCCTCCCGCTCCTCCTGAATGGTGGTGATGAGTCTGCTCCTGAAGACGTTGAATGGCACCTGGGTCATTGGCCACTGCTGCAGCTGCCTCTGGACCATATCTAAGGAAGCAAACATTGACATTAAAAAAAAGGCATTGTTTGTGATAAAATAGAATGACAGAAACTTTGTCTCACTTTTGATTCAAGCAGGGAGAAATCACATGCAGTAGTGTGATATAAAATCTTAAAGAAAATGGAGTAAAACTTCTTCTAAAGACACCCATTACTTCAATCACAAATTAAACTGCTGCAATATCTTAAGAAAAGAAAAAAAGCAATGCGCCCTCCAGAGATTAAAATTAACCGTGTATTTAAACAATCCTCCCACCTCATCTCCAGAATTGTTTTCTTTACACTTATAGCCTTCTCCTTCTCTTCTTGGATGCGTCGCCGCCTGAGGCAGTAGTAGACAAATCCGAGCACAATCACCATACCAAACAGACATCCCAAGATTGTCATAATGTAGTGGGTAGTTGTGGATGGATTAGATCGGAGGTCCTCCGGGCCCATAGCCCGCGTTGTGAAAGACAGGCAAGTATGGTTGTATCGTTGAGTTTTACTTCCGGAAGCCACACAATAGGTGTAGTTGGTGTGTGGTTTCAGCTTATCTATGGGAATCTTCTCCTTCTTCTTTGTCAGGGACATAATTTCTGTTGCAAAGGTGTCATTATACTGGGAGAGGATGTACATCTTGGTGTACGGTTTTGGAATCTGCACAATAAGAGATGCCGTGTAGAGGGAGACCGACTCAAGCTTAATGGAAATCTGAGGAACATAGTTGGGATCGGCAGTAGCTGTGGTCGGCTGAGGGTACAGACCTGGGTCAGAATTGTCTAAACCCATGCCTGAGCCATCTGGATCTGGCATCTGGGAGGTCATCCCTGAAATAATCACGCCGTCCCGACAGGCAGACAGAAGAATGTTCCGAGCATTCCTTCCCTGCCCAGGCGCTTGGCTCAGGAGTGGATACCCTGTCAGTTCGGGTGGAGTTTCACATTGGAGCCGGTCGTAAGTGTGGGTGACATTGTTGAACTCCTCTAGCCAAGTCAGAAAACTGTAGAGCTCACATCCACAATGGAACGGGTTCGCTGCTAGTTCACAAACCATTAGCCTGTTGAGGGAAGTGAAGGTAGAGGGGTCAAGACGGGCCAATTTATTTGAAGATAAATCCAGGCTGCTAAGGTTAGGGCACTCCCAGAAGGCATTGGTGGCAATGACCTCAATGAGGTTGTGTTGTAAAAAGAGGCACTGCATTCGGCCTAGGCCTCTCAACATTCCTTCAGTCAGATTGGTCAGTTTGTTGTAGCCCAGTTGTAGAACCTGACAAGGAAAGGCAGAGTAGGTACTTTAAATGTTTTATAAAAGTGCAACCAAAATCATTTCCATAGTATTTATTTAATCTTGTTAACAGTATCTACACATACTAAAATAGTGCAATATACTATATCACATAGTGCATGTGTGATGTAGTTATCACATTTAACATGTGACTCAACTTGGGGCAAAGCACTTAACCCCAAGTACGAATGTGAGAATGTGGCTCTTGTGTAAAGCTTTTCTGCTGACTGGAAGAGCGCTGTATAAGTTCAGTGCATATTCCACAAGTATGCCAATTATTGTAATGCAACACTTCAGAAAATGATCACTGTCTGAGCTCCAATTCAAGCTGGAGACCTTTCATCGCCACAATCAGCTGACGAGAAAGCGCTGCAAAAACGATGATATATGCGCCGTATTATTTAAAAAGATTTTTAATAGTAATTTAAAGACTGTGTATAGTTTAAGATGTGCAAGTTCCAACAGAATACCTTAACTCTACCTTCTTTTTCTAAGCATGTGAATGAACATTGGGTGATCACAAAAGAAGGTCAATTTATAAGCCAAGAGTGTTAGGGCATCTCTTGTTCAGTGTTTGCTGCAGAACAAGCATGTAAGTGAAACATTGATAAGCAAAACCTTTGCTTCCTGCTTGTAGGTTTCTAGTTTCAACTGTTTGAGTTCTGTCCACGATTACCAACCTGAAGGTTTGCCTGTCCAGCAAAGGCCCCATCCTCAATGTAGTGATCTCATTCTTGGTCAGATTGAGATCAGTTAGGTTTGTGAAACGGTACATGGAGGTAAAGAGCACAGCCTTGAGTTTGTTCTCATTCAGCCTCAGGTCATGAACCTGAAGGAGACAAAAAAAATAGAAGAAGTTTCTAAGATGTGTGCTGCGGTGACAGATAAACATCATCTACCAATAGTAAAGCGAAGGGTTTTTTATTTTGCAGGTAAACAGGCATTTTATTTCACCATAAACAACTCAAATATAGAAGTCTTGCTGTTTGCAATCTTAGATATTTAGTTGAGTTATTTTTATAATGAAAGTGAAAAATAGTTGCATGTAATTTCAATTATTGAAGCTGCCTTATCCCAGGTTTTGCATTTTACCTGGAAAATGCTGTCCGTTTTTTGCCAGATGATGTATTCTGCTTATTTAATCGCTGAGTACATGAATATAAAAAAAAAATCAATGCTATAACTTTATTCTGCTGAATAGAAACAGAAGATAAAACTATTTTTGGACCAAAAGAGAAACGATCAAAAGTCAGCAAACGTCTTCAGCTCTTACAGCTGGAGACGACTGACCAGGCAGGCGCAAAATCTGGGAGTAGCAACGGACTCAGACCTGAACCTCCAGAGTCACATGGACACGGTTACAAAGTCGGCTTTCCATCACCTGAAGAACATTTCCAGAATTAAAGGACTATCGTCCCAGCGAGACCTAGAGAAACTCATCTGTCTTTAGTTGAACTTATAACTACAACAGTGCCTTCAAAATCAGACGACTCCAGAACGCTGCAGCTGGTGTTCTCACTAAAACCAGGAAATTGGAGCACATCACCACAGTTCTAAAGTTTCTACACTGGCTCCCTGTAGCTCAGAGAATAAACTTTAAAACACTGTTGTTAGTTTAAAAAAACAAAACACATTAAAGATATATTGTATCGACCTTAAAAACCTCTTGGGCCAAACGTAACCCAGTCTCTGCATCCACAGAACCAGAACCAAACATGGAGAAGCAGGATTATCTTTTTGTGCTCCTCAAATCTTGAAGAAACTTCTAGAAAACTGCTGAAACATTGAGTTCCTCTGAATCACAGCTATAAACCCCCCCCATTTGTTTAGAGTGTCTTTTGATGGATAACAGCTGGAACATCACAAATTGTAATCTGTTTCTCATTGTCTCATCTCTTCCCTCTATTTTGCCGCTGCAATGTGATGTTTTCCTCCTTTGTTTTTCATTTTCTTTTTAATCACGTGAAGCACTTTGAATCGCCCTGTTGCTGAAATGTGCCATTGCAATTGCCTGTCGCCTCACCCTGCCTGCCTTTGTAGAGAAAGTAATACAAAAGCTTTTTGGTTTTTGTAGAGTGATTTACTAATTTTGTGAATTTTGGAAATTTCCATAACTTGACAGCTTATTACTTAATATGAAACAATTGCACAATGAATAAAACATGCTAGCTCTAATGTAACTAATCTTCAAAAAGCATAACCGACTTTATAAAAGTATCTATTTCTAACAGGAACATTTAGAGATTTTTCGTCAGAATTTCAGAGGAAAATGTGAGAATAATCTGTGCGTTTGGGGGGAAGGCGTTCTACAGTTTATGGACCTTTATTTAGGTCAAAATAATTTGGAATGTAACAGAATATTCACAGGAAAAAAAAACAACCAGTCCCTGATGAATAATTCTCTACATTCACTGTCACAATCGTGAATTTCCTCACAACACAGGAAAAGCAACGACTGAATTGTTCAAAAGAAACAGTTAAGATGTTGTAATGGACAAGTCAAAGTCTAGACCAGGGGCTTCTAAACCAAAGGTCAAAATCAAATTTCTAGATAAGGTCACATTGTTATTACATTGGACTACAGCTAACGAGGAAAAGAAATTACCCTTTACATGTGCTTACAGGTTCTTGTTTATCTATATATATTAAAAATATAGCGCATGTTCCAATTTGATTTTCCTGCCATTCATCTAAAACACGTCTTACTTTTCCATTCCTTTACAAAGGGCTCCTTTAATACACATCTATATATCTTTATTCACTGAGAATGTTTCATCTCACCAAATCTCAATTTATTTGACTTTTCAGGCTATTTTGTCACAAATCAGTATTTTCAGTTGACAAGCCTTGTTAAATAGCACACTGGCTGCCGTTTTTTTCAGTCCAAACAAACATAAAGTCATCAAGGTATCAAACGAAATCAACAGGATGCTGTGAGAAAAAGCGGCTGCATTGGCAGCAGCTTTCTGTGTTGCAGGGAGGAACGTGGTTCGTTCCGGGTGGAAGAAGTTCACCCCATAACCTGGAACTGACCGTGCTGTTGATGTGCTGGGGGATGGTCTCGTACGGCGGCTGGTTCTGACTGCAGATAGCCAGCCAAACGTAACCTTTGTCCCCCTCTATCAGCCAGCAGTCCCCGTTCACTGCAGCAGGCAGGCGCAGGAGCAGCAGTGCAGGAAGGAGGACGGGAAGGAGCAGAGAGGGAGACGGGAGGGACAGACGCTGTCTGGCGGCCATGGTTTGAATTCAGAGTGTTTGACGTCGCCTCCGTTGAAAGGAGAAGGGCGAAGAAGGAAAAAAAACCCCAGGAAAGTAAAGGAGCTGACAGAGAAGGATGAGGGACTGGAGGGGAGAGGAAAGGTAGAGAGCAGCAGTTCAAATTCAAAACTGGGAGCGGTTCAGGTCCGGGCGAGGAGTGCGGAGGGATATCGGGATGGAGCGGGACGAGGTCTCGTTGACGATTAAAGCAGGAGTTGGAGCATGGCAGTCAGTCCCGTTTCCGTTTTAGGTGTTCCATGTCAGCGGGTTTGGCAGGACGTCACCCCAGCAGCAGCTCATGGCGCTCGACGACGACGACGGCGGCGGTTTTAATTAATTGGATGGGTCAGGCGGGAGTCCGTCTCCGAGAAGGGTTCTGGGTCTACAGAAACAGAGACAGACAAAAAAAAAAATTTGATGGTAACGTTTAGAAAATCATTAGCAGTTTGTTTTGATCTCGGCTAAAAAACTTTAGATGCATTTTTAATATTAATAAAGCTCAGAAGTGTTCTGACTTTTGCAGTGTAATTAGACGTTAATTGCTCTGTAATTACTCGTTTGTTAATCTGATTTGTGACGAAGTTTCAAATCCTCATTTACATTTATTAGCATGCGAAGCAGCAACAAACATGTTGATATTATAATTAGTTTTGTCGTCATTTTTCCAAGATTTTCCATTTTGAAATTCTCTTGCAACTGGAACAATATGAAAGCAGAAACAGTGCAGTTAGGAACCAGAATCAGAGAGATGGGTTAAGTTGAAGACAGACGGCTGCTGTAATTTGCATGTTTAACAGGATACCAGCTGACATTTAGCTATTTACCTTTCCTCAAGGATTAACCGTGGATTAGCGTCTAATCCGGCGCAAAATATTATGTATCTCATCACGGCAGCATCCAGCCTTTTAATTTGTTACCAAAGTTTTTGATTCCCTCCCAGGAAAAAAAAACGAATCAGAACGACATGAATGAAAGGTACTTTATAGTAAATGTAAGACAGAAAATTACTCTTCTTCAGTTTTGGGAATTTGAAACAATTTTTCACCATTAGATTTTTTTTTTTTAATCTCTTGCACAAAATAAGAAAAAAAGAGAGATGGGAACCCAAAAGTACACAATCTGTGATTTGGAAGCACACGATGATTATAGATCATGTTTGGGCGAATCAAAAGGAACTAACATCTGACTTCTTTCGTGTCACAGCGAGCCGGTAGCTGTCATGCTAATTAAAATTTCATCAGCTGTTGAAGCTACGCTGTAAAAAAAAACCCTGGCATCTCCAACAAATAGAGAGTCCTCACCTCCAAGCTGGAGGATTTAATGTTGAAATTTCTCTGTTTCGTGCCTCTGGTATGGTCAGCGGATGGAAAAAATTAGCTACGTCAGCATTTAACTGCTGTAAGTTAAATCTTTTTCGGAAAAGCCAAAATACGCCTCAAGTGAGTGTGAAAACTTTTTGTCTTTTCACAAAATCGAAGTTTTTGTCGTTTCTATCAACTGTTTCTAAGGTGATATAGAAAAATGTGCAAAAAAACAAAAAAAAAACAACAAAAATTCTCTTATAGAAACATTGCTAATGTAGGTGATCCTGTTAGCATTTGATCTCTTTTTTTTTTTTTTTTTTCTTGCTACTTAAACAGAAATAGACTTTTATCCTTCAGCAGAGTCTTTATTCTGAAACATGATTTTAGAACTTAACATCTAAACAGATTAGTACAAGAAAATCTAATCCCTGGTTGTGTGTTGAATGGTTTCATCCCAATTTCAGGCACAAGACTTGTGTAAATTTTACACGACGCTTTGCACAATGCAACTTTTAAATACACACAAGATCAAAATTGCTGTTGTTTTCCTTCTGGAAACTATTGCACCTCGGTGTGGCGCCGGAGCATCCTGACCTGCACTGGGTCAGCGTCTTGCAAACACACTCTGCACAGTTGATATTTCCACATTTACTTAATGATTTTAAGCTTTTCATGACTTGTAGAGGAGTTAACTTGCATCTGTTGAAAACAAAGATTTTAATCAAATTAAAGATGTTTAAAACCGTTTTGGTGTCAATTGTTACCTGAGCAGTGATGGATGATGGAGCGGTTTTGGTCATGTAAGCTCACTCTGATAAATTAGCCTCCAGTGTTCTTTCCTATGGCCGTGCTGTACAGTTGCTAACCTGTCGCCTCTCATAAATCCACCTCTCTGTCCTGTGTCTTCAGCTCTGAGGTTGATTAATTTAGAAGCAGCGCATGGAGACCAGTGTTGACAATCATTGTCAACTTGAAAGTTTAACATTTATTCTCCTTCTTTTTTTTTTTTGGTCTGAATTATGTTGACTCTGGGTTTGAACTCAAGCGAACGCCGCGCATCTCAGAACTGCTAAACCATCTCACCCACTTCCCAATTATAAACTACTTTGCTCTGGTCTATTAAATAAAATCCTAATAAAACAAAATGAAGCCTGCGGTTGCGATGAGATAAAAATGTGAAAATGTTTCAGGCGGCGGAACTGTTATAATTTTTTTTTTTATGATGGTTTTTATGAAAACTTTCAAATCGGATATGAGTTTTAAGAGCGTAAAAACAGGCACGGTGTGTTTTTACGCTCTGCTTTTGAGAGTTCATATTCACAGCATATCCGATGCAAACCGACTGCTGGCCTGACATGGTGTTCACTGCGCTCTGCAGACATGAAAGACAAGTCAGTCATGATTCACTTGAAAGCCAGCTGTTTACTGCACAGTCCAGTCACAAATGCTTAGATCAGCATCGATTTTTTTTTTTTTTTTTTCCCCTCATGATCCCGTAATAATCTTGAGCGCGCCGGTCCCGTCTTATCCCATCATCTGGGTCAGCCCGCCGTCACTCACTGCAGTCGTCTGCTGCTGTATTTCGTTTTATCTGACAGCCTGCCTCCTTCTTCCTTCCCTTCTCCATCCGTCTCTTCCTCCTATCTGTATTGTTCTCAGCCCGCTTATCTCGCTCGCCTTTCAATTGGAAGCACAAATGAATATGCTTCATCACCAAAAACACGCCGCCGACTGCTTTGTGTGTCGTCCGGCGTCGCCGCCGCGCCGCTCTCCTGTAATTCACGCCGCCAGTTCTGCTTTTCTAAGGAATCCGAAAAAAGAGACCATCCTATTTTTGCTTTTCTAATTCTTTTGCCCTTTTGTATCGTCAACTTTCACAGCTTCAAATTTAAAGACATTATCGCACCTGACAAAAACAAAAAAAAAAAGGAAAAAAAACACTGATCATGTCAGGTCACCTAGCAAAATGAATCCA